>VFFE01007251.1:350486-477656 GCA_008921705.1 Burhinus oedicnemus
GTATAAGCCAGAGCCTCTCTGCATACCGTTCCTTGGCATCAGCCATAAACATGGGTCTTATCACTCTGAGAACGAACGGTTTCCTGCACAACATGCTGTTAATTTCAGCAGTTAGAAGAGGCCCAGCTAACAAGCAAAGTTACTGAACAAAACTGGTCCTGCTTTACCTCAAACCAGGACACAAGGTTGCTGAAATGCCTGTTAAATACTGCAGTAAATGCACTATAATATTTACATACACTGGGGGCCCATGTCTCCTCTCATGAACTGATGTTCTTCTGGGTTGAAGTCTTACAGTAATAACTTGGATCATGCTATCAGTGCAGGATTATAGATGATTTTGCTGCTATAGAATGTAGGATGACGATACCTGTCACTCATCTTTGTGGCCAGATAGTCTTTACTATTCAGAAAAACATTCCTTCCTTTCAGACTGGGTTATAAAATTACCAACTGAAGAACAATAATATATGCAAAACGTTTTGGTAACAATTACACTGATTTCTGCAGCCTGCTTCTTGGTAAATAGATAAGGTGATACTAGTCACAGCTGAGCAAGGCAAAGAAACATGTACCTAATCCTCTTTTTGTCTGCCAGTTCCTTGGTTCTGACAGACATCAATGCCACATTGGGTCCATCTTCCCAACTAAGCATTGAAACAGAGCCATGGCCACTCTTGCTTTCTTTGCAGTCCTTTGAACTGCACTCTTGGCAGCATAGTGCCAAATGCTGAACCACCCTAGCCCCCGAGAGTAAGGTCTTGCCTTCTCTCAGGTATTTTACAAGGAGCAATGCTTACTCAGTTTGCTTCTAGGACAGAGCTTGGTGATGTACAGAGTGAGTTTGGCAGATGTGGCACCATGCTAATTTGGGCCAACTGCCCCATACTGAGATTTGTATTTGTTCCTTCTATCAAAGTACTGATCCAGTATACAGTTCAGTGTTATTCTCAGACAAACCAGGACTAAATGACAAGACTTTCAAATGAAGCCCTTTCCATTCCTCTTTTTGATGAAAAAACACCTTGGAAAGCATTTAATGGCTTTTGTTAACTTACACTGGACTTTTTCCAAAGAGAATATTCTAAGAGTTTTATCTAGCCTGTCATCCAGGGCTCACCAACGTCACGAGAAAGCAGGCATTCTGAAGGGGGGAGATTCTGTGACAAACCAAGATTTGGCACTGAATCGATCTTTACTGGTTTGGCAGTGACAAAATTTTTAAGGTATGCTTACATGTGTGTTTGCAATATGTTACACAATACAAACCACAGAGTTGCCAGATTAGGCACAGAACTAGAAACTCTAGTCCCATGTGTGTAGAAATAAAGTAACTATATACTGCACGGTAACCGATTTTTTAAATTATGGTGGAAAGCTGCAGTAGCACTCTGTTTTCAGATTAGTAACATTTGTCTTACTCAGAAGTATCTCCTCAGCATGAAGAAGTGTCATGGTTTTTGCTGCTACTTGTGAACTTCTTAGTTTGGTTTAAAAACATTAAGTCACAGGAGCGTATTTTTCTGAACTAAAGATGGAAAAAATGAAAGATGGGAGAAATATGGCACAAGCCTTAGCAGAAAAAGAAATGAAGACAGTATTTTGGGGAGCAGATATTGTCTGGCATTTCTAAGTTGAAGTATTCAGCAACCTATGAGTTATAACAAAACAGCAGTAAAAAATTTAAGTAACCATCACATTTCTGACCCTTTCAGTTTTATTTTCCTATCTCTCTTCTGAGGAAGAACAAACAGCATGCTAGCTCTCAAACTTCGTCAGGAAGATGTTAGTGCTTAACACCATTTCCTAACAAGGAAAAAGTAAAGCGACTGAGCTTAATTTATATCACAGAACTTGTGTAAAATACTGTAAAGTCAGCACCTTTCCAACTGTTCAGATGGAGAAGCACTGGACCAGATTACTTCAAAGTTCTTATGGGCATCAGAAGTAAAAAGCTTCTGTCAGCTGTAGGTCTAACCCATCCTTCCTCTGTGCACAGGCTTGAACCGCAGGGCTTCTAAAGTATAACTAGAGAAAAAGGGGATAGAGGAGCCGATCCCGGTGTCAGTGTCCTTCTACAGCTGTATCCCACAGCACAATTTTTTAACCAAGTGCTCTGTGACAGTCTGCTGAGATGTTTTATTTCCTTCCAGAAGTATGCTGTTAATAAAAACATTATTGTTCTTCATAGCAGTAGCCATTTCTCTCTTCCAAAGCAAAGATTTGCACAAGAGATTTACCTAAATCTCACAAAAACTGAAATATCACTGCTCTGTCAGTGCTCTGCACAGAATACAGGCTGCATATATATTACATCCATTAGAACGGTCATACAGAGAAACACCCAAGTCAGGTCAAAAAATGATATTGCAGCATGAAGTTAAAAAAGGAAAAGGATGTTAGAAACGGTAGATGCTCTTTAGACAAAGAACTATTCAGTTACACAATAATGACCGTTACAGAAACTAACAACCAGTACAGTAGTTACACTAGCAGATACATGTAAATGATACAACTTTCATCTGAATTAAACCAATTTCCTTATAACCTGAAGTTTCAAGAACTAACCAGTAAAACTGGTGCCTTTAGCTTCAAAGGCCATTTTTGCCCAAGTTTAACATTATGCTTCTAAGAGAACATGCAAGGTAATTAGAAAAAAATTATCAAAAATATATGATGTTCAGATGATATAATTATGATGCTTTTCAACTGAAAGCATGCTAACTCTGAGCTCCAAGGGCATATCCTGTAAATATCTAGGATTCCCTTTTAATAGCTTTGCTATAAACCTGGAAGACCATATTAAAAAAACAAACACACAAATGACAACATCAGGAAGAAAACTGCAGTAAAATGAATGTAGATATATTTAAGGAGTAAGGAAGTGACAAGAAGCCACTAACAAAACTCAGCAACCTCACAGACAGACTGAATGTTCCCTGTATAGGTACTGTTTTTTAAAAAAAGACTAAAATTTACTATGCTTTTGGATATCTACTGCTTTTGTAAACAGCCAGTAAAGAAGAATTAATTTTTCATTTACATATATCTGATCTATATATACATACACACACAGAGCATCAAATTTTAGGAGACTTTCCTAAATGTGAACAATTCATATCATGTAGTCTCTTCATAGCAAATGCACCCACATACAAGAAATAACTGAGTTCAAGAACAGGGGGGAAAAAACCCAACAAATACTAAGTCAGTTATAAAAGCTCCACTCACTACAGCTTCCAGGGATAATAATGAGCTAGAGCATAAAAGCACAGTTTCCAGCTGATTTCCATTTATCCCCAGTCTCTAATTACAGTATTTAGTAGCAACTATTTTCTCTGAATGAATACTGTCCTAGACAGAGAGCAAAACCTGCAGCAGCTGTGATAACAAATAATGAATGATTTGAGAGTGTATTTAATATGTGAAGTTGCACCATGCTCTCTGAATGCTTTACTTACTAATACTGTAATAACCTCAAATTTTGCTTATCATATTTCTGGATTATTCTTTATTTTTATGTTGTGCTTGTTCATTTGACATCTTTCTATCTAGTCCTATTGCTGTTTTCTGTCAGCTTTCCACAAAGCAGTAAGGAAAAAAGAACAACTAAGATTAAAAGCAAAACCAAAAAGGAGATTTTTCTACAACTGAGCTATTTGATGACATTTATAGTATCTATTTTCCTATGAATTTTTCTGCCTGCTTCTAAGAAATCAAAGATTACGCACGAAATCATATCGATATTCCTGAATTCCTCTGCCACTGCAGGTTGTGAAAGTACTAACACTGGCAAAATTTTAAAACCATTAATTTTCCTTATTGGTACAACATAAATCAGGGGAAAGGGGAATATGACACACAACCCAAACCTTGCTGTATTTTGTATCCTAACCACAGGATAATGTAGATTTTTCATGTCTTCCACGACACACTTTCACTGCTAGAAGGACTGATTGTGCCTGAATAATGCTTTAGCACTAAAGCCAAGTTCATTACTCAACTCCAACATGCTTATTTGTTAAAGCAAAATACATAAATTTCACTACTATTTTGTACTTGACTCTCCTCAAAACAACTCTTTGCTATTTGCATTTTCATTATCCCTTTGTCTTTCTCACTTTTTTCACCAGATTACTGCTGCTTCCCCTCAGCCTAGTTCCAGCTATCAAATTTTCAGTCTTTTATTTCTCCTTTGAACATGTAGCTTGCATCTGTGTACTACCTCCAAAACCAGAAAATACTTTCAAAAAGAGTTTAAGTGTTTCTTCTTAAAGAAGACTATGTACCTTAAGAGGAAATTTTCAGCTCTAATGCTTATGTTGTGGTTTTCACACATGAGTGCTCCTCAGAAGATTTAATTTATCTAATCTGCTGGCATAGATGGCTACCCCAAAGGAAGATAATGGTAATAAAAAAAGTCAATGAGAATATCTGGCATTATGATTTTACTCAGACTTGTGATAATGGCCAAGGCAAATGTTTAAAAACTCACAAGTGCTTTCAACTAGGCTCTTATACAAGATTTTAAATTTTAAATCTTCAGAGTTTTTGTGGGTTTTTGTTTATTAAGAGGTTAAGTGTTAGGGCCTTCGCAGACACAGAACACTTACAGTCCCTCCAGCACCATCTCCAGTAAGTCAATGAAAGGAGCATAACTCCTCTGCCTGAGGAGAACAAGAGGAAAAATATGTTTTTCTACTTGTGGGTTATCATTTAGGCCTGTAGAATAGAGACTGTAGAGCAGATGTGCCACAATAGCCCAGGACTTCTTGCTGGAATATGTAAATTTTAATAGAAAAACTCCAGAAATATTCAGATTTTGGAAATACATCAGTACTACAGTTTCTGCTGCAATCATTCTCCCATACGAAACACATCTCAACCTTAGTGGAACGAAAGGTCTCTTTCTGAAGATGTTTTAGGCCCACGAGTTCAGAGGCTTTGGTTCTCTTCAAGTTCATAAACCCTAAAGCCCACTCTCGCATGATACGAAACTTGCTGAAGTTCCTCATGCCGCTGGTCCACCTCAGTGGAAAGGGGCAAGTCAGGTCACAGGTTTATCCCTAACAGTAAGTTTGTACATTACCAAAAGAATGTTATAGAAAGCTGCGTATAAAGACTTCATTGGCACAAGTCCAGATAATAAAGTCCACCTAAAAAAAAGTAATTCGTAGAGAAAGTGATACTGGTTGTTCCTCAAAGGAGCAAATAAAGTCTTCATGCTAATGCATGTTAAAACATGCACACCCACTGAAATGCCCTTTTAAGGTAACAAATACTTTGTCCAAGCAAGCTGCTAAACAGAATTTGTATTTGAGACAGGTGCATTAAATCTCACTTTAGTTTCAAACATATGTTATATACGCCTGCACTAAAGAGGCAGTAATAGCAAAGTTGCACAAATGCAAAGCCGTAAAGCAGAAAAGTGAGTCAGATCTCCACCATCTTTTTTCTCCTTTTCTTCACCCTGCCCCTCCTCCCAAACTCCTCTGCAAGGCGTAAATACCTAGCAGTTAGTTAAATCCTTCAAAGAGAATAACAAAGATAATGCCTAGAATTTTCATTTAGATTCTAGCCTTGTGACCAGGAGGAGAAGGTGTGACCACAGAATTACTTCTAATGCTTTTACATACCTATTCCATAGCCTTCATAGAGTTGTCTTTCACGTTCTATGGTCTGCTTGATGACAGTTTCCCGTGAACCATGCTGTCTTCCTTGTCTACCTTTAATACTGTTTTGTAATTCAATCTGCTCCAATTCAGCATTGAACCGACACATATAACTGAAAGAAATAAAACACATTTATGCTAGATGCAGTCAAGCAAAACTTTTGCAAAACAGAATTACTTTGATAATCTAAGAAGTTATTTTACTAATTGTATTTGTTTTCTAAATTAGTCAGAGATGTTTCTTAGATTTGAACTATTACTTTAATCTTCAAAGTGGAAGCTCCATTTAGAACTTCATTTGAATTATCTGCTGCTTCCAGAAGGATCAGGTTTTTTTCATTTGCTTTTAAACTATGTTTACATAAAACAAAACTCCCACATTATTATAATTCACCTGCTCCGGAAGACCAGTGTTAAATCTAAGTATTCCTAACTTTAATTGCTGAATTGTACCACCTCAGGAATAATTTTTAAAGTTGTTCTTTGGCATGTGTTCTACACCATCTCACAAACATCTAACCCAAATCCAAAAAGTAAGCTTTTAGTGCCTTTGCAGTATCACTAGTGTTGATTAGCAGTTTACAGGTTTCATAAACAGTCTAGGAAATATGTCAGAGCTTCTGAAAGGAAACTGATATAGTACACCTGTGTAAAAATACATATATGTTATGTTATGTTATTTAGATAGCAGGTGAAAAATGGTAACACGCCACAGGTACATACATCCAGCAGCACAGAAACAACTGAGTTTCTTCTTAGCAGATTCAATTTTGATATTTCCCGCCCTAAAAACTGACCCACCTGAGCACTGTTTAATCTTCTCAGCAGAGAGAATAAAGGTGTAAGTACAATGAAATCTGTGCATTTAAGTGTCACTGAATAATTCAACTAGCAAATTCATGCAATTAATACTATGCAAATCATTTAAAGTCCTCCACACACTACAAAAGCAGAGATATACTTACTTCAGTAATTCTAGTGTGAATATATGCATCTTTCAATATATAATTAACCTCCGTTGCAACAGAATCAACTACCTGATATTATTAATAGTAATATATAAAAAGTCCTCCTCTAAGTCATCATCACTTTACAGATCTTATTTAAGAACATTATTTTAAAAGACAAATTAAGCTTTTTAATTCTACTTTTAACACCAGTCTTACTTTTCAATTAGTTCACCAGCTTCCTTCTTTGTGTATTCAATTTTATTGGGATCAAGGTGACTTTGAAACCATTGCAATTTTTCTCCTACAAGAATAAACTTAAGATTAATGATTACATCATCACTGTAGCACCAACACAGGTTAAAGTTCTTCACAGTTTTTGCTATAACCCCCCATTTTACAAGATTTTGAACAGCATCATAGACTCACTGATATTGTGAGTATCAGGTATGAAAGTACCTGTGGTCGAAACATTCTCCCATAATTTCAGATGTATTTTCTATCCTCCTTATGGAAAAAAGACATTACGCTTTGCTTTACTGGAAATTAGTGTTTAAAATATCACTGTATCAATTGCTTAAGATGGAAACTTAGGAAGGCCTCAAGGGGAAAAAAACAGCACAATGACCAAGCAAGAGTTCTGATCATCACAATTTTTAAACAGATTAAATTGAAAAGGTGCAGTGTCAATCATATGAAACAGAAAAATATTCCAGGTTGTGTCTCAAAGATTTGAATTTACTTGCTAGCAGAATGTGTCTGTTAACCCACATATATCATCCTCTTTTACAAGCAATTAAAAAAAGCATGGAGACAAGTACAATAAATACATGTACTGATGTACAAAACAGATGTTTGGTCTATATTGCCCTGTTGTCACATACACTGACTAAAGATTAGGCTATACTCAGCCCAAACTTCAGTCCTGTATATACTACTTGAGTGAACACATCAGGTATTTTAGCGTTTCAACAAATTCTATTTTAAGATTACAGAGTCAGATTATAGAGAAATAAACTCTAATTGGAGTAGGTATAAATTCAGTAAAACTTAACATCTATGCTAAAAAGTTGCATACTATATTCAGTAACAGAACTTTCTGCTCACCAATGATACTCAAACGCAAAGCTTTGTCAGTCTTCAACCTAGCAGAGAAAAAAAAAAAAGATAACGTTAACCAGGAATGAGTACCATATAAATAATTATCATAATTTTCTTTCTCCACAAACGATTTTTTTGGAGTCACAATGCAAGTCAAGGTAAAATTTCAAATAGAAATATTTGCCAAATTCAGAATAATGTAAAACTTACCCTGCTTCATCTAAAAAAATCTACTTTTTGGTAAAACTACTATGTGAAATTTGTTCCATTTGCCTATTAAGCTAAGCAGTTTCTTGGAAGAAATCAGGATGTAAAACTTTCCTTAGAGCACAGCAAAAAAAATTTCACAGAAGACCTGCACTGTAATAATTTCATTGAGTAATTCTAATATTCTGCTGGTATGTTTAATAAGTTTAGGAGATTAAGAACAAAAGATTTTAACGCACTGCATCCTTGCAAATCATGCATACAATGTGAAACATACCATTCTAGTATCTAATCAACTTGTAATAAAAGTTTGTGCTTAGTGAACAGTAAAACTTAATGTGTTAAGAAACCAAAATTAACAACTTCATGAAAAAAGATGAAAAAAAGTCCACTTCAAAGTATTTTTAACTCCACCTCAATCTCTAGCAGGATACTTGAAGCCTTCTGTAGTCTATGGGACACGTGTATACAATTCAGTTTGGGATTAACTCCCATCCTATTGAGCAGTTCTCAGAGAACACAAGTTTTCTAACAGGTAATACAGTGGCTCATGCATTTTTTTCCTGAAGCTCTCAGATTCAGTCTGCAGCAATGAATCTTGCTGAATGTCACTTTATTTCCAGAAAGGAAAGTAACACATTGTTGGGATAAGTATGAAATTTGCCACTGGAAAAAATATCTTAGCCACGCATGTTCAGTGTATATATCCAAGGACCTCTGATAAAATTGACTTTTTTTTTTAATCATTTAATAAGAAAATTTATAAAGGATATATCCTTTATGATTTTCTTTAATTGACAAAAAACAAATAATGCCAAAATTCAATACAGTTCAAAGCTAACGTGCTCCTTCATTAAATTTCTTGTACTCTACAGAATTTAATGAGCATTTTAGAGTTAACTGAAGCAACTTAGAGCCCAGAAGTCTGTCACCTGTCACAAAAATTCCGATCAAAAGAGAAAGCCCTACTTTCCAGACACAAACATATTTGTGCCACTTGGCCACAAACCTACATTATTAAAATAAAGATTAGCTTTTTCCAAGAAGTATTTCATCCTCTGAAGACTATCTAAAAGCCACACGTGTGAGCTGCTAAGAATTGCACTAATGCATTCAAGAAAAGCCTTTTTACTTCTATAGATATCCCTGCATCTGGGATAAGCATTTTTAATACCAAAGTCTACAGAGGTCAAGCATGGCGGTTGAGTTTTACCATACCTGCCAAAAAAACCCCTAAGCTGGTTGATTAATTAAAAAGATTTTAGCATTAAAACAATGACTCGTTTCTGTGGGTTAAAGGACAGAGCTGGATGAGAATATGTAAAAGAGAAAGGACAAAGGAGTTAGATTAGAAGTCAGCTTTAAAACTTAGCTGTAGAAGATGCCTTCAAGAAAAATTGTAGTGGGTAGCCTACAGAAGGCTTACAGCAGGGACTTCTGAACAGTAATAGCGACTGAGAAAAGGACACACTCCACGCAGTGGAACCCCACACCAGCAGTCCCTGCTGTGAACCTTGCACAGCAACAGAGCCAGCTGAGCAGGACTGCAAAGCGTTGCCATGGAGAAAACTACAATGCCATCTAGAAATGCTGCCTGATTAGAATCATAAACCATGCCACGTATCTATGCTTTGAAACACTACAAATTACCATTTGCACCTGCAAGGGTCACTAGATTGTTTATTTATCAAGGCAATGAAGTATATACCCAGGATTTTTTTCTGGAAGGAAAAACCTCCAGTCTCTAGGTGGACACAACTTATTTCAGTATGAGAAATACTGAATGATAGGATCAGATGTTGCCTTATTCTACTTTTCATAAAAACCTCACCTCAATGATGGCTAGAAGACAACAGTATTAGCAGGGAAGCTAATCAAATAAGGTAAGTCAAAGAAAAGTTCCCCTCATCTCCTTCCACACTACCAGGAACATCTTTTGTTCAAGGGAAAGAAGGTGAGGACAGGGATACAGTCTTGTGGCAGGCTGTTGCTTCTGAATGACTTTTCTCCTCCACTTGCTTCTCGAAAATCATCTGCTGAGGCACTGATTATTGATAAGGATGATTAGTGGTTTTCTTGATGTTTACTAGGTATTTAAAAGGTTAAAGCCTTCGTGCTCCATCAGCACCTCTTTATTTCAGATATTATATTCAACTGTTCTACTCTAAATACTAACAATGAGTAATTATTTGCCAAAGCAGTTTACCAGTTCAGTATTTTTCTCCATAATATCCACACATACAAATGCTATCTGTGGCTCTGAGAACTAAGATAGGCTCTTTCATTAAGAAAAAAAATAATCATGGCTGACAGGACATATTTCCTTGTGTCCTGTCTCAGGTTGCTAAATAACTTCCATATTTCTCCCTACACACTGTCTGGTTTTGTTAGCTTATGCACCAATCAGTGGCTTGATTAAGCATTTTAGGGTATTTCCATGTGAAAATCCCTCTATAAGAACTAAAAATTATGATTTTTTTTGCAGGTTTTTTTTTATTTCTGTAAACAAAACAAATAATTTTAAGAGCTAACATTTATTTCCATTCCACATAAAGAATCTGCAAGAGTACATCTCAAAGCATCACTGCTGCAAACAGCACAAGTAGAAGCATAGTGCCTCAAGGGACATTAAAAGGTTAGACAACAGAAAAGCTAAGGAAAAACAAACAAACAAAGAGCTATACAAGGAGATATTTTAAGGCTACTGCTTACTCCTAAGGGGTCGCTTTCTGTCAGATCAAGAAATACTGTAAAAACTCCTTTAGCCCTCCTATCTTAGAGCATGACAGTATTAGACTAGTATATTTGTAATGAAAATACACAGACTCCTAAAAAATGTACAATATATGCACAACAGAAAGGGCATATTAATAATAATAGAAAGGTAACAATAATAATAAAACAGTATACTCAAGGGGGGAAAATAAAGGAAAAAAATGTTTCCAGTGATAGATCAGCTTCAGCTATCAAAACCAGAGAGAGATTTCAGCAGTTGCAAACATAACATGATTGGTGTCAGTACATCACTACTAAGAGAAGTTCCAGGAATATCCCATTATGGTCTGGTTTCAAGTGCAGAAAAAACAGTGTTCTACTGGCGCCAGTGAACTGCTATTGTTGTCTCATAAAAACGTCTTTATAATTATTTAACAGAACAAACAATTTGCCTATAGGAATAAGGATTCATATGTAGATTAAGAGAGAATAAATTGGTAGTAATATACTGGAATTTGTTGCTGCTCATTAGACCTTGAGAAGAACTGAGAAGAGGGATGCAGACAAGAAAAAGGTGCAATTCAAGGGAAGAAGACAACTTAAGATTGTAGCCAATTTTCTAAAACCAACTGGTCTGTCTCCTCTTATTATGGTCAAGATTGGTCTTTTGTGGTGCAGCCAGTTTCTGGCCAATAGGCTTATTATTACTGTCATATTGCATTGAGAATGCTTGCATTGAAGAGTATCTGGACAACGGAGGCTGTAAAAGACTTCTGCAACTTAGAGCAGAATTTCTCCTTCCTTTTTTCTCAGTGCTGCATTAAGCATTGAAATTCCTTGTGGGTAATATCTTCCCTTTTTTATCTATCTTGTTTGGGCAAAGGTACTTGAATATGCATTTCCTAACATTTCCTGTTTAACATAAACAAGAATGTTCACAGCAATTATTTCTCTTCCTCCACCACATAAAGTAAAGAAGTAAATAGAAGCCTAAACTGTCTCTGGTCCTGAATCCTGTCTCCAGCCACGTACCAAAGGAAAAAACAAAACAAAACAAAAATCACACAATACCCAAACCCAAGGCAAACATTTACTGATACTTCTACAAAAGTCACTCTCACCTTCCAGTTACATGCCATTCAAGGGCTTCCTACACCCAAGGTAATACCTTTATTGAATAGTAAGTAACAGATAAAATGTATGTATGTTCAAAAAGTATTATTGCACAAATTTAGCCAACCACAATTAAAGCATCTTTTGGCAAGTAAATATACAGCTTAATTAAAATAATACAGATGAATCATATGAATTTCCTAGATTCATTGACTGTCTCTAATCCTTATTTTAGAAGGAAGACTGAAGAATCAGCTTTTCCATGCTGCAGAACTGCATTAGCCTGTACAACAAAATTATCCTTGTTACTCAGGGCAGGTGAGATCATATTGGGAATACTGCCTCCAGTTTTGGGCCCTCTAAGACGACTTATTTTTACATGGTAAGAAGCATGGTCAAAAAAGTACCAGATCTGTAGATGGGATTAAGAAAAAAAATACTGCAGAGATTATGAGGGAGCGTCTCCTATTCACTACCAGAGGATGCACTGATGATCCAACCAGAAAACAGGGTTGTCATTAAATAGAAGTAATTTGGAAAATTGTTTCTGCAAATATTACCAATTCAGTAAGTCACTTTCCAGTGAAAAACTCTGCAGTAAACTTATTGCAGCTAAGTCTCAAATTTGGAAGCAACAATGCCAGCACATTTATCTAATATTATCAGCTGCCACTAAAAGGCAACATTTAGTAGACCTGCAAAAGCAATGACAAAGAAAAAATTGGTGTGGGCTACTTCTTTTTCCTGAGCGTAGGAGTGGAAAAGCTTTCCTCAGCCTACAGCATCAGAAATTTATCTTGTCTTTTTCAGAGCTCTGCAAACTGAAGGCAAACACCATCATTAAAATATATTTAAGAAATTGAAAGCTAAGTAATTATACTAAAAAGACTGGTTAGTGGCTAAACTGACTGTTTTTAAGCACATGCCTAACACCCAATATTAAAAGAAAAAAATAAAAAAAATCTTAAGATTTAACAAGCTGATCATTAAGATAACAGAGATCCAAAAGAAACCGGAACCCTTAACAAGACTTTTAAAGACACTACGGCATAAAAGAAAATAACATTATTCATGTCTTTTGAGCTAAATTAATTTTCAAGCCAAGACAGTACAGAAAATAAAAACATCCTCCAATTGCCTATGTTCTAATGCAAATTATTTTTAGAACACCACAACAAAACAGATCTAAAAAGTGCAGATCTGTGAACAACGCTAGGTAATTGTTTATCTTATCTACAGATAGATTATTTTGCTATCACAATACACTTTGGATGGTCCAGACTGACACACTACTTTTGGTGGAACAGTTTCCCTATGTAAAATGAAGGGTTACATCTCTTACCATCAGCCTGGAGGGTTCACACCTGAAATAGTAAGAGAGCTTGAAAAAGAAAAGGCAGAAATCAAGAAACAGAGCCTAAGGGAAAGGACAGCTATCTACATCCTCTAATCTTAAACTAAGTTTCTCTCTCTTAAGCACTTCTGCTCTGTAAAGGCATTAGGCTTCATTGATGCCCACAAGAAATCAGGATAAACCATCTGCTCTTTCACGGGGTTGCTTGACGCTCACATTTTATTAGTTTGCTCGGCTTCCAATATTTAATGTTTTGTCATAAAACGGTGCTTTTTTTCCTCAGGTGACCCATGACACACACCAAATGGTGGTGGTCTTGCTTCACTTGGAAGGATTCTGCCACCATGACTAGCTCCTTTTGCTACATTTCAGAGGAAAGGAACAGGAAGCTTAACTATACTGCTACAAAGACCACTGTCTCTTAAACAGGCAAAAAAATCATTTATAAATTAGTTCACTTCTTTTTTAAAATTCCTTTTTAAAAAGCAAATAACTTTATAAAGGAAGACTGAATTAACATGGTAGACCTACATGTGTTAGCAAAAGCATTTGAATGAAAATTAAATCCTCCAAAAAAAGCTTTCATAGAGGATTAACCTGTCATTGTGTGCAGGGGAAACCACTGGAGCCTAAATGAAGGGCAAGGAGCATTTAGCTTGTCTTTAGTGGCCAGTGGCAATGGGTGCTAGGAGGTAGAATGAAGAAACTGTACCAATTGTTCTACATGTACTACTAGTCAAGATAAGGTGTTACTTGCAAGGCACAGGAAGTAAATTCCCTGAACATATACCCTCAATTCATCCTTGCATAACCTGGTTCTCCAGCACTGAGAATTTAACTGCTGTTCAATCAAATAAAACCATTTTTTTAATATTACAGTTATTGGTGTGAAGTTTTTTTCTTAAAAAAACCCCACTAATACACGTGGTTGAACTGAAAGCTGTATTCCATGATGTATTAACTGGAGCATCTTCTGTCAAAAAGACTGGTGTTGTCATGTGCTGAACTATGAGACTACTCTGGCAAGTACAGACAGAAATGTGCATAGTAAAGACCAGGCACTAGAACCAGCTCTCAGATGAGCAAGTCTTGAAAATAATACATTTAGAACAGAACAGAGTATTTCAGTTGGAAGGGACCTACAGTGATCATCTAGTCCAACTGCCTGACCTATTCAGGGCTGACCAAGTAAAAGCATGTTGCTAAGGGCATTGTCCAAATGACTCTTCAACACTGACAGGCTCGGGGCATTGACTACCTCCCTAGGCCTGCTCCTGTGATTGACCACCCTCTCGGTAAAGAAACACCTCCTCATGTCCAGTCTAAACCTCCCCTGGCACAGCTTTGGACTATTCCCATGCATCCTATCACTGGATACCAGGAAGAAGGTCTCGAAGGTCTCAGCACCTCCCTCTCCACTTCTCCTCCTCAGGAAGCTGTAGAGAGCAACGAGGTCACCCATCAGCCTCCTTTTCTCCCAGCTAGACAAGCCCAAAGTCCTTAGCTGCTCCTCACAGGACAGGGCTTTCAGCCTTGCCACCAGCTTTGTTGCCTTCCTCTGGATGCATTCAGGAACCTTAATATCCCTCTTAAATTGTGGGGCCCAGAACTGCACACAGTACTCAAGGCGAGGCTGCACCAATGCTGAATACAGCAGGATAATCACCTCTTTTGACGGGCTGGTTGTGCTGTGTTTGATGCACCCCAGGATGCAGTTTGCCCTTTTGGCTGCCAGGGCACACTGCTGACTCGCACTGAGCCTGCTGTTGACCTGTTGATCCCTTTCTGCAGGGCTGCTCTCCAGCCACTCCTCTCACAGCTTATACTTGTGCCTGGCATTACTGAGTCCTAGGTGCAGAATCCAGCATTCCGACTTGTTCAAATTCAACCCATTAGTCATTGCCCAATGCTCCCATCTACCTAGATCCCTCTTCAAGGCCTGCTGTCCCTCAAGAGTCAACAGCACCTCCCAGTTTGGTCATCGATAAATTTATGGAACAGAACCGGCCCTAGAATTGAATTTGGTGACAACTGCTGAAAGAAAGGAAACTTCAAATAAATTAAAGAATTTCATTTTTTGTCTGTCATTGGGGGACCCAGAACTTTTTTTTTTTTTTTAAACTAAACTAAAGCGTTAAGATCATCTACACCATCCAGATCATCCTAGAAAGGATATGGTGTGATACAACTGCTTACTATGAGAGAGAAGCCTAGAGAATCATTTAGAATGTCAGTAACATTTCCAGTTTACTGAATCCTGGGTGCTCAAAGTGGCCTCTAGCTCCTAAAACATTTTTGATTTCATATTTTGCCCTGTAGACTCTACTTGGCAATGTCAGCAGCAGACGAAGAGTCCACTGCTGCAAAGGTGGCTTGAGCAGTCCAAGACACCCTGATGCTGCCCTGAATACGCTTAGAGCAGTAAACCTTTCAACTGTTCAGCAGAAAAAGTACCTGTGTTAGAACTAGCAACAACATGTACTTGCATACTATGACTTGCCAAATCTAGCTGCCTCGGTAATGAGGCCTAGTCAGTACAAAACCAGCATCTTTTCATTCCTTTTCATGGAAAGGGTGACCTAATTACTGCAATGTTAACGCATTAAGCAGAGAAATGAGTGATGCATTTGGTACTCTCTTATTTGCAACAAAATAGATTGCCTTGTGCAATCTCTAACATATACCTTAAAACCTTCTCCATGAAAAAAGTAATTAAAGGGCAAGTTAAATGAGGGAATACTATTCCAGTGGGAGTTCTTCACTTTAACTTCTTGCTGTTGCACGAGGAACCAAAAATAGCACTCTAACAAGAAATGTCAGCACAGGTGTCTGTATCAGTATAATTCTACCCACAGAGACAATCACTAAAAGATTTGATTGAGCGTGCCATGTCATAACGAATAATCAGTACATCACTCCTTCATGCAGTAAGTCTTCTTGTGCATGTTTTTCTTTATGGCAAAGTCACAGATGTAAGCACTAAGAATCAAGTATGATTCAGCTACCTTTTGTGATTAAGCTCTCTGAGTGGCAGTTACGAGGCAAGAAGAGAGAGTTAAGGGGAAAAGTAGTCAACTTAGCACAAGGAAAATAATCTACTATAAAAACTTACTTACAATCAGTAGTTAGAGAGCACACACAAAACACGAAGCAGCAGGAAAAACTTGGGTATTAGGAAGCTGCCCGATCCTCAAGACATGCTACTTGTAAACTCTTGCAGCAGCTCTGCTTGAGGTTGCATGGCACAGTTATGCCAGCAAAGGGGCCCTTCCTAGTTAGAGTAATCTTACAACTTTCCTCTGGATAAGGATGTACATCCATTCCCAACCATAAAGTTGCACAGTCTGAGGAACATTTCAACCACATCAGGAGTTCCTAATTTAACACCTTCAGACATATGAATATTTGGGCTCAGCTCACATCCTCCATCCAAATACTAGTGTACTTTGACAGAAAATGCTTTAAATTGACTTTAATACAAACAATCATAGCATATCAACTAGCAAGCTAAGACAGAATGGAAACCAAAGGCTAGTCTTCTCCAGTTATCTTTTCCCTCTGTAGAGTAGGGAAGTAAAACTTAAAACCAGAAGAACAAACTTGCCAGGGAACAGCAAGAAGTAACCAAAGAGGAGTCAACTATTCAGTTTTATTCAGAAGTCCCTCTGGGAAGGTTTCTGGGTTTTCTTTTCTATAAACTCAACACTTTAGCACAAGAAGCTAGACCCTAAACAGGATTCTTATCAAATCTTGGAGTAAAGTCAAACTAGGTGACTAAGCTTCACGTGAAATCACCAGCATCACGCCTTTCAGATTACAAAAGCAAAAAGCTGTGATAAGAAGAAACCTAACTTGTAAGGACAATACCAAAAATCAAGTAGCAGAACTATATACTTTGTATAAGCTGATATCATGAATGAAAACCTGTCAGTTCACATGGCCCAGCACTATCAAGTTATACAGGTCTTTTTTCTTAAGGTTATATTAGCATAACAGTCCTCTTCCACCACGACCCTCCTCCCCCAAACAAAAAATACCTACTGTGATGCTATCCTTTGGTCTGTACACAGATTTTGCACAGTCAACTTACTTTTCTTTCTTTTCCTGTTTGTGTGCTTCCCTTGCAAGCTGTGCAGCTTTTCTGCTGTAAGGATGGATAACTTTTTTCTCTTGCTTCCCTCCTTGGGTTTTTCGTAACTTTGGCTGAAAAGAAAGAAATAGACTACCAAAGTTAAGCAAAACATTAAAGGGAAGACAGGAGCACACACTATGGTTAAAACTAAAAAGGTCCTGCATCAATATCTCAGAAAGCCCTCAGGTTATAGTAGCAGCTTATTTATCAGTTCCACCAGTTAGATCTTACCCTCCTCAGTAACAAACAAAATTACTTGAACATGGTACAGGCTGTAACAAAACTACCAGAGCACAGAAAATGCTGTAAGAAATCTTACATAGTGACTAGTCTCAAAATACCTATTTTGTAGAACCCTGCAGCTAGGCAACTAAAATTACCTCTCTGTACCTTTGCAGTAAATGTCCCCATTCAAGCTTCTATGCAGTTGTTGCATATGGATTTCTGACAAAGGTGTATGTCACTTGTACAACACAACAACAAGGCTTTTCTTGTCCCTCTCCCCAGACCATGAGAGCGCCTCACAGCAGGCAGCAGCCGGAGCCTTTCCTTCTCTGCCTGCTGGCGCGGCACAGACAGGAGATACTACTCACGCCTTTAAAGAACACTGTAACGCCAGTTTAAGTTATGTAGCTTTCTGGTGAAAAAGCGTTTGAAACAAAACTGACAGGCTTTTTCAAGCGATGCGCAATGTTAAGTCTTTAACTGTGGGCAGAAGCAACCACCTGAAAGCAAGGAGCCTAAACGCGCAAATGCAATCAATAAACGGGGACTTCAGCACACCACGTCATCTGTGTCAGCGCCGGTGTTGAAGACGGTGAAAAAAAGACAACATAAAGCCACATTATCCCGATCAGCTGAAGAAACCTCAAAAGGCCCCGCGCACTAGTTCCACACGCCGACCCCGCTCCCCGCTTCCCGCTCCCGCCAGCCCCGCGGTGCCCGCTGGCGGACGCGGGCAGGGAGCCAGCCCCGGCCGCAAGGCCCAAAACGACGCCAGCCCCTCCGGCAGGACAGGCGCCCATGCGCCGGGCAGGGTCACTCGGGGCTCCCCCGCTCCCCGCTTCCACCCGGGGCCGCCGACCGGCGGGGAGGGAGCAGCTTATCAAGGCAAGGCCGCTTTACCGCCGTTAACGGCCCACGCCGCCGCCTGCCGCGTTTCAGGGCCCCCCCCGCAGACTGCCGAGGCCTCTCCAGGGACGCCTGCGGGAAGGCAAAGGCCGGGAGCACCGCGTGAGGAGCCCCTCGCCGCCCCCAGAAGCGGGGGGACCGGCAGCCGCACCCCTACCCTCCCCCCCATCCCCATTCCTCCTCACGCACCATGGCAAGCGACCCTCCTTCCGCCGCCGCGGTGCACCGGCCAAAGGGCTCCGGGCGGGCGTTCCGGGCGGCGGGGCGGGCGTTCCGCGGCGCGGTGGGGCGGTGGCAGTTGCCACCAGCTTCCCTGACTCCAGCGGCTTCAGTCCTTCCAGCGTGGCTGGGTTCCCCCCCTACCCCCGAAAACAAACGGAGCAAGAGCACAAAGGCGTGGGTTGGCCGGGGCTGCAGAGCTGCCCCGGTGCCGTCTGAAGCAGGCGTGTGTGAGAAGTCACCACCCTGGGCCTGCAGACAAGCCGTTGTGTCTGTTCAGCTCCAAGCATTGCAGAGAGACACTGACTTTAGGCCTTACTACATCTTGTTTTTCAGTTGCCGGTAAATCTTTTCCATCAAGTGTTTTAATTAATTTCTATAATATTGAACGAGAAGCGCTGGAGATGGTCCTCCTTTGGTTTGGACTGTATGACGTCTCACCAGGCTTTAGAAAGGACTTTGTGCCCCAAAACTTCCCTGTTCTCGCCAACTTCATCATGTAGGCTGACAGACTTTAACCCTCCTCATAAACCCCACTTCTCTGGGATTCTGTAGAAGTACAAGATGAAGGTTTTATTGAAGGTAGGAACATGCAGCCAGGGGTGGGTGTCCTCCCTCGCTGCCCCCAGTGAGAAGGTCCTGACACCCATGAGCAGGCTGCGTTTGTTCCAGCCCTGCTTCTGTAGGTACCCTCCTTATACCTGCACAAAGGCAATAAAAATTATGTTACCGTTTTAATTTATTTGTTATTATTTTATTGTCTTCATATAAACTGAAGGTTTACATTAAGACAGGATGTTTTCTTTTACTGTGGTGACCTACCAAACCTCAGTATGAAAAGGTGCTTCTACATGATAATTAAAAATTCACTGGCATGTGCATGTGACATTATTTTCACATAATACTGAGGTATTAAGTAGTACTTTCATAGTACTTTTTTTTCACATTCCCTGTGAAGATCAGTGAATGCAGAAGTGTAGAATAAAGTCCTTCTTACAATATAGTAGTGCCTCAAGATTCTGATGTTTCTTATTAAGATACAACTTGCCACAGACATAATTCATAATTTCTCTAACATCTCAATGGCACTTATCAAAGACTGTCAGTGGGCTAAGGTCGCTGCTATTATGTTGAAATATTTTCACTTTTTGAATTTAATGATGATTTACTTTGATCTTTGACAGTATGACAGGTCAGGGAACGTAGTTTACAGCTCTTGAGTATTGCCAGGTCACGTGCCACCATTGGAGACTTGCTATTCAAGCTACCAGAAGCAGTCAAATGTAGTTGTAATATGAAAGTGTGTAAGATCTCCAGTATTAGTAACCAAAAAAGTCTAAACATTGAAGTGTCAGGCAAGATATTCTTAGTATTTTTTTCTCTTGTAGCTATGGCTAAAATCTGCGGTCTGGTCTCATAGCATGGTGTGCTGTTAATATTGGAAAGCACATTCCTGTACTAGAAGTTTTTTCTTTTTTAATGGCCTTCTCCATAGAGCTTTTCGAGGATGTAATTTCTCTTACACTTAAACACTTTCTAAAGTTCATCACAAATGTATCTGTCACCAATTTATGCCCACGTGCATTGTGCCTTCTTGTGCCAGCATCACCCTTTTAGCTTAAATAGTACTTCTTTCACCCTTGTCTGTGAAAGAAAGCGGAAAGGACAGTCATTTTGTTTTAAAAACTAAGACTGCAAGCTCTTCCAGCTTCTTGACTGTCTTGGCAGGAAAGATAGTGGAAGAGTAACTCACTGATAGAGAAGGTCTCTCACAAGAGCTGACATGCCTTTTAGTGGAATACGTCTACTTTCAGGAGAAAGGGTCCGAAACAGACGTGGCTCCTACTAACATCGTTCTGCTAGTAGTTCTTCTTACTATATATGATCAGTTGTCTTTCACTTGTCCAAAAGTACTTTGCTATCTTTTACTAATGCTACATGAAAATTTGATTTGTCCAAGTCGGGGACCAAATATTTAAAGAAATATATTAATTGTAAAGATTGTCCCTAAACAGTATTTCCCCAAGTTTTTTACTAAAAAAACAATAAGGAAAGTATGATCAGCTTGAACAAAGTCTTCATTTAGCTTGTATTGGAACACTATCTATTTGTGCACTTGTAATAAAACTGTTTCACAGATTTACAGAACTGCTACAGAAGGCAGTGACAGTAGCTTTTTTTTTTTATCGAATAATTTAGGATGTAACAGTTACAGGAAACTAAGCACTGAATTTTAAACAGTTCATCCAAGTAAACAGATTTAGAGTTACACTGTCAAACGGCACAGAAATCACAGTAGCAAACTAGGGAATAGCTCTGTTTTAATACTGTTCAAGTCTACACGGGACCAGCAACTTATGTTTAACTGAGGGATGCTGAAGGAAGTCAGACAATATGGTAAAATAACAGGAAAACATTTTGACTAGACTATGGGGTCCTACTCATGAATACAAAGCAAAGATGAAAAAAATAATTTTTAGATTCTTTATTCATTTGGATGAATAAAAATGTGGCTATGTTTTTGTCTGCTAAGAAAGTAATTAAAAACACTGATGATGAAACAGCATTGACTTAAGCCTTTGCTTTTAGACGAACAATTTCCAAACTTGCATCGTGACCGTGTTGTGCTTGCAGTCCTTCCTTCCTTCAGGCTCCCAAATGCAAACACAAGCCTGAGCTCCTGCTTTCCTCTTGGCCTGGTGGCTCCACGCGCTGCCATTACAGCCTCATGCAGACTAATGTCCTTAGCTTGGAAACTTCAGAGAAGTGTCAATAGCTAGGCTATTCCTGGCAGAATACCACAGAAAAACTACCGTGGTCTCCTAGTTTTCATTTCAGAGAGATATGTTGGGTGGGAAGCAGGGGGAGATGTGTAACTGGCTTTACTTCTGAGCTGGAGGACATGGTTAGGACACAAGTGGGAGCTGAAAAGTACCCACAGAGCAGGATTACCAAGACTCATTCTACCTAACCTTAAATTTTTAATTGGGACATTAAGAAAGAAACGTAGGCTCTGTAGATACTTATACTTAATGGGCAGCTCCAAGGGGCTATTCAGCTGGTCTTTTGCCATTGACTATAATGAGACCCTTGGGTGATGATGCATCTAACTGATGACCTAGTTACAAACCAAAAATTATTCAATGTAAATGCACACTGATTTCTAGCCCAATCTTATTCTTTAAATAGTTTGTAATCTGGAAAAAAAAAATTGTTGCTTTTTAATACTTCACTCTCCCCATCTACAAAGGATCTTTTGTAAAATGTCTTGACAGCTGTGTAGAATTATTGCTGTGTAAGTTCTCCTAAGTCATGTATTTATCCTGGGGGGGAGAGAAAACACAAGAATCTAAATTTGGCATGTTGATACCTGGATCTTAATTTGCATTTCTTTGCATTAATTTTACCGATACCATTGCAAATGCATAAATTAAAATAAAGGGATACCTGGCTGTGATAGTCTTGCCTACAATGTCCTGTATCAACGAGGCAAAATAAAGTAGGTTTACCAAGTATAGATTAAATATTCTTACATCCATGAACAGATTTGCTATTAAATTCTAGTTACTGTGGAATATCATGTTAAATATTATAAAGCAGTGACTACAGTGGGGTACTTAGGAGACAGTAGCCACACAACTCTGCGAAGGAGACCCCATTATAATGACAATACCATGTATCAGATTTTCAGAAATTCTGACATATAAGGATAAGACCAGTTGATATGTAAGAGAGAGACCGATTTCTGAATATTCTTGAAAATGTCATTCACGGTGTTATAACTGCATTAATTAGAATGCAGGTTAAAATTGTGGTTAGCTTAGTTTTAATAAAATGCAAATTTCCTGAGTTCAAGGGAAACAAGTAAAGGTTAAAGCAATTAACAGCTGGGTTAAAAGTGAGAAAAAAAGTAATGAGCAGGGGAAACTACATAGTGAGGGAACAGCGAGCAGCAAGACATAGCTTTGGCAGGATCTGCCTTAGTCTGAAATGCATCTGTAGTAGAGCTTTAGTGGAAAGACACATGTAGAGTTTCTTGACTATATTCCATGATATCAATAAGACCAAGCAATACAATAGAAATAGAAAATTTCAGTTATGCTTGCAGTTATTTTGTGGATTTTTTTTAAGCTAGTCTGTCTTACATTTGTGATTTTTGTATGTGCTGTTACCTTAATGAATGAGGGATATAGCCACATGATGGTAAACATAATAGAAAGTACACCACTAACTTTAAATTGTGTTGGGGTTTTTTTGTTGTTGTTGGTGGGTTTTTTTTCCTGTTTCACTTAATGTGTATTTATTGCAAAGTTCCTGATGAATGATATGCTCTTAGGGATGCCAGTTTCCTTCTACATATGCAGAGTTCAGATCTGCTCACAGCAGTGAGGGTATGAATGAAACTGATATGGTATTGTTCCAGGGGTTGTTTAAATATAAATAAATTGGGGAAGAATGATAAATCACTGAAACTGACACTTAATCTGGGTTATCTTTAAATCAACCCTTAGGAGAATAAATCAGCTAACACTGAGCTCAGCGTTGTCGCAGTTAGGTCGCTGACTGAGCTTCAGCAAATCTGAGGATGCATTCACTGATTTAAAGACATACCTTAATATATGCTGTATCCTGATTTCATAAATTCAATGCCATTTCCTTTTAATTTAGCCAGGTTTATGCTTTGAATTTACATTCCTATCAATTCAATGCTGTAAACTACCTAAACAGTTTACAGATTGTGAACATGTTTATCTGCATAGCTGAGGCAGTATTTCTACAAATTTGACTTTAATGACTCAACAGAGAGAGCTCTAAATGAAGGCAAGAGGGCCTTGTTTTGAAGCTCTGTTCTTCACATGGATTATAGCAGATTTTCCAGCATTTGTCTGAAATTTTCTTTAAATTGCTTTTATTTGGCAAATTTGTTTTTACTTTTGTCACTGATTCTAGTGTATTTTGTACTGATATCTTAATTTCTCTGCTGATATACTAAGAAAAGGTATGAGAGAAGTACCTGTTTATATAATTCACTCTTTCCTTCCTGGTTTACAACTATTTCTAAACTATACTGCAGAAGAAACTACTAAGAATACCTAATATGCTGCTTTGATTATGTTTCATGCTACCTATTTCTGCATTTCCTGATTTCTCTAAATGCTGCTACTTTTTTTTTTTGTTGTTTTTAATCTCTCCTTTCTAATTACACTCAAGCTCTTCCTAATGGATTCCTGTCACTAATCAGAGAAGCAGAAGACCACTTGTTCCTTTTGACAGGGCCTCCTAGGCTAATGCAATTACCTGGCATAGTCAACCATTTTATCATTCCCTTTAACCTTTTAAAATTAGTCCTCTTGCCACTTTATTTGTTTAGATTTTTGAGAGACTCTCTGGTACACTATATGCTTACAGATATTTTAGAATTCTAAATAGGATTTAGCATATTAAAAATACGAAAAATTATGTAGCAAAAATCATCATTATGCAAATAACCTGTAGTGTCTTGTAAAATCACCCTCTTCTATTGCATCTGTTTCCTCTTTTCCTTTCCCATCATCTGTACTTCCACCACAGTCCAACAAAATTCACACATGGTAAAATAGAAATGTTTCAAATAAATGAATTCTTCTACATATTTTGAAAGTCCCTGGTAACACAGCAGCCATGGATCATATGCCAAAATCCTCAGTTGGGAACATAGAATTAAAAGTTTAAACCACCCATTGGACATAGAATTTAAAGTTTAAAACTTTCCTAGAAGAAAGAACCTGAAATGAGATTACAGAGGAGTAGTATAACATGCTGCCACTGTATAGCATGGCATCTTCATCAAAGAAAATCGAATCTTATGTATTAGAACCTTTAGCTATTCTGTTTTCCAGGCTCCCTTCAGGACCAAACTCCAGTCAGGGTGCAAGTGAGTGTGTAAATATGCAGAGATTCAACTCTCTGGAACCCAGAGTTTCATCTGGGCCCTTGGTGTGCCTTGGCTTAAAGCTCAGTTAAAATGACCAACAGCTCAGCATGTGGGCAGATGTATCTGGGCAACATGCCTGTAGCTTAGAGAATGAACTACTTCTGCCTCCGCTTAAACTGCTGTCCAGTCTGTCTGGGCACCCATCTGAATAATTCCTCCTTATAACCATTAAAATGTACTTCTTTGTGAAGTTGCAACTGAAATTCACAATATAATGACTTAATTTTATTCTTGTGAGACTCAAGCTATCGTAACTTTTTTCTTTGATAGCGAATTGTATCTACTGCCCAATAAATTTATCAGACCTGTCCTAGATATATCAGGATATTTTCACTATATGTACACTAGGAATGGAAACATTAGAAAAAAGTCTTTAACAATATAGAAGATGGCTACTGAGTTAGCCTAAAAAAATCATATTTCTGTGTGACACAGAAAAATTTGAAGTGATTGAAATCTCAATGTTTTGTGTACCATTAACGTTTGAGTGACAGTAGATAATTTCTTAGTCCTATCTGTTGTCTGGTATGAGTGGTCTCTTTCCTTCTTGTCCTTTTCAAACTCCTTCACTTCAGACCTTGTAGCTGCAGCAGTTGAGGCTATTATATGAACATATTGTATAATATTTTAGATGAGGTGACTCTGGAAATTCAATTTTGTCTGAGATTCATGGAAACAAGTGTCATCCATCAGGTCTCAGGAGGTTTTCACCAGCTCCTCTAGCATACTTACTGGGGTGTCAGGTGACTGTGAGGCTACAAATCATTTCTGATTTTGTTGTCCATACTGATTATTTTCCTCTTTTTTTAAAAAAACTTGGAATAGACTTTCTCATTACTGCAGTCAAAGGACGTTACAGTATGATGCACAGCTAAAATATACATATATACAGCCCTCTGATATTTTCAGTTTAAAATCATGTAATCCCCATAACATCTGTAGCATGACACCACATTACTAAGCAAGCACCTCTCCTACAATGTTTATTTTTCATTTGATAATCCACATACTTTTGAGTTTCAGACTGGGTCTGCAAGAGTGATCTGGGGATAGTCTAGGTGAACATGTTCAGGCTCATTGCTATGTGCATATATCACAAACTACATCCTTTTAAATTTTGTTTGACTGATTTAGCTGATTGCCTAGCTTTCCTCATTTGACTAACTTCTTGCAAGCCTTCCACCATCCTAATAATTCTTCTGGTTATCTCTGTAGTCCTTTTAATGTTTTCTATTTTTTCCATGATTTCATTAGTGTCTGTTTAAAGGAATTAACCTTTTAGAAGAAGAGGAAGATAACAATGAGCTTGGATTGTTTTCAGCTTTTGGAGTGTGTAATTTCTAGAGTCTGGATCATTTCATCCTCTGCAAAGTGTAAAAAAATAGTCTCT
This sequence comes from Burhinus oedicnemus, assembly GCA_008921705.1. Classification (NCBI taxonomy): domain Eukaryota; kingdom Metazoa; phylum Chordata; class Aves; order Charadriiformes; family Burhinidae; genus Burhinus; species Burhinus oedicnemus. The sequence continues at coordinate 376,442 of VFFE01007251.1, forward strand.
AAAATCCCTTAAACTGAGAAGTACCACCACCCATATCCAACAGTGTGTTTTTTCCTTAAAAAAAATTAATCTTACCTTACTTAATAGTAATACTTGTTTTGACAGAGGATCTTCAATCAAGAAAATGGATGATTAGTTTTATAGGTCCTTATTAATAATATAAATCTAGAAAAAGTAATTAAAATGTGACATGGTTCATCAAACAATTCTGTTGGACTTATTTTTCTGAATATGTTCAGCATCAGGAACATGCAGTGTGCATAACACTGGTTAGAAGAAAATATAGATGGGGCTTCCAATGTATAAAATGTAACTTGCTGAACCACACAAGATAAATTAAGAAATTGAGGTATTAGAGGAGGCAAGTTATATTTCATTTAGGATTATAGTAACTCGACTGGTCATCATGAAAAATTTGCTATTTTTACCCTGGATAAATAGATACATAGATATATCAGTCTGTGAACTAAACGCACTTCTCCACCTATTGTAAGAAGCACTGGGAGCACAGACTTAACAGTTACTGAGATCTAAATAATTACGGAATGCAATTAAGAACGATCATTGTGGAACACAGCGACTGCTGTGTAATGTACTTCAGTTGTATGAAACTGAAATTGCCTAAAGGCAGAGATCTTCAGTGAGCTCTGTGTAGGTTAACAGCACTGAACAAAGGTAATGACATCCTGGGAAAACTCTGCCTCCCTATTCAGAGCTGTTGCAGCGTAGCTCTGCAGGGGTATCACTGCACCCATCAACAAAAGGCAATTCTCCCGCTAGCTGTGGCCCGACACTTACAGCAAATTTGGTGGCATTCTCTGTGCTGTGGCTGCCGTACTCTTTGTATGTTAAAAATTAATTTGGAGAAGAAAACTCACGGCAGTTAAACTTGTTGTGTAGCTGCTGGTATTTAAAACAGGATAAAAGGAAATTATATTCAGAGTATAAACACTTTCACAGAATTACAAGACAGTTGTACTATGCCTGATAGGCTATGGCTGTGATCCCTGGTGTTGTTATTTATCATTAATTCACTTCCCTGTGAAATTCTGAATGTCAAACCAAAACAAAAACTTTCTGGATTAAGAAGATAAAAAAATATTTCTTTCCCAAATAAAGAAAATTCTTTTTAAAAACAATTTTGAAATAATTTAAACTCCTTTCCACAGAAGAACTTTACATTAAATAACATTACATTTTAGAAAATCAGACTGAAGTTTATCACTCAAATCAGCACTTCAAGTCCCCTTGCTCACTGCTGCAGAGACTTGGAAGCTGTTTTGGAGGGACTCTCAAAAACCATGTCCCCTGCCCCAGACTGTCTGTTACAGCATCCATGAGCAATTTTGCCTCCAGCATTCATTTCCTGCCATGCTAAGGAAAAGGGTGCGTAATGTATGTTCTTCTGGCTAAATGGCCCTCAGGGTTGCAGGCTTGGGCAAAAGCCTTCACATCAGTATTGACTTCTGCATTATACCGACCATAATCTGCATGACTAAGCCGGGAACCCAGAAGTCCTTGGATTGACATTGGTGAGAGACAGGCAAAACACTGCAACAGAAAGTCTCCATTCCTAAAGGCTCTCCAGCCAGACCCTCAGCTTTTATAAGCTGGCACTGCTGTGAAGCTGGAATATGATTTAACATTACTTTTCTGTCTTTAGGTACCATAGTCATTGAAAACAGTATTTCAAGTTACAGCTCCTGAGGATTCAGGTCTTTATTACTTATCTTGTAGTATGACATGCATAGGAAACATAATTCTACTGCTCTGGGTGAAGCAAAGTGAAAAGCCCCATTATTTTTAAAATTAAGTACCGCTACATAAAACTGTACGGAAATAACCAAATAATACCTGCCATTTCTAGCGATTCAGAATAGCTCGGGTTATAAACAAACTAAAAGACAGCTACTAGCAACAGTATTTCCTGAGGGAATATAATTACAGTTTCATGTTGCTTGTTCCTTCACCTTGTCTTTTGTTCTTAGATGGCAGGAGAGGGAAAAATAATTAAAACCAAGGAGAAGAAACAACTAAAACCACAGTGACATTAACTGAAATAGCACAATAGGCACTTACATGTCTAGAAATACAAAACCACTTTTTCATGTCATTGTTTCCAGCTGTAAATGTGAATTTGTAGAATTAAATGGTGTCTTTTGGGGCTGTGTAAAATGTTACTAACAAATGCTGCATTATAGCAATGATTCTATCAAGGTGTGATTCAACTGGAAGTTACAAGCCATTATGTAGCACTGAATCTTGAGCCACCGTTCAGCAAAACTCTTACACCTTCCCATATGAGCATCCTGCTCCCCTCCGTACTTACCTCCTATCATTTAAGACCTGTTCATGCATAGTAACTGCTCAGTGATTGCATGGCAGAGACTTGCTCAGTATGGCTAACAAAATGCTGTCTAGTAGCAACATGCATGGAAACAGAGGGCTATGGAGAACTGAAAGGGTTAATTTCATCCCATTAGGAAATCTTAACACCCCACAAGGTGATAACCTGTAATCTGTTTTAAATACGACCGTGTGTCTTCATGAAGTTGAAATGTACCCCGCAAGTTATGATCCGTAGGCACTATCCTTTGTTCTCCATAGGCCTCCTTACCTCTGGAACTATGGGAGACTGTTATGTCCGGAGGTGCCATTATTTACTGGAGTTTTCAAGGGTCTGGTGTTAGCAGATACAAACAATCCACAGAAAAGCCCTAAGATAAGTTTGACATGGTGCCTGCAAAGACATGGACTAATACTTCCCTGCAAATAAGTTTTGACCCTTGCAATTACATTCATGCCTAGAAACCTGTAACTGAAATTTGTTATTTGTTTACAGTAAACACTTACTTGAAACCTCATTGTCTGTATGGTTCCTGATGTGTCAAGAGCACTGAAAACCGCATATCTCCAAACCATACTTACTTTCATATCAGCTTTATTAAGTAATAAACAAATGGGTAGCATATTTTTCCTGTATTGGGATGAAATATAACCCTGAATCCCATAAATCTAGCCGAACTATTATGCATCAAAGTTACCTAAATTCAAGCTGTAGCTTCAAGCTTGTTTCTGGCTTGAAACTTTGTCGGCTTTACAATTCAGCACGATGTTGTGAACAACATACCCATTTTGGAGCGTCTACCATTCCACGGCTGCATTCTTTAGTCACTTAGCTCTCCTGTTGTCCTCCAGAAATGCAGAAGTATTTCATGATGCTGGGCATCATTTTCTTTGCTTTACTGAGAATGGAACAGACACAGAAGTCTTCGATGAAGTATTCACGCAATCAGTTTATACTATATTCAGAATAAAATTCAGACCTCCTGAGAAACAGAAGCATCTATTGTGAAATCTGCCTTGTGTGTCTGAATGTCTCCCAAGCATGACATTTGTCGTGAAATATATTAATTTTACAATTCTTGGTAGTTTTTCACGAAAACAACCAGATCTAGTAGTTGGACTGTACAATCAGCGATCTGTGTCTATGTAGGTTCATGAAGTGTACAAACCACTAAATTCACACTAATTATTAAGTGTTGTTATTAAATAATGAATTGTGTGGGCAAGTGTGGATCTACGTAGATGAAATTGAATTTCATACTTTTTTTTGCCTGACAGGTAAGGCCAGTCACCTTGGCTGACTCTTCCCTCCTTTGGTTTACAGGCAGCTACTCCTCCTAAGGAGCTTCTGGAAACATTTTCATTTGTATAAGCAGAGAAGCAAAACAGATCAATTAGTCAGACGGTAAGTTTGGTACTACAAAGATGAGAAGAAAAAGCAGTTCACCTCCTTCTCATTTTCTTTTAAATTTATTTTTCTTTAATTTCCCAGAGGAAATTGGAAGGATTTCAAGATGACATGTGCCATACTGCAGTCTCAATTAGTTTATAGTGAAACAGTGCCAGAGCAGAGAGATACAGCTTTACTGCATGGCATCACGCGGAATCTAGGAGCTAAATTAACCTGCCATTCTTGTCTCTAATGATTTTTTTTAAAAAAATTACAACACAATAGAATTTGAGTGTGTTCAAAAAGAATGTTCCTTTGCTTGCTTACGCTTCAGTGTTACATCCTGCTGCATGCATGCAGAATTTAATCTCCTTTCCTTTTCAGTTACCACAAATGGCTTAATAAGATAACTGCCTTAATAAGACAAAATAAGAAAAGGAGTACAGCTAGTGAGTAAATCTTGTGTCCCTTCAGATGCTGGGCACCCCGTGTTCATGCAGAACCCACATGGATTTTCTCATGGCACGCTGCGCAGAGCAGATCTTATCCACCGAGAGAAGCTCTCCCTTTTGGTCATTCGAGCTCATATAATTTCCTTACGAGAAAACAACTCTGTTCCTAAAGGACACTCACATGAGAAGTTTTTGCTGCAATTTTAGATAAAGGCAGGGCCATGCAGGTAGCATAACCACCAGTATGGAGTGGGAGCTGCCTGCAGGCTCCTGCGTGGCAATCAGCTGGTTAGGTTTATCCTGTGGCCAAGGGATTTGTGCAACACCAGCCTGTACCCATTCAGGCTGTCAGGTGGACCACCTTGATGTTCAGTGGTCTCCAGGTCAGCATGTGTATTAACACAGAACCTTTCTTGGTACCTCAGTGTAGGTGCATTTATTGTGTAGTCAGTCAGCTGATGGGCAGGTTTGCCATGTCTCGCTACTGGAAAGAATCAGAGCAATTGTTTATTGGCATTGGGCTGGAGATCATAGAATGGTTTGGGTTGGAAGGGACCTTAAAGATCATCTAGTTCCAACCCCCCTGCCATGGGCAGGGACACCTTCCACTAGACCAAGTTGCTCTAAGCCCCATCCAACCTGGCCTTAAGTGAAAAGAAAGTGCAGAGAGGAGGTATCTGAATTTATTTTACTGCTACCAGGAAATTCTGGACAATAGTGGAGAACTATTAATTAACCACAGATTTTGTACAAGTAGTTTTATTTGTCAGGTGCTCCGCTTGATCCTATTTTCACCTTCAGTCAGCTACTCCTAGCTTATCACTTACTAATACAAATAATCGTGGTCATTGTGTTTATCCCATAACTAATCAATACAGAAGATGCATGGTTGAGCGCATGGATTATCAGAAGACACACGATTGAGTGCATGGATTATTACTGTTTGTTGTACACACGTACGCAGAATAACTTGTGGACTTTGTGACTTTACAGTGGCTCCTGGCTTTTGAAGAGTCACAACAGCACCTGGAAAGCGTGCAGAGAGGCCTTCTCATTGCATTTTGCACCCACGGTCATAGCAACCATCAGATTTTGTATATATTACAGAAAGAAGTATGTATACCCTGAGGGGAATATCTTTTAGAGGATGGTCTTGAGGACTTTTTTAGGAAACAGGGTGGTGACATCTCTCTCTGCAGGCAGGCTGTCAAAAGAAGATGGACACAGACAAGCTTTTTTTTTTGTGATGGAGGAGTACTCTAAAAACCTCAGGCTAATTAATGCCTGACTTGAAAGAGAAGGGGTTTGCGCTGTTTTCTGGGGGGGGTGTGGAGAGGGAAGTTTGTCAGATTTTGTTTTGTCTGTTAAATAAAATCCTGTTGAGACAACTTATTAGCATGATTTCAGGAGTTCCTGCTGGTAGAAAAAACAGCATAAAGACATTGCAGGTGTTTTATTCCAAATAGAGAGAAAACATGAAATTATCTTCTTAGAGTATTTTCCATAATGTTTCACACAATGTCATGTGGGTTTTATAATTGCCTAGTAATTTATTAGTTTTGCATCTTTTGCCGCCTTTTTTAATGTTATAGCACAAAAATAGGGATATTTGGGATGGGTTTGGTTTTACCATCCTTGACAGATGAGGATGTTTTCCTCTTCAGAATTTCTGGAGAGATTCTGTTCCTAAATGTGACAATTTCTATCAAGAGGAATTGGTTGACTTTATGAAATGCTAATGTCTTGAAAAGCAGTTTTATACTTGGTGGGCATTTGCTGCTTTCACTATAAAATTGTTCTTTCAGTTCATCTGACACTTCAAATAATAGCCCATTTATCAACAGCTAATGCCATCCACTGCTGCAACAGAAGAATTTAAGAAGTGCTACCTAAGAACATGGCAAGAGCAGGCACTTTAAAAGAAAAGCTTTAATGAGTGCTGAGTGGAATACTACCTTTAGGGTTGCAATTTTTATGAACTAGTAGCTACCAGATTTTAAGCAGCTTTAGAATCCGGCAAAAATTCTTTTCAGTGTTGGTACAGGGGAAGCCAACAACTCCAGAATAAAGTGGCTTTTTAAAATGGGTGCTAGCGTAACTAGGAATGGGAGAGGGAGGCAGGAATGTGGTATGCAGCCTGAATGCTCACGGAGGTGAAAGAAGGCGAGAGCGGGCTGGGCGGCTGGGCCGAGGTTAGTGCCGCAGCATGCCGATGAATGCAAGGAGGCAGGAGAGCTTTACAGCTTCCTTGCATCACCAAGGAATAACTGTCACAATAACTTTTTAAAGTAAAAGGCATTTCCCTGCCCACTATGACTTGCCTCAGCCTGGTCCTCGATGCCCTCTGGAGCGATTCAGTTTCACAGATGTGTTGCTAACCAGGTGGATACGTTTCCGTGCGGGGCAACGAGAAGACGAGCCGAAGCTCTCTCTGAAATTACTTGATGCTTCTCACTGGGTTACTATAATTGGAAGAAGCGATCCAAAATGTCTGTCAACTAAGAAGTGAAAGTCTTGATATGAAGAAAAATGTTATCTGCTGTGTGGGGCTCACTCTTTGGGAAACTGTTTTCTTTTTGTTTGTGCTGTTGTTCTTCTGTAATGAAACAATTTTTGTAGGAAAATTGGGCTGTCTTTTCTCATACACACTTGATTGCAGTTGTGTGAACTTTCACAAATATGTTTTTAGCTGGATCTTTGATAAGGTTTTTTTCCTCTCTTATCATGTAGCTTTAAACTTTTTAAGATTTTTAGTGGTAGTGACAGATCTAGAACTTCTTCAAAACTATCCGAGGGATCTATTCATGTTATCTGTCTTTGAAAGTCTGGATTACAGTGCCTAATTCTTACTAGAATAAAATTACTGGATATTAAACTTCAAATGTTTTTTATTACCAGGACAATACCTTCATCTAATTCAGAACTACCTTGATGGTAAATGTGAGAATCTTATACTAAATTTCTTTTAGTCAGTTGTTGCGCTGGCATCCAGTTATGCTGGTTTCTACAAGATAAAGAAACTGTCAATGGTGTACCTTCATGCCCTGTTTTACTCTAGAATTAGAATTATTTTAGTTCTAGTGTGTTAAATTTTAAATCTCTGGCTAAACTAGCAGGTTGTGTTAAGCAGGTATTGTGAGCAGCATAGCTGTTTGTTTATGGCAGCATCTGCATAATTGTTGTCTTAAACAAATTGTTCCAGATAAACTGAACTGGTTCATTACCATCATCATCACAGGGGTTTTTTATCATTTGTTGTTAGCTTTCTGTAAGCATTATATCAGAAAGGATTAGAGATGGTGGGGTTTGGGGTTTTTTTAACATGTGTTTACTTAAAACTTCAACTTTTGGGATAGAATTTTGTAGGCATTTCTAGATGGATCAGACCAGGGACTGGTGTGGCTCAGAGTCTCGCAAGTGGCAGTCAGAATATTTTGTTCATACATCTATTTTTTAAAAACTAGTTTACAGATGAGTGTGTGGGCTCATGATTAAGTTCTTTTATCGTTAGCAGGCGTAAAAAGGTGTTTCTGTGAAAGTGCTGGTTATATTGTCATCAATCGATACAGTTTGCCAAGACGTTGACCTTTGCAATATCTTTGACAACAAATTTATGATTAATTATGCATTATGTTAATAATGTCCTTTTACAATCTGCAGTTTCAGTTCATCTTAGAGCCCTTTTCTGCAAGTATCATTCAGAGGGATTAATAGGGGTTTGTATTACCTTTTCATTAAAGCTGTCTTTTTATGAAGTTCACCAACTTATCTTTTTGCTAGTAACATATTTATCAGATGGAGATCATCTGATTATTTGATCATCTTCTGTTCTGCTCTGTTTAAATACAGATGTCAGAATGGTACATGCAATTGTAGATGAAAGCATACCATTCATTTAAAGGACTGCATGACACTTTTACATTTTTTTTATTTGCCACACCTTAACTGATTAAAAATAATCATCTAATCATCTAAAATGCATAATCCCTTCTAAAATGACACACCTCAGCAGTCATCAGTTTACTGAATTAAAGGAGGAACTGAGTAGTTTGGGTTTTTTTAACTCTGCTGCCTAGGTAAGCTGGTGCTTCTACTGATCTACCCAAAAGAATAAGTCTTTTACTACAGAAAATGAACTGGATTGGAACTGTGTTTTCTGGCTATACTTAGAAGATGTACAGCAGGTATCTGAGGATCATACCTTGTGTCTTGTTCTCCTGTTATTCTCAGTCACCTTGTGTGTCTGCATCTTGCTCCAGTCTGGAATGGGGATGTGACAAGAAGGTGTGCACAGACCTAGGAAGCGCTCCCAGGTATTTCAGCTTAGATGTGTTATAGCAACAGAGAGAAACAGGGAGAAGAGAAAACTTTTACATCTACATTTCTTTTCTTCAGGTCCTTAAGGTAAAAGTGGAACCTAGGATGTGCACCCTGCCTCTGAAGTGTGTGAGCCGAAATTGGAAGCATGGCTCCAAAAAGCAAGTGGCAGCCAGCAGAGCTCTCCTCAGGGTGAGATCCAGCAGCTTTCTTCACAATTCCTGAATGGAGCTGAGCAAGAAACATGTTCTCCTTTTGAGGCTTTTCTGTGTTTTGCTTTGCCCCAATCACACTGGTGTCTGCAGAGTATCCACCACTTCTGAAAACTTGCCCTTTTTTAGGTGTGATAATTTAGGATCCTTAGGGCTCCTGTGATAATTAATCAATTATTCAATATTACCAGTGGTCTGTCTGTTACTTTTTTGATTCAGCAATGCTGGCCAATGACTGCCAGAAAATCCTCCTTGAATTCTCTCACCTAGTGATAAAAGTCCTCAGACCAATCCTTTTAGCTTTTCAGGATATACGTCCCAGTTTCCAAACTCAGAGTACCAATGCTCTGACTTGGTTTGCTTTGCGTATCGTTCCACTATAATTAGTAATTTTCAGACAAACAATGAGCTCTGTAGTTACTATTGTCATTCAAACTTACCTTTTATACTACCTGACTTCAATGACAAAAAAAGTATTTGTTTGCTTTATTTATGCAAAAGACTAGGGCAAAAATAAAGGCAGCAAGGACCGAAACAAAAAACGCAGTCTTGTAGTCTGTTTCATATGAAAGTGTTTTCCTAGCTGTCACTTTGAATCTTTACAGCACATTTCAGCCATAGCAGCCTAGGGATCAGCTTTGCTAGCACTACTCTGCCTCCAAACATTACTTCTCCCGGTTGGCCCCGAGGTCTCCTTGGTATGCTGGATTCTAGCTGATGGAACTGAAGGTAGGAATAGCGCCACTGATGTGCTTTGCTGCTGTAAAAGCAGCAGAGGAGGTAAGATCTTGGATTAGATCAGCTGAGATGGGATCTAAGCTACATATTTATATAAAAACATTTCCTTTGCAACAAGAGGCTTTATTGTATTTCAGCTTTATTTGAGCTCTTCAGGAGTGCAAGCTGAACTGGGAATGCTTGTCTCTGAACTCATGAAAGGTTCTTCGACGTGTTAATTCTTTGCTCGTGTTTTCCATCTTGCTGAGGAAAACAACTGTATTCTAGCTGCAAATTAGACCTTCCCTTTTCAGGCGGAAAAATTTACATTGTGAAACACTTGTTTTTCTAACTGATTGCAAATTGCGTATCATAAAAGTTATCCACTGTGTAACAGTTTCAGTTGTATATAGCTTTTCTGACTCACTAAAGTGACTACACACCACAGCTTAATCAGCCATGGGTCAACATTAAGAGCAAAGTACATGTACTAAACTCCTTGTTTTCTGAACATTTCTTCCCCTGGCCGTTGCTGCACAGCCAGCCTCTGCCGTCTCCACGCAGACCCTTCAGATAAGCCAATACAATTTCAGCTGCTGCGCAGAAAAACAGACCCATAAACCTCTCCGGGTTAAAAAGAACCATCTTAAAAATGGTGGTGCTTTTAACCTGGATAAAGCTCACCTTTCAGCCGAGGTGAATTTGATGCAAATGAACAATGAGTTCATTTTAGGCTGCCTAGGCCAGCATTGCTTCCCAGAGAAAAACACTGGGGAAACTGTGCTGTGAGGAGTCTCCTGTTCCCCAAAATATGGGGGGGTATGATCACTACCCTAATGCTTAGTTCCCACTGAAATGGAAGGGTGTTGGTTGCCCCTATATATCCTGAAGCTCTCAGACTAGGAATTTTGCTTTAGGCATGTGTGTATTGTTACTGTGTTCACATTATTTAAACTTCCTTTGACTCTCAACCAGGATGCTATCTAGATATTAAGCTGGACACAAGTGCCCTTGGTAGTTCATTGACTTAGTCTGATACGAACTTAAAATTAATGTTTTCAGGGCCTCAAAAGTGATGGAATAGAGAGACACAGTGTCCTTAAAGTTAATGCAGTAAATCAAGCTACCCTACATATCAAGGTTGGTGGGCCAAAAATGCAAGTGAAAGAGACTGGATTTTTCAATTCAGTGTTTCAACCTAAATTAAGTGCTTACTACAGGGAAAGGGGAGAGCAGAGCAGGAGAATAGGCCAAATTTATATTACAAGTATAGGTATTAAGCAAAGTGCAAAATCTGATAATAGTAACTAAAGAGGGGGAAAGGTGGATGACAGGAAAATAGATTGTGTTTAATATACTCTCTTTCCCCCCCTTTCTGAATAATGCGGGCAGTCTGCTTCACACATGGGCTAGGAGTGAAGGGGAAGGTGTAGAAAAAGATACAGTTTTGTTAACATGAAAGAATAACCTGTGCACATGCTGTCTCTTGTTGGTTACAGAGCAGAGCCTTCCTCTCCGTGGCCCTTCTTGGAGGACCCCAGGACACCCTTTAGATGCGACCCAACTTTCAGACTGCGCTTACTCATTCATTGCTCACCTGGTCAATGTCTGTGTGTGTACAACCCTCTCAATACCTATCTCTAAATGAACAAATCTTTAAAATAGCTTTATTTAAAACACTGCAATACTTCCAGAAGGATGTCAATTTTAACTGTGCAAAATTTTCACCCGTGTGAGAGTATTTCAAAGCTTGTATTTATTGGCAGATACCAGTTTTTTGAGAAGTACTTTCCTTGACTTTCTGCTTCGCTTTGTAATGTGGTATTGGGTAAACAAAACCTCTGGGTTCGGGCTTTCTTAACTTAAAAAAAGGATTAATAAATTAAAAAAAACCAACCTTAAGAGTACATTCATGGGGGAAATAACATTAAAAGCTCTAAACACCGTCCTCTTTTACAGCAGGAGTGTCTGTATCATAATCTCTGGTCGGGAAGCAGCAGCTGGAGGGAGATAAATTATGTTCACCAGGAGATGGCTCCCGCAGTCTTCTGATATTACTGAACTTGGGAGCCTGAAGATCCAAAGGTGTAGCTACAAAAAAATTTATGCAAGAACTGCTCAAATCGGATTATGTTCACCAGTGTGCCATAGATACCATAAATGTAAAACTTAAATAAAAAAGTCTGATTTTGCTTAAAATTTTTTTTAGAAAAAAGTGAAAAACAAGGATGCTGTTGCAACTCAGCTTGATTTTCTTCCCTTTGTGAGGCTGTTGTTAAACAGCATTTAAATGATATTGCAGAAAACAACTTTGTAAACAGCACCACCACCACCATGCAGATTAACACTACTGTGCTTGGCTGGAAATTCCAGAGACTTATGAAGTCCCTTCATTTTGGGGTGCTTAATATGGTTTAATCACTGTTAGGGGAATAGAAATTCATGTTTCAGATAGGGAACAGCAATTTTCTTGCATATTGTTTATAATTTTTTGCTGTCCTTCAAATAACCTTATGTATCATGAAAGAGAAACTTCTATTGTGATACAAACACAGAATCAGCCAGGCTCTACCTCTTATTTCTTATCACAGCTCTTATTTCTTAAAAAAAAAGCAGTAAAATCTTTATATGAATGCTATTGTACAACTAGTATAACAGATGCTGTCTTCATTTCTGCTTTAAACAAAAGAAAGCAAGGTTATTTGTGTTTCTAGCAATGGTTAAATGAACTCTGCTTTTTCGTTCTTGTTTATCATTGTAAATTACAGGTTTAGTTCTGCTTACAGTCTACTGTAAGCATTATCCCATGAAATTCATGCATGGAAAGTAGAAATCAGTTTATTACAGAGCATGCAGTCAGTAATATAAGCAAAGAAAATAAACCATTATTAATTTATGGTGTGTTCTTTAAATAAAAGCTTTTTCTAGCCTGGTTTTTTGTTGTTGTTGTTGGTCATAAAATTCTTAGTACAGTCATGTCTTTTATAGATCTTCATAATTAAAGGGAGAGGTTGGAACTTCTATTTCAGCAAAAACAACTGTGAAACTGTTGAAAAGAAACCTTTACTTTTTAGGTATTTGAACAAGCCTTAATGAAATATGCTGCAGTGTTCCCATAGGTTTTTAGGGATAGCTCGATCTATTCAGTTTCTCATTTTGACAGATGTGATGCTTTTTTTCTAGTGCTACTCTCTTTAATAATTTTCATGGTAGTAATTCAACAAAATCTTTTATCAGAATCAGACCTATTGTGCCATGTAATGGACTGATAAAAATGGAGGCAATACCTTAATAGCAAAGGGTAGTTTGGTGTTGGAGCTGTATTACAACGTGAAGTTGCTTGGGTCAGAGCACATACCAGAGTCTACCTTCAATGAGTTGAAATAAATTTATCTTAATGGAAAAAACCAAACAAAACTGCATATCCAACTCTCTACATTTTTTTGCCATGCTATTAGTAAGACCCTAGGATCCTGGATGTATTGAATTAATCAGCTAGTCCTGCAGTGATAGATTTCTTCATTGCACTTCATCTCTGGGAAGTGATTCCTCATTCCCTCTCCAAGAAGTCTCACACAGGTGTCTTCCGCAACTTTCTGGAAGGTCTCCAATTTTAGGCTGTTTCAGATCAAGAGGGAAAACAAGTACCATAGAGCTTGCAGTCTCATTCACTGCTTTTTTCAGCCATCTCCTCTCTTCTGGGAAAGGAGTAGCACTTGAGGGCCCCCGCTGACTGCAGGTGTGATGATGTGCAAGGGGGAGACTGGTGTTACGTGCCCCTGAGAGAGCTCCTGGGAGCTAACTGGTAGTTTGTCTGACATAAATGGCCTTGGAGCAGCTTTTCTGAAGAATGGGCTCCTACAAAACCAGTAAGAAACCAACTGTGCCCTCAATGAGCTTCAGTCCCTGAACGACCTTAAGACACAATTGCAAGTAGAGCATATTGCAATTTGATTCTGCAGTAGGAACCAAGTTCTGAACTTCATCTGCCATGATTTGCAGTGAGGATCAGATCAGGCGATGCTATCTGAAATGTGCTCTCATACTCCAGGATATTAATTGGGAGAATGCATCATCGAGGCTTCAGACAATTACCTTTATAAGTTGTGTGCTGGAACGATGGAGTCTTAAACGATACATAATTGTTTTGCCTGTATTGGGTCCCAGTAGTTACATAAAAATGAGTTTAATTTTCCTGCAGTAAACAGCTTGGACTTTTCCCAGTTGTGCTAACACCACAAAAAAACAAAACCAGCAGAAAATAAAGATCTAGATTGTATTCTGACCTCTTGCACAGCTCCTTAATCCTTAGGCCAAGAGGCCAAAATCCTTATGAATACTAAATAAACCCTGTTTTGGTGGAGAGCCTCATAAAGCCAAGGGAATTACTAGGAGTCAAAACAGAGTAAGATTATCATTTTTTTCAACACAAGTAAATCTGGATGCAAGGTACAAAGAGGCACTAAGATTACTTGTAGTAAGGATGGTTTTATTTATCTTCTTGCTCAGCTGTTTTTCTCTCCATTAAAAAAAAAATGCAGATTTATAGTTAAAATTATAATTAATGGTCTTATAGTCTGTCATTAAATGGCTTTTGTGTCTTTGTGGTTCCTACTGAGTCTGAAGAGATGAACAACTGTTTGCTTATCACCAAGTTACTCCTCTGGAGCAATTTTGCAGCAGAAGTGCCTTTAAGATCCTTTTGTACATTATTTTGTTCACAGGGACAGTAATAAATGTTTCCTGCTCAAAAATGTCCAATTAATGTGGCATACAAGTGATAACACGCATGAGCCTTCTCCTGCTAAGACAAAGCAAACATTTGTTTAACTGGATGTAAGAGCAGGGCCAACCTACTTTAGTCTTGAACGTCAAATCATTATTCTGATAATTTCCCAGAGGAGTATTTTTAAGCCTTATTATTAAAAGGATCATCTTAATGTGACTACAAGGGCAAAATGAAGCATTCATATTTGTCCAACAGAACTGCATTTGGATTGTGACAGTATTTCCTAATATTAGTATGTAATGAGGTAATTTCATAACTTTCAAATATTTTGCAATATTTTCTTTTCAAAAGCAAACAAGATTAATAAAAATCTGACTTGTATAGTTATACTGTATTTATAACAATGATGCCAGTTTTACCCTTAATGCACAGCTCAGCTTTTTGTAATACACTGTGACCACATCTTCCTGTCTGTAGTGATATTCTTTCTGGGAAAATCAGGTTTTTGACAAAGTGTGTGTCAGAATCAATAAGACTGTTTTTACCAAGGACATGCTGTATTATGCTTTCTTTTTTTTTAAACTACATGTAATGAGGCAAAGTTTAATAAGGAGGCCAGGAGATCATGGTAACCTGTGGAGTAGAGCAGATGTCACTATTATCTCTGAGCTTGCAGAGATTGAAAAATAGGTGCTGTGGTAAGACTCACTGGCATGTGGATAGCATCATACCATAGTATGATGACACACATTGACTTAATGGCACAGAGTGATGCATTTTGAGTGATTACAGGCAAAAATGTTGTTATCAAGTGGTTGGAAAGAAAATGCTTTTGCTTTAAAGAAGCATTTTGAGAGGGGTAAGGGCACATGTATCCATACTCATTTATTAGCTCTTACTTCCTGAGGTTCAAAAATTTGCAATAGGCTTTCTGGCCACATGTGGGATTAGCAAAGTTCAATGGTACTGTCCCAAGCTTGTTGTCCCTGGCAGATACTTGAGAAGGGTCTGGCTCTGAGGGGTTCCTTTGTCACTGGCACAATGTGGCTAGCTAGTGTTAGTGTGTGTTTTTATTTCTCTCTCTGTCTTTTATTTCTCTTCCTGTCAAAAGTCGCTTCAGCTGAACACGAACAGTAATGGTAGCTCTACCTACCTTCAGTGGAAAGGCAACTTTCAACCAATTAAATATACCTCGAATAAAAACATATACTGTTGAATCAAAACCGAGCAACTTCAGGAGTCTTCATTACATGCTACAGGTAATGTGGTAGAAAAAAAGGGGGGTTTGCATTCAACAGTATAAATTCAACAGTATATAAAAAGACATGAAATGGAAGAACAAGAAACCTGACCTCTGAGATTATAAACCATGTGTCATGGTCAAAAAGTGTTCAAAAATTTACCTAACAGTTTTTATAAAGGTCCTCCATGAGGATTATGATTTTATACCATTATTTCAGCCATGCGGCGGGAAAAGGAAGAAACTTGTCTAGGACCAGAGTTTCATCACTGCCCTAAGAGAGTTCTCAAGCTTAAAAATTCTGCACTTTCAGACTGTACCAGTATATTTTCTGGCTGGGACTTCTTATTGTAAATAGTATAGGCATAATTTGGCTTTCATCAAAATCAAAGTCTAAATTCCTGGACCCAACAACATTTATGAAGGGCATCTTTCAGGAGACTGTGAAGTTTAATACTGTTTATCTTGCATGCTGCACAGACAGATATTGGGACTACTGCGAGAAAACGATTGATTTTTTTTTTCAAAAGTGCAATGACAGCTGACAGACCCCTATGGATCACAGAAGGGTTTTTTTAATCTGCTAATAAGCTTTCGGTAGGGAAGTTTTCCATGCCACCTGTCCTATGCTTCTCAAAAGGAGAACTGGCGCCTGTCTCAGCATGATTGGGAGTGGACACTTTTCTTCCTGACTGTGCTCCTCTTCTTGGTTCTTGCACATCTTCAGATTGATGGATGGTGGGTTTTTTTTTCCTTTCCTCAGGTGTTCATACTGCTGAGAAGGAAACGTTTTGTCACGACAGCTTCCAGGCTTCAGGAACAGGCCTACTTGCCGGGCCAGGCTGCAACCACCAGCAAATACAGCAGCAATGTGTTTTACCTCTCCTGCTGTGGCCCCGGTGCCTGCTCTCCCATGCCACAGCCCTGCCCAGGGCTGGCTGTCCCCCACCAGCCACCAGGCATCTGCCTGGGGCTCGGTGCCTCTCGCTGCCCCACCACAGGCAGGGACTCTGCGCCGTCTGCTGTGATTACAGCTACTCTAGACCTACGGGAGCCATACGCATCTGTCTCAGCCACTGTTGCCATGGCACTATGGAGAACCACAGAGGCTCCAACCTCTTCCCCACAACCTAAATAAATATACTCCAGTGTTAGCCCATACTGAGCTTCTGGCATCCTGGGCGCCGCTGGCCTGGCTGGCTCAGGAGTGACCCAGCCACGCCAGCACTTCTTAACGGGCATCTGTTTCTTCTCTGCTGAAAAAGGAGGGACAAAGGCCAGCCATTAACAACATTTAATCTTTGACATTTACAAAAAGTCAACTTTGTCAATGATATTATTTTGTAGAACTGAAAAAACCCATTTATTTTCCTCACATGAGTCCAGTCGTAAGAGTTTTAACATTCATCACACACAAAAAACAGCTGTCTGAGTTTTTTCCAATCTTTTTTTTTAGAGAGGGATCACTGTACCATTACAATCCTTCATACTTCTGTCTGCAATGGATAGATGACTCTACAACTGGCACTTCCTGATTGCATTTCATAGATGCTATCAAAACAAAACTTCTACCTTCCTCATTATTTATTTTTAGTTACAGAAGGAATTGACCCATAGTAGTTTAGCTGACTTAAGGACTTGATTAAATGTGCTATTTGAAGATCCATTTTAATGTGCTTTTTTTTCTAGGAAGTGTACATATCTATATCTGTACCTGTACATATACCTGTATATATATGAGAATGATATGATGTCATTGGATATTGTGGTGAGATACATCTTCCCAAGACATATTGACATACATAATGGAGACAAAATCACACTGCTAGTCACTGTTTTGCATAAAGCCCAGAGAAGCATCTACTGCAGCTCAAACTAGGTGAGGCCTACGCAACGAGCATGGGGTGGGGGGATCCTTGTGTTTTGCATTGTTTTTTTTAATGTTCCAGACTAAGAAAACATTAAATGGATGGTTCAGTTGTTTCCTCTGCCACTCGTGGAAGTTACTTTTTTGGGAATTGGCTTCTCCCTCATTTCACTTGCTACTGCTTCCGTCTGCTTCTTATGTATTTCTTGTGATACCAAGTTATACTGGTTGTTAAAGGAAGGTGGAAGGTGGAAAAGTTATTTTATTTTTATTTAACATTTCAGAGGAAAGACAGTGACATTTTGGAGATGTCAAATTATAATGATGATGATTGCTCTATAAATAAGAAAACATACATTCCCCCCCCACTGATCGTCTTAAAAAAGAGAAGACGACAGATTTAGATGGCACACGACTAAAGAAGTCCAGTAGCTGTCTTGATGTAATCCTCTATTGCCACACTGCATTTTGTTGTGCTTTGATCAGCGTAAAAAGTAGGGAGCACGGCTATTGACTCCATCCAAGATAACGGATAGGGCTCGTATAAAATCACCAGTCTACGGACTAATCTTTGTGCACCTCAGAAACTAGAGGAAGGCCGTATTTAAGTCCTAGCATGATTCTGTGTGTCGTATGCATTGAAAGTGAGTACAATTTGATCTGAGAACAGTAATTAGTGAATAAACAGTTATTTTATATTTAAATAACAATCCTAAGTGTAGGAGTTAAAAAAGGTTGAAATTCTGAAAGTATCTAAAGAAAGGAAGGAATAGAAAATAAATAGAAAGCAGGAAGGGAGATAACAATAAATAGAAAAAAAAAAACCTGGAAGGAATATTTCAAGCTGAAACAATGCAACTGCTTTCCTATCCTCTTATACTATTTGGTTACATCACATGGTATAAATAAGGTTAAATGATATATTTCAATGACATGAAAATAGGTAGGCATAAATCAGGCATAAACTGCTCTAACTTCTGTAGAGCTATATCATTGTCTTCTGACTGTCAATTTAGTTAATTTTATCCTGTTTATCTACCAAGATTAGCTATAAATATTTTTAAATTAAACTATTTACAACATTTAAAAGCCATTTTAAAATCTATTGTTCCAATATTCTGTATTCTGTACCATTTGTACTCTATAAAATGACATACTTTAAGTTTTTAGGAGATAATAATCTGCAAAATGCAATAGTCAGCGTCCAGGAAGAAACTATAAAAGTGTATCACCAGCAAAAACAAAGAACAACGGGTTACTGGGAACTAGACTTCAGGGAAATACCTTAATAATAGAAGCAAAGACATTACCAACTGGTATGTAATAAACTCCTTAGCAGATGATGGCTTGGGGAGAAAAGGTCCCAGAACTGTAACACTGTGATAAAAATAATTTGACAATTCCTCAAAATAAAAGAACGGCTTTCACTTTTAAAGACTAACTGGAAGGGAAGTATCTCAAGGCAAAAAATGCACAATGACCCTTCCCATCCACCCATTTATAAAAATAATGACTTTATTTCTCAGCCTGGAAAGGCTATGTAAAAAAGCCTATTGGATTAGAAATCTTAGTGGAGAAAAGGAAATAATCACCAGCTAGACCTGGGGAGAGGTTTTTACAGCTTAAAACTCAGGGCAGAGGCTTTGTGCATTTACTGAATCCTGAGGCAGAGGTGGGTTATTAAGTTAGAGTAATTCAGGGGGGAAAAAGAAAAAAAAAATTTATATATACACATCTTTTGCATTTGTGCTATGAAATGTAATAGGACTTCCTTAGGGAAGATGCGTGTGATTTGAACTTGGAAGAAAAAGTACTGGTCTGGTTAAAAAGGAGAAAAAAGAGAGAGGGGAGGGCGATGCAGAAAGCGTGTGCGTGCATGCACGCGCGTGTGTGTGCATGCACACAAACGCATGTTTACTTGAAAGCTGTTGCAGCTCTGCAAAGCAAGTGGGTCACTTATAATGAAGTGCAGTAAGCTTTTGCTTTTTGGTAAAGGAAAATAAAAAATCCTGCTGTCTTTCCATTTTCTTTTTCTTTCCACTCTCACTTCCTGAGGTAATGAAGGCTTACTCTGATCAGAAGCGTGTTGTAGGTTCAGGGGAGTCATCACTGTAAGAACAAAGGCAGAACTACAGAGAAGTCCAGGCCTGGCTGAAAATTACATAAAATGAGAAGGCAGAGTAAAAACTGGCTAAGGAAATCCGAGATAGGTTGTACTGGGTAAACACAGTGAGATGGAAACAATCTAGACAAGAAGACCTACCCACAAACTGGTTCCAGGGAACAACGCAATCTGGGAAGCAGCAGCAAAGTGTCTTGCAAAGACATTGCAAAGTATGAGTCAAAGAGCTAAGGAAAAATATTTTTCTAATCACATCCAGAAACAGATGTTTAATTATCTCAGAAAACAGTCAAAGTTGGCACTGAAATAGTCTCAACAATAGCTGTTTAGTAAATGATATGTATTTTATTATAGTTTTATGACAGTTAATACTGATATGTCTAAGTAGTCTTACATTTATTACTCATTATATATTCTGTTTAATTCCAAAGTACAGATTGCCAAGATTTCAAGTAATGAAAATGGCATTCTGGTTTTGTACACTGGGCATGATTTCCTATGTGTAACAGACAGAAGAATATTATAGTATATGTATATATTTCTGCCCAATGCAAGAAATACATGCAGCCATAGAACTATCCACTTGCACAAAACACTACTAATCACAACCCAGTCAGACTAACTAAACTAAACTAATTTAGCTTTTACAACTACACACATCAGTAGACTTGAAAGCCAAACTTGTTTGTTTTATTTTATCTTGGGCTGCGTAAAATCATGGTATTTGGCAGCATGGAATAAGGGACATTAAATCAGCTTTTATGCTGTTGTTAAGGAACCCGTAGAGGATGGGATTCAAGCAGCAGGACATCATACCTAGTAAATGGCATATGCAATATACTAATTTAAAATGTCTGTTAGAAATGAGAGTGGCATTAAAATCCGTCACAATGTGGAAAAGGTGAAGAGGCATCCAACTGAAACCAAAAACTAGGATTAGCACTGTCAGTCTGCAAAAAACTCTCCTAGATCTTGTCTTAATTCTGATGATGGATCGGGATACTGTAATCATGTCCTGGATCTCTGTATTTTCTTCTGGTTTCATCTCAAAACAGATAGGTATCCCAGGGATGAATTTACTGGAGGAAGAGACCTGGCTTTTCTCTGTGCCAGAGGTTTCTGGGAGGTCTCTGGAATGAGTACCCTGATGATGCCTTGAAATAGCTGGCATCACACTTGAAGTCTTTTTACTGTATCTTCTGTGGTGCTTTCTGCCAAAGGCGCAGCTCCATCTGGAATGGCCGGAGGGCTGCACCTGTGTGCCGGTACTCTTAGAGGGATGAAGTGTTAGGTTTATCATCTCCTTTTCTTCAAACTTGTTTTCCTTGTTTGACAGTCTGGAACCTATGCTCCTGCAGACGCTGGTGTGACTAGCGGTTAAACACGCCAGCGGCAATATATACTGCATGAACAATAAGGCTATTGTAAAGGCGATTCTGTAGGAGTCGGAAGGCCATGACTCAATACACAAGAGCCTGTTCTCCAGTGCCTCTAAATTCAGAGTTTTGCTGAGGTCCACAATTCTGTGGAAAACTGGCAGAGGGGAGCAAATGGCAAAGCCAAGGGCCCAAATGGTCACTATTAAGAAATAGCCTTGTTTTGCTGTTAAATTCCTGGAAAGGGGATATTTGATCATACGGTACCTGACCGCAGCAATAGATATTAGTATCAAAGTTGAAACTAGAACTGATGCGCACTGGAGGAAAGGCATTACATGGCACATGACAGTGCCAAACATCCATTGGTCAAGCAGGACGGATGTCAGTGTGAAAGGTGAACAAAACAGCACAACTAAGATGTCAGAAAAGGCCAAGTTACCGATAAGAATGTTTATTATTGTCTTCTGCTTGCGCTTTAGTAGAGCCGTTAGTATAAGCAGATTTCCTATAAAGCCGGCCAGACTTATCAGTGTGTACAGCCCAATAAGAAAGTACTGTATGTCGTCAACGCTACTCTTATAGTCTTCCCAGGCAGAAAAATTCTTTGCAGTAGCAGAGGTGTTCTTGGTAGGTGTCCTGTTGTTACGGTCTTTGAATCCTAAATCCATTTTACAGTCCTGCTTAGAACGAGAAAGGCATTAATTAGCATCTGAAGGAAGGATGATACTGGTGTTAATGAGAATGTAAAGGAAAATAAATTTACCTTGTATCACCTTAACGTAAATAAATTAATAGTGGTGGTAGTCTACCGTGAGGCAGATCCTGTATAACTTTGGGTCAACATGAATTCATTTTGTAGGTTTTGCCATGTGGTGTTCAGCACCCCTAAGCCTCCTACCTGGCTGCTCACATGGGACGATGACAATTTAAGGTTCTGCATTATGAAGCTGGCTTTTAACTGTGCTTTGCTAAGGACCATATTGTCAGCCTTTCCATGAGGGAGCAGTTAGCTACAAAAGCAATCCATTTAGAGTCGGTGAGATTACTCATGTGAATAACAGCTCATTGATATGAGTAAGGAAATTACAATCACCATCTGGGCATGTGCCTAATCATTACATGACAGCAAATTATAATGAGAGCACCTGAAAATATATGATGTTTTGACATATGCTAACAACTGCAGTAGTATTTCTTACCTTGCTAGTAGAAAACTGACACAAAATAGGTGAGAGCTTTCAAAAAGGTTCAGTTTATAAGGAAATCCACTGTCAGTGATCCAAGATGGAATTCCTAATGTGGTGCGTGTACAAACCATCTTCTATTAAGTGTTGAACATATTTTAGCTGTTGCTCAAGCAGAAAGGAAAACTGCCTACAAAACATCCAGAGTAACTGGATGTAATACAGAGAGGACAATGTTAACCGGAAGCAAACCCCACGCAGCCATTTGAAAATTCAGGGAACTGCTAATTATTCAGCACAGAAACATCTAATGTTAAAACATAGGTCAGCATAAAGTTATTCTGCCTCCAGAATCTTCATGTATTAGTCTTCATTTTAGAAGAAACAGAAAGACAAGAGAGTTCAGTTTAAACTCCAGTTTACCTTAAACACCTGGAGGTACTTAAGTTTCAAAGTCAAAATCCCCAAGAGTGCCAGTGTCCTGTACTTCATGTTTAGAAATCTTAGGCAAGACAAAACAAAAAGATCTAAACAAACCCAAAACATACCCAATTTGAGCAGAAAGTTAAACCTGTCAACTAAAAAAGGCAGGGCTCTTCAAGAACATAGCTATCCTCAGTGGGCGGTACCATGCTGACTTCTTCAAAGTGCAATAATATTACTGGGTTTCCTCTACATGTGCAGATGTGCTCCTTCCTCCACATCACAACATGTGTGTTCCTGCTGGCGGGTGCCAAAGGGAAGCTCAAACCATAAAACACCCTCAGAATATTCACTGACAGTGTGTTGTGATGGGAAGGTCCCTCACATAAGATTAGAAATACTTATTTAAAAAAAAAAAAAAAGATAAAAAATTGCAAGTTTTTGTGTTTTGCAAGTAATGTGTTGGGAAGAGGTGAAAAGAATCAAGCCTTGCCAACTTCTCGCAATGTTGAGTTAAAGTGCTTTTTAATAGCTAAAATAGAAGTAAGAATTAGGTACATGAACTTAGATAATCTAAATATTATAATTGTGTGCATAAAAGCAGGGCGGCATTAATGCAAATTATTTCTGTTTAATTTTTCCCAGTCTCTAGTGAAATGGTGGAAAACCATATAATAGACAAACAACACTATCTGAGACTACCCTTGCCTCCAGACCAACTTTAAAGGAGCAGACTAGAAATTCTGTAAGTAAGCCAATCTCTCTATTTCTATACTGATATTATCAGAAGTTTTTATTTTGGTAAGCTTGTCTTTATATAACTATTAGCTAAAGAAGTAAATAGCTTTTTACTTAATTTTTCTGCGTTAATTTCTCTGAGTTGCTAGTAATCATCTGAAAACAGTATGATCTGCAGACCTTCCAAAATCAGCTGAAATTTCTTTCTATTCTCTAAATGTGACTCAACATAATTTTTGTCTGAGAAAACCACAGCAGGGCTCTGCCCTGGATAAAATACCTCAGGCTTATGGAATTATGTCCCTGTTATGTCATACCTGTATCATTTTTTTCCCCTTTGTTCAGTATGGAGAGACAATGGGTTTTGCTATGACTGATGCTTTCACAGATTTCATTGTGTGCACGCATCTGTAAACTGCAGACTCTCTTTTGATTCATGAAAGCCATTTCAACTGTACATTTTGTTTCAATATGAAATATTACCTGCCCAATATTTTCAGGGTGAACAGTCTGTTATCTTTGCACTACCGCATTCATCTTAGCTGAGAAGTGTGTAGGAAAAACCCTTGCATAAAACTGAGGAGTTAATAATGAAAAAGCCATTAGTGTAATTCTGGACAATTTTCTTTTTGCTTGGGCACCTTCCTTTTCCAGTTTATATCTTGCACAGATTAGGAGAGTTGATCATCCCATTGCCTGATAGCAGGTTTGAAACCAGTCAGGAGTTATTTGAGAAATGGAAATGAAACTTTACTCAAGAGCTGGATCTGTCCAAATCTTGGTTAGTAACCAACCAGTCACTGACTGAGAATAGGAAGACTAATAAGAAAGAGGGAAGGAAATCCAGTACCATCTTGAGATTCAAAAAACCTCAAAACCTCTTACAATGCTCTCAAAGTGGTGATGACTGCGAAGGAATGAGCTTTTGGTTTATTACGTGTGCCTACATAAGTAACCCTGTGCTGAGGGACCATTCTGTGTACTCTTCTATTTTAACTGACACTTGGTTGAAGGACTAACCTGTAAAGGAGAAACAAACTACAGATGTTTTTTCTGTCTCAGAAACCTGGAGATTAGAATTGCTTTTAGAGTATCTACAGGTATTGTCAGCAACAGTTAAATTCCCACACATAGTCGTATCTGTCCGAAGGTCACAGTGAGTACTAACAATGCACACTGATGCTTAACTTATAATAGCAGCTATGCACGTGGGAAAGTTTTGTTGATCCACGTACCAAAACTGCAGCTTCCTCCCTAGACTTTTTGGTGATCTTGGCTGTCACTGAAAAGGTTGATCATAGGCCATAGGTTCGTCAATGCATGGAGAAAAAGCAGTCATCCCTACTGGTAGAAAAGGCTGTCTGTCTAGTTTGCCCATTCCATTTCAGTTGTGTGCTATAGTCTGAAGAGAAATCTGTATATTTTCATTCAATTTTCCTTAGTTTTAATCAATGGATTCTATGAAGAGAACTGAAAAAAATCTGATGGTGTCGCTGTTATTTCCTACTGTCACTTTCAGCTTTGAGTGGCTAGAAGTGAAAAGAAAGAGACTCTCAAGTCAGATGCACCAGAATTACATTCTCTTCTAGAAATTTATATTCCATACAGGTAATGCTAAGACTAGGGCCAAGGAACAAAATTGTATGTGTATACTGGAACATGTTTATTAAATGAATGTTTACTGAGTTCTTTGTAAAAATTTAATTGAAAGACTGTTGCCAGGTTCTGTGGATTTCTACACCTTCACGTAAAGCTCTTGCAGTATGGCTTTAGAATTGTTCGCTGTGTTTTTAATAGAATTCTTTAAAAACAAAAAAGTGAATATGCTGGTTTTGCTGAAGGAGACATATTTTGTTGAGACACATCAATATTGAAGTTCAGCAGGAGTGCCTCTGACGTCCAGCGTGGGCTCTCCAGCTCCATCCCCCCTGTGCTACAGCTGCCTTCTGCCTTGGGTAAGAGCTGAAGCGCTATCTCCCCTATCACTTGTCCTGATTTCCATGAGGAAGGAGCACTGGAATAAGCTACAACGTGCGCTAATCAGGCCCTGGCTGGACACCACAAGAGTCTGCGGTGCACTGCAGGCACTTCTGCACCCCCATCTCCCTATAGTCATAGTTTCGGAGTGGCAGAAAGACAGAGAGGGAGGGAATAGAACTATAGTCTGCTGGTTTCAACAGAGAACTGCTGTGCTGACCGAAGTTCCCTTTGCAAAATGCCCAAAAGGAATTTTACTTTCATTTTGGATGTGTGGAATGAAAGCAGACTTTTCCCCCAAAATTTCAAAAATCGCCAAGTGTATCTCTTGCTCTCCAAGCTTCCTCTCCTGCTCAAAAGGAACCAGTTGCTCTCTCAGCTTGAGTGCCACTGGCAGTAAAGGCGCAAACAAAAGTGTTCCTTCCTGCCGTATCACTGATCTTCAGTCCCCAAACTCATATTAGCATACCACTGATTTCACAGGGCTCTGTGCACTTACTGGCATTTATCTTCCTGCTTTGTTTTAACAGCTGCTTCTATTTTGGGGGATTCGCTCATTCTCCCTGGTGTCAGCTGGTCAGTCCCAGTGCGGCACATGGGCATAGCTTTCAGGGAAATGAAGATTCCTGAAAATCTCACTGTGGGAAATAGAATTAAATAATATAGCCTTTTGAAAACGTTCTCCTCATATTTGAAGTGTATTTCTAAACTGAATGCACCACAGTGCCAAGGTGCTCTTGCGCCTCTTTTCAAGATCAAATTTAATCAATCTGAAGGTACCTGATGGAGATTTTCTAGATGTCAGTTCCAAAAGTTGGATCACTTTAATCTCCTACATCAATCAGTCAAGCAAACGAGGTCCCCTTTCTGTCTGCGTCCACTCCCTGAGACTGTGCTCGGCTACACCCGCATGAGCTCACACCCTGTGAGCTTTAAGTGGGTTTGCTTCGGTCTCCTTTAGTTTCAATGGGATGCTTGAAACAGGGGGCTAGGCTGCACAAGGTAGGAGGGACTGCAGTTTCGTCGCAGGTTCCAGGGTGCCTTTGAATATTTACCGTAAGAATCACATTAATGCAGTTAACATGAAATACAAGGAGTATTTGTGGTTAACTTTTAGAGTAAAATGTATTTTATGACAGCTGATGTACCATGATCTTGGAAGATTTCAAGTAACACCTCCTTAAATCACATTCATCTGTGATACACGTCGGTGTGACTGTCTGATGTGACTCTTATTTTCACCAAAATCATGCCTCAAAAGATTTTTCAGCTGCAGTTGCTCTAAGTCCTGAGAGTGACAGGGAGAACTTAAACCATTATGCAGGTTTAGCTGAGTTAGAGGTACCACATAACCCAACATATGCTAGTTTAATATGTTTAAAATCTTAAAATTCATCTGATTATCTCACTTAAAGCTATTATTTAAAACACAAAACCCATAAATCATCATTTAGGAGAGTGAATATGCTAGATACTCCTCTTTCTCTACACATCTAAAGGGAAATTTTCAAGAACACAAAAGTTAGGCAGGCAACCATCCTCCTCTGAAGGCAACTGTTCTTTCAGAAAATCTTCCTTCTATTAGTTGAGGTGCTTATAGTAAGGTTTATTCACAGATAAGACCTCATAGCCTACAATATTAATACCTACTAAGTTAACTCTGACTGGCTGGTGCCTGTACAGTCTAGTCAGTTCAGTCCATGTACCAGGACAATTAATCTTTACAGCTGTGAACAATTTACAGTCTTAGCAGACCTTTTTCTACCTTAAAAACAAAGACAAACACATACAGGGAGGAAGCAAAATGTGAAAACTCCCTAAGAAATACAACCTCTCTGCCCCCGTAATACTGGAGTGGTATCAGGACTGGAGAGAAAATAAAGTCAGCGGAAGTCTTTAAACTTCCACCCAGTTGTAGATAGTTAATATGGCAGGCTGTAACTGCCTGACCACCTAAGCTTAAGGAAAACACTGAGCTATGTTGTTACTACTTGAGAAATGATGCCCTCGTATCGTTCAAGACTCAGAGAACGTCTGAGCAAGAAACAAACCACTGAAGAGTTGCATTCACAACACAAGCTAAAGATGAAATGCTGCTGCTTCAAATGTTCGTTACATGCAACAGCAAAGACTAGTCTGAGAACCGGGGAGAATTCAAAAGATTGAGATTACTTCAGAAGTCCAGAAAAACGGATTTTCGTGCATGTTAATGGTATGCCTCTTTATCTGCCTAACTAAAAGAAGAATTGCAACATTATCCTGGAAAACAAGAATACGGCTTCTCAAAATAAGCAAAAGCCAACTAATGAGATTATTTCTGCAGCTCCAAGGAAATGTTATGCAATGTAATGGGGCATTTGTTGGCCAGAACAGAAAACTTGAAATGCGTGACTACATTTTACGCCAGGGAGCACAGCAGCTGCTTTGCTGGCTTGCAAAGGCAAAAAAAAAAAAAAACCCAACCCAACCCAAAACGGGAAAGACCGTTATTTTTGCCCTTCTGTGCCTCGCAAGGGAATCACTTTGCATCACTGTGCGCCCCGCTCCGCCCTGCCTCCGAACCCCCCGCTGGTCCTTCGCCGGGACCCCCGGGCTCCCTCCAGCCGCCGCGGCTCGGGCTGAGGGCGGCGGGGACGGGACGGGACGGGACGGGACGGGACGGGACGGCAGCCAAAACCCGCCCCCCGCGGCTCAAGCGAAACCCCACGATTTCCGCGCATTTGCCGGCAGGGCGCTGCCCCGCGCAAACTTGCGCAGCCGCCCCGCGCCGCGGGGGGGCGATGTCGAGCCCCGCCGCGGCCGCGGGGCTCCCTGCGCGGCGGCTCCGCGCCCCGCGGAGCATTACCTGCGCGCGTCTCCCGGGCTTTGGCGGCGGCGGTGGCGGTAGGCGGAAAGGGCCGCGGTGCGCAGCGCGGATGCGGAGCGCGGGGCGAGGCGCGCAGCCCCGGGCGGCACTCATAGCTCCGGCCCGGGCCGCGGCGGGGCGAGCGCGGCTCCCCGGGAGCCGGGGGAAGCGCGCATCCCCCCGGCTGCCGGGCGGCGCATCTTAGGCGGGTGCTGCGGCGGCGCCGGGGCTCGCCTGCGGCCGAGGGCCGAGCCCCGGGGCGGGATGGGGATGCCGCCGCCGCCGCCGCCGCCGCCGCCGGGCGCCGTGCTCGCTGCTCGCCCCGGCGCTGGCGGGGTCAGGGCTGGAGCCGCCGCGCGGGCGCATTTCGGGAGGCTGCTCCGTGCGGAACCTGGAGCCTGTTATTTCAGCCTGGCACGGTACGACAATTAGAGTTTCCATGGAAATACAGTGAGACTGTAAACAAACCCCGCGCTCGCCGGGATTTAAAGGATGCTCTCAGTTTCTCACCCGGAACCCCGGACACCGGCAAAGGTGAAACGCCCTGCGTGTCGCGGGACGTGGAGAAGTGCGAGCATCGCCAGGCGGTCGCAGAGCACTGACCGGAGCGCTCCCTAGTTCCCCTCTCTTCGGCTGGAGCGGAGCTTTGGTGGTATTTATCCACTCCGCTCGAACACCCTTTAATTTTTACCATTATTTTAGAACAGGTGGGAGGTGATGGATTTCCCCCAAAGTTTCCGTTTCTGAGCTGAGTAACTCTGTTCTTACAGAGGCAAATATCTGAAGGGTGGTTTTAATTTTATCTGGGCCATCAGTGGGAAGGCAGGGCATTTTTTTTCAGTGAGCAATATTTTAAAGCCTAAAAATCGTTGGGTATGTCGTAGCACAAAGCATGAAAAGACAAATTCTGCGGTTCTCACCAGCTGCTATCTTCGAGCACAAGGAAGAGTCCTTGATCATAGTCCAATTACAGGGCTACTGGAGAACTGAGTGACGTGCAGGTCTCCGGGAGCAAAAGTGGCAGAATCTGACACGAAAATGTAATGACTTTTCCAATTGCCAAGGCACTCCTTCGACAGTTGATATTAACACAGCGCTGCAGAAAAGTTGTCAGTATAATTAGCCTGTGAAAGACTGTGCCACACAAAGACAAAGCAGCCGGATCTACCGTGTTGTAAAATAACTTTGAAAGTCCCGTTACGTTCCTTATTTAATTTAGGTTAAAAAAATATTCATTTTAGGGTAAGTGATCAAGGAACGATTAACCTTAATCTTCAGCGGATGAGCTCAGGATAGTGAGGAAAATTGCGTCCCATCTTCTTTCACCCGCTTCTGCATTATTCACCACCCACTGCTGGTGAATCACTGCATGTGCAAGTGGAGCACTGGGAGCTGCCAGGTGGAAGTGACGTGCCAATCCATCTCATCCTTTTAAGACAGCTCTCCTGTTAGTCACAAAGGAGAACAAAATTAATCCTTTTTACGGCTGAGCAGCTGCTCTTAGCATTTTCGACCATCATCCCACCTAACACTGATGGCTTTGGCACTTTCCATGCAAATATTTGACCTGAAGATAGAAACCCACCCTGATTCTAACTTGCTATGGGGAGGGATTGAGACCATCTCCCAGGGCACCGATTTAGATGGATGTCCCTTGTTCCAGGAGAGCTTCCCACACTGCTGGCCCCCACTGCTTGAAGTGGAAATTCCCTCCTGGAAAGAGGGAAGTTTTAGAGACAGTTTCTATGAAAACCTCTGGCTACAGCAAACTGACATTGTCTTTAAAAAAATATCTAAATTTGCTGGCAGAGCTCACAAATGGGAAATTACGGTTTCTTGCATTGCACAGCTATGATTTATGTGGGATGTCATTGTACCTTCGTAAAGATACAAACAGCCTACTTCCATGTTGACCGTTTCTAAGGCAGGCAGTCACCTTCTACAGATTCCCAAACAGCCTCCAGAAATTACATGCTTCTTAGCAAGAGCAGTCAGTAAGAAAACTGTTTCTTCCTCGAAGCAATTTTCTCTAAGAATAAATATCATTCTTGTTTTGTAAATTGTCTTATTTCAGGAGGGTTCATTACCCAGTAATGTACTGGCAAGTGTGGCTTTGTTTGTTTTTTTTTTCCCCCTGGACCTGTAAATAACACCAGATTTCTCTTAGCTGTGTTCGGACAATTCATTGCTGATATTTGCGCACATCAGAGGCAATTACTATTCAGACCATTATAATTTTTTCCTTTTCACTGTTTGTGTACCTCTGTCTTGCCAGTAATACTGCTGAATAATAAAATAGGTGATCTAGAGATAGGAAAGGTACTGACATTGGAGGTATCTAATGTCAGGACTAACAACAGATAATAGTACAAGTTCCCTAGAAACCAGCCTCCATAGGGTTGTTGAAACCACGGAGGAGTCCTTGAGGAAGTAAGAGATGGTGATGGTGAACAAACGATACCTGTTCTGGAGAAGCTGGGGAAGAAAAATGGTGCATCGGAGAGAGAAGGCTGGGATTCCCTAGTCAGAAGGGCACAACAGAAAATACAGGAGACAACTCTGGTTATAAGAGTACAAATTAATTTTGGCATGTTTCTTAACACATTCCCAAATGTATCTTTCTTTTGGGAGATAGTCGCAATATCTTTGAAAGTTTAGCCTCTAAAGGTTAACTGTGAAACACATAAAGACTCAAAGCTCCAACTGAAGTTGGTGAGAACTGATGAATGCCACGAAATAATCAAGGTCTAAGCCACCTAACATCCAAATTTCACAGCATGTGGTCAGTTGCCCTGAGTTAAAACTGGCCAACAATAGGACATAGCTACTACGGAGTTTGAGGCATTTTGTCAGATACATTTAAAGCATTTCTGTTGGTCAAAATTTTTCACACACATCAACCCAACTGTTCAGCCCCCACAAAAATACTACTAAAATACTAGTACAAAATACTATTAAAAATACCACTAGTATCTGGCCTCTGTAGATGTATATTTGGCCCATCCCTTCCACAGATTCTTACGTCACATAAAGAAGCTGGGCATGAAGACAGCAAGCCTTGGAGTACTAAAAAGGCTGCAATGGTTGAGATGTCTTTGCGATGAAAGGCAGGACATCTGACGGTTAGCTACTAAAATACTTCCAAGGGTGAGCATGTAATTGATCATTTTTGCTGCCTAACATGTGTCATCACATTTGTTGGCTGGTGTTACACACACTGACTATTAATGCCCCTTCTGGATGCTCATGCTGAAGCACAGGGCCTATTTCTGCTTCATCTGAAGCCAGATGAGAGCTTGTGTATGAGTGTACGCGAGTTTGAACCCTGAGTGGACAGAGTGGGGTGGCCGTAGCAGAAAACATGACTTGGTATTTTAGCCGGGTGGACATAATTTAGGTTGTATCTTAAGCAGTCTTTAAGTAACATTGCATATGATCAGGATAGCTTTACACTAGTTAGCTTGCCTATACTGTTGAAAGTGGAACTGCAGCAGCAAGACTCCACAGAGATTAACCACATAATTATTCACGCGACTTCTTTGGGTTTGTGACATTAGCAGTCAAATGAAGTGTTGTTATGTTTGGTGTCAGTTGCAGTCATTGCAGAATAAACACACCCTTAGCCAAACAGAGAATTTGCTGCTATTCTCATTGTACTCGGCAGCAAAATGCCTATTTAGTCTACTGATGACAGACTTTTGCCCCAAGGAGTATGAGTTCCCTTATCTGTGAATAGCATAATGTGAAATGCAAGTATTTCAATGGTACTGATGTTCATTACTAGAAAATGAAAACAATAAAAATAAAGTTAAAAAAACCTTCAGAGAGTGTTTCCATTCATTTCCATAGTGGTGACTTCAGTTTGTTTTATATACAGTAGAAACCCCAAATGACTCCTGGTATTCTTTCACTTGGTGGATTTTAAGTTTTACAGAGGGATTGCATTGCCTGAACATATGACGATACATTGTAATGAAGGTGACAGCCTCATTTTATGAGATCTTTTCTTTTCCATTTTTGAGAGTTACAGTGAGAGAGAATTTTAATGGGTTGATCTCTTGGCATATTTTTTCCGTGTGTTTCTTAAAAACATTTTGTTCCCTTCTCAATGCCTTCGCTTCAAAGAAATTCTGTGTTCTTTTACTCAAGCTGTTCTATTTCCTTAGTTGAGGTACTTGTGTTCTGTTTATTGTACTTACTCTCTTTTTGCAGTGTCATGCCTTCATACAAATAAACATACACACACAAACAAACACAGTCTTCCAGTCCAGGGTGCCTTTGATGCACTGAAAAAATGCACTCCCTGGAAGAGGATAATCTTTAACGCAATGGCTATCTTGCTACTCCAGCGTTCTCCTGTCCTGACCGTGGTCATCAATAGAATCAGAGTTATTGAGGAAGCATTTGACATCTTTGTGAGTTTGGTGCTCCAGCTCAAGGCACTCAGCTTGGTGTTGAGGCTGGAGATGCACAGAATAGCTAGGAACTGCGAAAGCCTGAGTTTCCTACAGAATATACCTGATGCTATGCAGAATTTACTGCACAACTTGTATTTTATATAGCTATAATGGAAAGAACCTGTCTCTGTTTATTAGAATGATTATTTATTAGGGTGTTTTAGTGCTCACATGTATGTGAAGTGCTGTAGAGAAGATTGATATAGCTCCAACAGATTCAGTCATCTGAGGTGGGCACACAACAGTATGACAGAGCAGGAACCTTGTAGTAAGACTCCGGTTATAACATGTGTGTGTATATATACACACACACATATGTATAGCATATACATTTGAAAGACTCAGTGAGTGAGGCAGCCTTTTCCATTGCTCCACTGCACTATTTAACACCTGACCTTGCGTCCGTCTGCAGTGTGACTATGAATATTTGTTGCCATCACTGTGAGTTAAGGTCACTTAGTGACACGTATGCTCTATCTTCAATCTCTTATAGGTAATTATTATATTTCCATAGTATAAAAGAAGCATTGTGAGGCTTGCTTCACCTGTGTTTGTACGATGATTGAAATTCTTGTATATACTAACCATTAAAATGTGAAGTATTATGAATCACTTCATTTACAGCTGAAATGGAGATCTTCATGACTAGTGGCAAAATGGAGGAAAAGAAGATCATGCCTATCTGGAACTTTGGAAATTTCTGTGTCAGAAACAATGGCATTTCTCTATTTGGATTTTGCTAGGACACCAAATTAATGCCTCTGTGGTAGGTTAACCCATTAAAAATAGTGTAGGATGGTAAGAAACAAAGACAAAACTAAGAGCCTCCCACCCCTCTATTCCCAGGCTCAAAATCAGTCCTTCCTCTCGACTCTTCTACACTCCCACCCTCCTGGGCAGCACAGGGCGACAGGGAATGGAGGTTGCAGTCAATTCATAACGTTGTCTCTGCCGCTCCTTCCTCCTCATGCTGCTTCCCTGCTCCAGTGTGGGGTTCCTCCCACAGGATACAGTCCATCACGAACTGCTCCAACATGGGTCCTTCCCAGAGGCTGCAGTTCTTCAAGAGCTGCTCCAGTGTGGGTCTTTTCCATGGGGTACAGTCCTTCAGGAACAGACTGCTCCGGTGTGGGTCCCCCACAGGCCACGGTTCTTGCCAGAAAACCTGCTCCTGTGTGCATTCCTCTCCATGGACCACAGTGTGGATATCTGCTCCACCACGGTCCTCCCGGGCTGCAGCGGAGCAACTTGTGCCACCATGGTTCTCACCACGGGCTGCAGGGGAATCTGTGCACCTCCTCCCTCTCCTTCTTCACTGACCTCAGTGTCTGAAGAGCTGTTTCTCTCACATTTTTCTCACTCTTCTCTCTCACAACAGGTACACAGCATTTTTTACCCTTTCTTGAATATGTTATCACAGGGGCACCACCAGCATCACTGATGGGCTCAGCTTTGGCCAGTGGTGAGTCCATTTTGGAGGCGGCTGAAAATGCCTCTATTCAAGATGGTGGCAGCTCCTGCTGTCTTCCAACAGAGCCACCCCTGCAGCCCCCCGACTACCAGAACCTTGTCATGTAAACCCAAGCCTCTTATTCTGAACTGGTCCTAAACGTGTATCTCTGCTCTGGATACCTGTTGGCTGAGTACTACAATTCTGTGTCACAGAATGCTTATTTTAATTTTTAAAATAGCCATCTTGCCCATATGGGTAAGAGCATTACAGGGAAGTAGTGGGATCATCCTGGCATAGAAAGACTTTTTCCCTGCCTAGCAATGCATCTGTTGCCCTTAAAAATCTCTATACTGGACAATAATTCTCTTTTTTTGTAATGTGAATGGATAATTCCACATCCATAGCAATGAGAGTCCTCAGTTCTACATGTCCTAGAGTGCCAACTGCTTCAGACAGAAATATGCTTTTTATGGGATCTTCAACTTAGATCTCTGCCTGAGTGTATCCACCTCTGCTCTGCTCAGATGGAGCCTGGTGCATGTTAATGACTGAAGTTCTTGAGAGGCAATATATACAGCCTGCACTTACCTTCTGGCTGCTGCTGTTAAAATGTCAGCAGGGTGCCAGCTACTGGTTTATGGCAACCTTGAGGTATGCCTGCATTTTTCTTTCTCACATCGAGGACTGCAGTTACAATGCAGTTGAGCGGAGCTCCTGGAAATACAGTGTAAACATCGGCCTCAGTGCTAGGTTCTGAAACCTTCCCAGCAGGCTCATTCTGCAAAAAAAGTTACAATCATTTATTATGTGATTTTTTAGCTCTAATTAGCACGGTTCCTCACTTGAGAACAGTGTCATCTGGTAACAGGAGTGTACCTGAAGGTAAAAATGGAAGAACATGCAACTCCCTACACTTGAAAAATTAATCTGGAGCCTTGTAAGAGTTAGGGTACTTCTGTTTTCCAAGAAATCCTAACTCCTAATACAGCCTGCAAGGTTTGTCTGGGCATTTTCAAAGTGCTGCTTAAGGTTATCTGGGTAACTTCTCTCAGACTTCCAAACCCACTGGTTTTTATGCCCATTGAAGTAGATCTTCTGCAGCGGTGCTTTTTGTGAGTGAGCGAGCAAAGTATTTCAGGATCATGAAAAGAGCAAACGGAATATTAAATTTTCCATTTTACTTTTTATGAATTTGTTCAGTAAACAGTAAACTATCCTCCTACACCTGGTAGTAGTTTGCAGAGCTACACATGCCAGCTGCATAAAAAAAAAAAAAAAGTCATGTTTCTGGAAACTGGAGTTTTCAAAAGAAGCAGAAGAGCTGGCCAAGGCAAGAGCCACCACCTTTCCAGCT
Organism: Burhinus oedicnemus; assembly: GCA_008921705.1. Classification (NCBI taxonomy): domain Eukaryota; kingdom Metazoa; phylum Chordata; class Aves; order Charadriiformes; family Burhinidae; genus Burhinus; species Burhinus oedicnemus. The sequence goes on from VFFE01007251.1 coordinate 411,644, forward strand.
CTGCATCTCACCATGGAGATTTGTTCTTTATTTTCAGAGGTCCATTTTCCTTGCAGCTCCCTGGAATATCCCACTGCTCTGTATGAACCTGCAGAAATGCCTTCTTTTTCCATGGGTCATCCAGGATGGTGAACCACTTGGCTGAGATGAATCAGAAAGATACCCACAAGGGCCACAGTGACAGCTGTATTTTCTTGAGGTTTGATACTTTATTGACTTATTTTGCTTTTAAAATGGTTTCTTATTGCTTCTAGCAGAAAAAAGATAGCAAGAAGAGCAACTTGACAATTCTTATTAATCCAGTCATTGCTCTTCATGATAAATACAGACCAGAAGCTAGTTGTACTGGTTTAAAAAGCCAAACCTGAACTTTGTAACTTGCTGCTTATACTTAAAATCGCCTTCTCGTCCCCTTTCCAACAAAGCTTTTATTTCCATCTCAACTTTGACCACGAGATGGCAATAACTTGCAGACAAAATGCTGAAAGAGCCAGACAGTGATTTGAAGCTGTCTCCCTTCCTGAGCTTTTCCCTGCGCTCTCCCCCCTCCTCTTTTGTTTCAATATTTAATTGCATTTATTTCGGAATTACTAGGCAACCCACCCCCAGATGTGTAATTTAAAGGTGATGTGCTCGCGGTGAGATTTTCAGGATCTGCTGAGCAGAGCACCATCATGTGATACTGGGATAAGGTGGAGTTCGGCTTTAAGGGGGAGTCTCCAGCCTTCCTCACCAATCTTTAGGATCTCAGCTGGAGGAATACCAGAGGATCCTTCCCCTTTCCCTACTCCTTCTTCTCCATCCAGCCTTCTGAGCAAGCCCCTGAGCAGATCAAAGACGGGCAGAGCAGTTGCAAGGTGAGTTTCCCCTGCGGTTGCTTTCCCGTGACTGTGGGTGGTTGTGTGCCGGTTAGGCTGGTGTTTGCTTGTTCTCTTAGGTGCAGATGACAAAATCCCAGGGAGGGGTAGGCTCCAGGTTGGACTTGCAAGTGGCTGGGTGAACCATCAGCTTGGGCTGACAGCATTTTGTGCTTCCTTTTGAAGAGCTCCAATAGTTATACGGTGCATTTCCAGTCACCTCCCAGCACATTATTTCACCCTTTCTGTCTGTTGGTGCTAAACTTTTGACCAAAATCCTCCTGGAGAGTCAGAAGGGTATGTGTGGTGGGGGAGACTGTGCAGTCACCCAGACGCATCTGCAGAGCTGTGGGCTCTCCCCACCCCATGCCAGCACCCAGGATGGGGATGGATCTCCATCCTGGCTTGGGAGCTGGTGGGGTAGGGGACAGGGAACGGTGCAGCTGTCCAGGCGGTGCAACTTCATCCCCTCCTGATGTCTGGTCCATTTTGGGGAGGTGGGCAGGAAGGAAGGAGTCCTTGTCCCTTGCTAGCAGTGCTGTGTTTCTGAGCTGGTTCCCAGCCGTGCTCTTAGGTTGCGTCGCTGCTATGGGGAGAGGCGGGGGACCAAGAAGCAGTGGCATTTTCTGGTTTTCAGTTTGATATTTAATAAGTATGCAAGAGCAGAGCTTGGCTAAAGGAAAAGAAAAACCAAGAGCCTGAAACCTAGGCCACCTCATTGCTGGGTGCAGTTTGGTCCCAGCTGGTGAGAAAACCTGCCCAGTTGTCTCCTTGCAGAACATGGCCCCTCGCCCACTCTGCTCCTGCCAGTGTCCCGTCAAGTCCCACAGCCGGACTGCCCACCTTGCGCTGTACGAGTGACAGTGGAGATTATGATTAAATCCAGGCATTGATTTTCAGGCTGGGGTAAAGTCATGCTGCTGGAATCAAGGAGTCCGGACTCTCTACATCACCTGCACACTTGCCCTTTGAGTAAAGCACCTACTTCTGGCTCTGGCTGAAGTGATGCTTCAAGAGGTCCTGGGGGGTAGGAGGTTCTTTATTGGACCCTAAAACAGACTTTGTGGACTAGGGAGACCCAATAAATTTAGTTAGCAGAGGCAGCAGGTCTGAGACATAATGCTCAGGTGCATGCCTCGCTAGCTTGAAAATCAGAGTAGCCAAACCTCTGGCAGAGATGCCTTTTGTCCAAAATCACTGATGTTAACTTTGACAGTAAAATGTCACTCGGGGGCAAGCTACATCACCTGTTGCAGTTTCCTGTAGCCATGAGGTGATTATAAAGAGCCAGCTGAGGTGAGCTCGTGACGCTGGTGAGAAGACATGGCATTGGGATGGTCATCCTTTGGCTGACCCTCAGGAGGAGCTGGAGCTGCAAGCCCAGCCCTTGCTCACTGGCTCTGCCCCAGTGAGGAGGCAGCCCCAGCTCTGGTCCCCAGCACACGGCTGGTTAAAAGGGTGTCTGCCACCAGTAACAAAGACGATTCTGCTCTGGTGACTTAGAAGGCACTGAGATTTATATCGAGTAGCATTTAAGACCAAAAGCCCACCCATTCAGGGTAACTTTCAATGAAGCACGTTTTAGTGGGCAATGTTTTTACAGCTTTTGTGATAAATGCCATATGGAGCCGAGTTTGAAACCCACTTGTGTGAATTTTAAGTGGCATTACTTTCATTACCATAACCTAAGGTTAAGTGAGCAATAAATTTAGCTCATGGGAGAGTGGGCAGAGGGAAAGTTCCAGACTCAGGGCAGCTGCCACTAGCAGTGAGTTGGAGTAAAGGTGTGTCAGGTTATTTGATTTCTTTCTTATTTTTTCTTTTTTCCTCCTGAACTCATATGTCTGATTTTCAAATCTGAGGCCTTGCAACGGGGTGGTTATTTAGGCATGCCTATTTGTGTGGCATGGGTAAAGAAATTTTCTGCAGTGTTTTAATTTTTGCTGGTTTTTGTCTTTCATCTGGTCTTGTTCTTTCTTTGCTGCACAGCCCTGCTAGATGAGATTAAGGTGTTGAGAGCTCCTGATTTGCCTTTGGCTCAGTGCCAGTGCTGCTGTGGGCACTCGGCCACTCCACATCGAGTGTATGTAGTAGGTAAAAAAGAATGCAGCTATTTTTGGAGTAATTTTTCTGCCCCTCATATTAGTCAGGTGGGGTTCCCCCCCTGCCCTGTGCGACGGCTGGATATAATTCCACTTAGAGCAGCTTGAGAAAGCAGACCTTTGCAGATGAAACTTGTAACAAGGAGACGTGAAACATCAAGTAAAGGCTACGCTGGTGGAAGACCGAAATTGCTTCTCAGCTCGTTATTTCGTGTAACTCGTGCCGCCGGGAAAGGGCCGGGAAGGGGTCGCGTCCCTCACTCGCAGACCGGCGTTTTGATCCTGCCTTCTGCCTTTCTTCCCCGGGACCGCGGCCCCCGCTCCCACCTCGGGCCAGGCGCCGCCACCGCCGTCCTCCCGCGGGGCATTCCCCGGCGGCTGGGCGGGTGACCCCCACCCGCGGGGGGAGCGGCGGCGCCGCGCAGCCCACCCGCCCCGGCAGCCCGGGGCGGCTCCGCTCCCCCGCGGGACGCGGCCGCGCCGCGGCTCCGCGCCGGGTGGGCGGGGGCGGGGGCGCCGGGGCGGGCGAGGTGGCCGGGGGTGACCGTCCCTGCTCCATGCCTTCTCCCCAGGTGGTGCGAGGGAGATGCGGCCCCGAGGAGCGGGCTCGGCCGAGGGTCTCCTGACGGGCTGATGGGCGCGTTTTGAACTCCGGGAGAGGTCCGGGTGACCGGCGGCGGCGGCAGCGAACGTCGCACAGCGAGTTGGAAACAGCATGAATACTTCGGTTCTCGCCCCCCTGGGAAATTTTTCCAGTCACCTGAATTTTTCGGAGAAGAACTCGCAGATCTTGCAGTTTGAGGATGAGGATTGCCATGTGCCTTTGGCCATGGTCTTCACTCTGGCCTTGGCTTACGGGACTGTGATAATTCTGGGAGTCTCTGGGAACCTGGCCTTGATTGTCATTATTTTAAAACAAAAGGAGATGCGCAATGTTACCAACATCCTCATTGTCAACCTGTCCTTTTCTGATCTTCTCGTGACCATCATGTGTCTTCCCTTTACCTTTGTGTATACCTTAATGGACCACTGGATTTTTGGGGAGGCCATGTGCAAATTGAATCCTTTCGTGCAATGTGCCTCAATCACCGTCTCGGTCTTTTCTTTAGTCCTTATTGCTATCGAACGCCATCAGCTGATCATCAATCCCCGTGGCTGGAGGCCAAACAACAGACATGCCTACATGGGGATTGCTGCCATATGGATTTTAGCCACAGCTTCCTCTTTGCCTTTCCTGATCTACCACGTGTTAACGGATGAGCCCTTCAGAAACATAACATTTGATGAATATAAGGACAAATATGTCTGTTTGGACCTGTTCCCCTTGGACACTGCCAGGCTTTCTTATACCACGACGCTTTTGGTGATTCAGTACTTTGGACCGCTTTGTTTTATATTTATTTGCTACTTAAAGGTAAGAGAGAATCCCCTTGCGATATGTACTCCTTTCTGTCTGATGTTTGTTTATCCTTGCAAAGATGACGGTTATAGGTTGAATTATCCCACATGTTTCTCTGTGTTGAATTTCCTGCAGATATACATACGATTAAAAAAAAGGAACAACATGATGGACAAGATGAGAGACAATAAGTACAGATCCTCTGAAACCAAAAGGATCAACATCATGCTGATCTCAATAGTGGTCGCATTTGCAGTTTGCTGGCTGCCTCTCACCATCTTCAATATCGTGTTTGATTGGAATCACGAAATTCTGCCTGTCGCTACCTGCAGCCACAACCTGTTGTTCCTGATTTGCCACCTCACTGCCATGATCTCTACCTGCGTGAACCCCATCTTCTACGGGTTTCTCAATAAGAACTTCCAAAGGGACCTGCAGTTTTTATTCCATTTTTGTCATTTCCGCTCCCGTGAGGAGGATTATGAGACTATAGCCATGTCCACCATGCACACAGATGTTTCAAAAACCTCTTTAAAGCAGACAAGCCCAGTTGCATTTAAAAAAATAAATAGCGATGATGATGACAAAATATAAAGAAGTAATAGAAATTCTACACCAAACTGCTGGAAGTGTGATCACAGGTAAAACGTGTCCAAGGACAAGCACAATTACATAACAAGTACAAAATGGGTAAACTGTTTCTTTGTTTTCCAAGGAACTTTGATTGTTGTCACTTTGAAATTATATGCTGTGAATTTCTGCCCCTTCTACTGCTTTAATGTTTGCAGCAGTTATACCTGAATCTTACTATAAAACCTAGTTGGACCTGCTACTACCTATGGTTTGCATCAGCTGTCTTTTGTTCTCTTCACTTTGTACAGTTATGTGCTTTAGCACAAAGATGCATTTATTGATTTTTTTCAAATAAGTAGTTTTCAGGAGTGTCCATCTAAGACCATTGGAAACAATATGAACCACAGGGAGGCTGTCACTACAGAGGACACCCATCCCAGCATAAAATTAGGACATTCTGATTTGAAGGGTTCTTCTTCTTCTTCATCTTCATCTTCTTCCTTTATTTCTTTTTTTTTTTTTTTTTTAATCCAGCTTTTGATCAATGTTAAAATCCTGTAAAATCAGTGTAGGCATGCAGAAAATGATTATGTGAAACCTGTAGAATATGTTAAATGGGGACATGCATTTGTCTTGTTCATAGAGGCAATTCAGGCTGTAATCGCTTAGGTTCAAAGACAGGATTAAGAGAGAAATTCTGTTCTCATTTATGAGAATAAAACTGCACAGTAATTCCACAGAGCACAATGGGATAACTGATGTTTCACCACAGCAAATGAAAGCACAAATGTGCCTTCAGTCCCAACTGATTATAGCTGATTTTAATAATACAGACTTTTTAATTTAAAAAACTCAAATCCTGTTTTCATCTGCCATCACTGACGAGAGTTAGTGTTGCTGGGATGAAATGTACTGTCTGTCCCAAGCCTCTGAACCATGTAAATTGTCCTTGAGACTTATGTCCAGAATCTAAAGGGAGATGGGACTGTTCACTGTCTGTACAAGGTACAATTCCATTCTTGCAGGTGACAGTGAAAATCACGTCTGGTATTAAGAAAATACGCTTCAGCTACCTGAGTCTTTTCATAATAATTAGCAGTGAGCTATATAAATTATGTATTGCCTCATAATATTCTGTGTTCAGATGCAATGGTATAAACCTGGATTATCTCCAAGACAATGGCTGGTTTAATCAAGATCTGCAAAATTTAAAAGGAGGGTATGGATATAGTTTGGGTATAATTGGTACGTTTAGCTTCCAAACTCACAGTCTCCACAGTTGGTTGAAGTGTGGAAATATTTGCCAAATATACACAATAGAGCTCTGTGTGTTATTGCTTAAAATATATATCCTCTAATTACACAAAATATACACGACTAGATCCCCAGCTGGGGGAAAGCCACATAACTTGACTGCTGTAAATGAAACTACAACAATATCAGCCAGCCGAGGTTCTGTGTCATACAGTGTACTTTGCTGTATAATCAATGCCTTTTTGAATAATCAGCTTTTTAAAATACAATATAGACCCTACTTTCTTTTAGCAAGGTCAATTTAAACCATTCTGGCAGAGAAGAGGGTCTTTAAAATGGATATAAATGTAAATGTAGCATAAATGGAAATCTGACCTGATATCTTTCTGAGCAAAAAGATCTCAGGATGTGATGGTGAATTTAACATGTTCTAAATTTGACATGGATAAATGCCTAAGAAATGAAAATTATTTGGTTTGCCAGTATTTAAAAGTAAAAAACTGTGCCTTGTGCTGTCTTATAAATAGTGTAGAATATTAAAGTAGCAATGTGTTCTTGTGCATTATAATTCCATGTATTTCTCTACTGGCAGATAATTTAATTAAAAAGGAGGTTTCTGTGGTTGAGAACAGAGAGGGAATGTAGAAAATGAATTAGAAGACAGAACTTTCTTACAGAGCTTTGCCCTTTTGTATTTTATGAGATTTCCCTTTTCTTTGTCGTTCTCTGTGGAGTGTGTTTTTAATAATTTGATGAGAGTCTCCTGAAATTATTCCCCTGTCACTTCATGATAATTTTCATATGCTAAGTGTCGTGGTTTGGGCACAAACAAAATGCACACTAAGGGCGTGTATTTTCACAAAGAGATACAGTGTAGAAACCCAGCTGTGTTTTTCTATTAAGAATGTCACAGTGGGTTTTTCCCATTAGAAAGGAAATCACGGCAAACTTTATGTTTTTTCCCATTTTTGAAGAAAGCACTTTCTTCCAATCCAGTGGAAGAAGAAAACGAAATTATTTGAGAAAGTTTCCAGTTAGTTTGCTGGAAATTTTTGATCAGGCTGAATTAGGTATTTATACAGAGTAGGTATTGGAGCAACTTTAGAGGAACCTTCTGGTGCACTGAGACCTAAAACTGGTGTGTCCTGAGGTTTGGAGGTCTCCAGTGGGATAGCAACATAATTCCTCCTATGGCAACCTTTCTCCTGCTTGAGGTGCAGTCTCAAATCATACAGTCCATCTGATACTGTCTCCTACTGTCTCCTGAGAATGCGTGTCAGGTGTTTTTTGCCTACCAACACCTGATACACAAGTTGAAGCATGAGCAGGAGCATTCTTTCAGCTCATCTGTGTTAAGCTGAGGAGCCATTTTTCCGCTGCAGTGCTGTCCTAGGATCAGGCTTCTCTTACATGTTTCCTCACTTCCCTGCAAGAAGCTGTTCTGAGCCTCTGCTAAGGATGCAGGCTAGTGCATCGTCGTATGAATAGCACAGGGGATGCTGCCTGAAATGACAGTGGAAATGAGCACAGTGTAAAGAGTGTTCAGCAGGAAAATGCATTTGGAGAATTTCAGAAGCAAAATCATTGCTCTTCTGAAGAATTTGTTATGAGAACAAAGATAAAAGTAGTGTCTCTGAGGTGCTGACCTGACATCTGCAGGGCGTAGATGACATCTACCGAGAGCAGTATTTTTGTCTTTGGTTTCATGACTTGACACTGGAGTCCTCAAAAGCCGCTGGAGGCTTTCCCCTCCTGACACCTGGCTACAACACTAATAGTCTTTTTCACTTTCAGAGCTCCAGCATGGCTTCTCATCCTCTATATGCTATATTTCTTTACAGGGTAAGCTGTCGGGTTTGATGTTTCTCTATCATTTCTCAGTCATTCTGGTTTGATACTTGTTCCTCCTATGTGCTGTTTTGTCTAACTCTCCACACTTCAGCCCGTGTTGATTCCTATCTCAAAAGCCTGAAGATCCCTCTCTCTTATTCTTTCAAACTGGCAGAAAAGTTTTACTGACAGAAAACCAGAACGTTGAGGGATCTATAATGTATCTTACTATTTATGTGCAATACATTTCATGTCAAATCTACAGCCTTAAATGACAAATGTAACTATTTAATAAACATTAATATCTGCTTCATTTGTCAATTATTTTATCATCTTAAACTTCACTGTTATCCACCGTAGACATTTAAAGCTTCTGCATAATCTAAATACACCCGCATATTTGTATGTCATCTTACTAAACACTTCTGTATTGCCATATTGCTTTTTTCAACATATCTCTTGGTTGTGTGATTGTTGCTATGTACAGTAATCCACAACTTTCACATCTTCATAAATAAAAGGATAACAATAAACGAGGCAATTAATTGACATTAATATCCACTTTTGGTAGGTTAGGAAAAAAATTAAAATAGATCAATCCTGTTTTTTCCACTTCATAAAAAATTCAGATTTAAACCAGGAAAAAGGATTAACATGGCTGGACCCCCCAAGGTCGCTTGAGCTGATGCTGACTGCATCTCATCACTGATGAAGGTGTGAAGGGCTAAGGGTTCATATGTTCTGGCTCTGCTGTCTTGCAGTACAGTACCAGCTATTATTAATGGATCCTAAAAGCAAAATTTGATACTGATTCATATTCAGACTGTAAATCAGCATATGTTTAAATCCAGGCCTGTTCATCACATTCTGATTCTGACCTCAGGAAAATGTTCTTGAGATCAATGAAACCAGAGAATTTGCTTAAAGTTAATCATTTGCCTCGGCACTCTACTGAATAAAAGTGCACTCCTGGCTGGCAGCTTACACTTCTTCTGAAAAATCAGATTTTGGATTTCAGCTTGTTATTGAAATGGCATATAGTGTTTCTCTGGATTTTCTCTGGAGTCCAGTGCCTGACAATGCTTCAGTTTAAGGCTTTGCTTCCTAAGTCCTCAGATCAAAGAATTTACCAAACCGGTGCATAGAGAATGAACACAATAAGGAAACCTTTTTTTTTCTGTTCTTATTTTTAAACATACATAACAGTAGGAAACATGAGCTTAAATAACACCTCTGTCTGCCACAGATTAAATTCATTCTACTGAGTCGAAGGGGTGGAGAAATAGTAATTATAACCAAATGATAAGTTCTGTTGACAGCCATTTCTCAACTGAAGGACATATACAACTCTATGCTCTACCATGTCCTTTTCATACCTGTGTTATTTGATATGTGGTATCTGTCTCCCTGAGTCATTACTAAATACCTAGGTCACTACTAAAGCTGATGTGAAAGAAAATTCTTTTCTTCTATCCATGTTTTGCAGAATTTAAAATGTCTGAGGATTACATGTAAGAGGGAAAAATACAACTGAATTTAGTTTCTTTACACTTTAATTTACCTGTGGCCAGAAATAACTTCTATTCAATATTTGTGCCCAAGCAAAACAGTGTTAATTGTCCAATTGAAGCTGGTATTTCAAAGATTAAGGAGAGCATTCACAAAGACTAACTTCAGCCGGAGGATGGCAGTTTCCTTAGCCTCCTCCAGTGGCAACTCAAGGGCACTCACAGCTGCTCTACTCTAGGTGCTGTGCATCTGCCAAAATGTCTTTCTCTCCATTATCTATACAGGCTGCTAAGGGATGGCCAGCTTCCAGGACCAGCACTAGGCCTAGTGACTCCTGCCTCCCTTCCTCCAGCCTCCATGGTGCCTCTGCTGTCACGTCATATTTCATACCCTTGGCAGCTGGTTTCTGAAGAAGCGATAGGAATTTGTACTCTCATTTTGTAAAGTGCCTGAGTACATGGTAAAATTCAGCTCTATTCAGGACAGTGCTTTAAGCACGTGCTCAGCTTTAAATAGTTTCTTCCATTAAAATTCTCTTCCGGCAAGTTTCTGGTAGGCAAGTTTCTTACAATTTGCACTCCATAGAAGAATATAATTGCAGCAAAACTGACAGCACACTCTGCCTCACATTTTCCAAAGATCTGGGTTGACGATCTGGTTATCTGACATAGATCAGGCTTATTTGCACGAGTCTCACACCAGGTGCAAACGTTTTTGAGATTGCGGCACAAGGGAGGCTCTGCATGGTTAACTAACTTGCCACAAGTTGTGCAAAATTTCAGATATACAGGGAAATAGATACACAGAGTTTGGAAAAGAGCAAAAAAGCAGAAGATCTAGATGAAGCCTTGATGCAATCTGTCAGATATACACAAAAAGACTCAAAGGGAGACTCAGACATTTATTTATGTTTGGGGCTAACAGACTGATACACAAATGGTTTTTTGGGCAAAATGGTGGTCAAAAATGATGTGTGATTAATAAGTTCTCTGCTCCTCTTTTCAGAAAAGGTATATGGATCTTTATAAATTCCTCTGAAAATACATTTTAAAATTCTTCACCTTAGATTAATCTAGATCTCTCTTTGAGACGAAGGAAACAAAATGTTTTTGGCACAGTCAAAAAATAACAGCTTTTCACTGCACCCACCCACTGCACACGAGTCCATTGGCTTTCACTTCCGCAAAACAGGGAGAATGTTTGTTTATGGCAGAAGGAGCAACCTGATCAACAAAGCTCTCCTGTTCTTTCTTGGTTTGTGTTCACACTGATATTGTGCTGCTGTTTTTTACTTTGCAATCTTTTTTTTTTCCCCCACAAGCGATGACATTTTTATTATGCTATTTATATTGTTTCTTAATAAAAGCTCTCTGTGAAAAGATGTTCTTGAAAGATCCTTATTCAATGTGTGCTTGAACATATGGGTGGAAGGCCATACAGGATTTGAAGAAATGTGACTGGCAATGTGATGATGTTTCAGGGGGTAGAGAAGTAGAAAATATATTTGTTGCATACTGTTATTCAGCCCTTGGCATTTAAAGCTTTTGTTATATTTTTAATTCATGTAATCTAAATGTCAGCTAAGTCTACGTATCTAGTGTTTCCTCTTGGTGACCAGTCTCCCTAGACATTCAGCTAGTAGGAGACACTGGGTAACACAACTTGTTTCCTTACCTATGGCCTTCGTGATTGCCTATAAGCTTCTCATTGTTTGTAATATACTTGAAGATATATATGCAAAAGTGTTCAATTCTTTCCTTTAAGATGAGTAAAAGTTGTACATTTAAGAGATTTAATAGATAGGGCTGGAATATTTTTTCTGATTTTTTCCATTATTCTTATGACTCTAACATTTGAGATTCTTCAATTAGGCCTTGATTTATTATCATTTTGGGCACAGGGGTAGTCCCCTGGATGTCAGTTACCATGTTTATGTGCTCATAATTAGACAGGTGCCAAAGTAAGAGCCTTAAAGCCTGACCTAAAACACTGCAAGGTTAATGGAAAGCCTCCCATTGACTTCAGTGAGCTTTGGCTAATGTCCTTGTTTCAAGTGACACCAAGATGCGATACGTGTCTGAATATCTACTTCCTAGAGAGGGCAGCAGGCCATAAAAAGTGACATTTTTCTATCTGTATGGACTCGGCAGAGACACAACTCCACGGTCATCCATGTCACTCTGAGGGACATACCAAAAGTCATCTTCAGCTGGTTCTTACAGTAAGGTTATTCTCTTAGGTTCTGTGAGTTTTACTCTGACGCATTTTCTTGACATGGTTACAAGTTAAACATAACTGCCAAGCTGTCTGGCTTACTGATTTAAACAATTTTTCTTCACAGAAAATTGAAGAGGGCACTAGCAATTCTGAATGTAGTTTTGGCTCTTGACAGGTATACATATTTATAGATTTCCACTATTAAAAGTGTGGGCTTTGTTTATTATTATTATTACTGCTGCCTTTTTCACTTTTCAAAAACCAAAGATCACTAGCACCCAGGCAGCACAGTTTACATTTAAAATCCACCCCAGGCAGTAAGGAATCTCAGCCTTCAGCAGGTGCTGTGGATTTACCCGGTAATGGTGCTCCTACAGCAGGAACATCAGCAATCACAAATAAACCCACTGCAAATAGTTGCTTACAAAAGGCTATCTTCAGAATTAGGTAAAAGCACCTTTAAGTCAACATATAGAAACTTGAATTCAAATACTAATGTTTTTGTGGTGGAAATTATGCATTCAGGTAACCCAGTGACTTCACGAAATTATAAAGCCTGAGCCTGGTCTCACTCATAGTAGTCCAATGCTGCAGTAACATCTCTGACATTGTTCAGAAGATTATGGTGTGGATGCAGCAGGTAAATGAGATCAGTCTGTGGAGGCTGTCAGACTGTTTTTTTAGGCCCATAGATTTTATATTACCTAGGATCAGGATACGATACTGAATATTTAACCCTGCTGTTCCTTAAGGAAATGATGTACCTTGGCTGCCTGTTCTCCCTTCCTTTCCTTGGCTTTTGAATTCCTTGGTAATTTTCACTCAGACCTGACAGATTAGCCAAATCTTTTAGAGGCTGAAATGGTTATTGGATAAGCTGAGTACCTGTTCTTTAAATAAGTTTGTTCTTTTAAGCAGGACATACATGTTATAGGCATTATCATCTGAAGTATTACATGCTACTTGGTAAAATACAGATATATACATTTAATATCACTTAGAGAAGCATTTTAAAATGCTGACCAGGTGAATTTTATGTATTTATAAAAAAGCCTGAGATCTTTAGCAGTTCTTATGTTCTGGAAGGAACAAACCAAGCTGCACCAGTTATGCAGCTGTGCTGGCTGTGCAGCTGGTGTTGGCAACAGGGTTTTAGTTTCTATGACCTTGGCACCCCATCTGAGGATCAATGTCTGCTTGGGAGAGCTGGGATCCACCTCACTAAGTAAGGCAAAGGTATCTTTGCCAGCAGGATGGCTGACCTGGTGAGAAGGGCTTTAAACTGGGAGTGACGTGGGATGAAGAGTATTACCAGCAGCCTGTGAAGGAGAGGTGGACGGGGCTGACAAGCAAATGGCCTGGGGTGGTGTGAATGCAGGCAAAGACAAAACCAACAAAACAGAGCTTAAATAGCATCACCTCAAGCATTTGCAGGTAAGCAAGGAAGTGCCTACAAGGCATGATTATGGGAATAATTCCCAGACGCCTTCTGGGAAATGGGCGCACTGGAGTGCCTTTCTGAAGTGCCTGTACACAATGTGTGCAGCGTGGGGAATAGTTGTAAGTAAGGATCTGTGTGCAGTTGCAGGGCTATGGTCTTGGGATCATGGAGATGTGGTGGGATGGTTCCCATGGCTGGAGTGTTGCAATGGAGAGATATAGGCTCTTTTGGAAGGAAAGGCCAGGAAGATGAGGAGGGGGAGTTGCCCTTTACGTGAGAGAGCAGTTGGAGTGCATGGAGCTCTTCTGAAGATGGATGAGGAGCCAACTGAGAGGTTATGGGTGAGGATTAAAAAACAAACCAGTATGGGTGACACTGTAGTGGCTGTCTGCTGTAGGCTGCCTTATTGGGAAAATAGTAGATGGCAGACAGCTACAAGAAGTCTCATGTTCGCAGACCCTGTTGCTCACGGTGGACTTTAACAACCCCGATACCTGCAGAGCATAAGCAATCCAGGAGGTTCCGGGAAGTCATGCTTAACCAACCTGATAACCTTCTGTGATGAAGGTTATCTTACCAAGCCATCTACTGGCTTGGTAGATGAGGGGAGAGCAGTGGATACTGTCTACCTTGACTTCAGTAAGGCTGTTAACACTGTGTCCCATGACGTGCTTATAGAGAAGCTGATGAAGTCTGGGTCGGATAAGCAGGCAGTGAGGTGGACTGAAAACTGGCTGAATGGTCAGGCCCAGAGGGTAGCGATCAGTGGCTCTTTTCAGTTGGTGCCCAGTGACAGGACTAGAGGCAATGGGCCTGAAATACAGGAGGTTCCCTCTGAACATCAGGAAACACTTTTTTACTGTGAGGGTGTCTGAGCACTGGCACAGGTTGCCCAGAGAAATTGTGGAGTCTCTCTTCTTGAAGATATTAAAAACTCTTCTGGACATGATCCTGGGCAACTGGCTGTAGGCAGCCCTGTTTAATCAGGGTGCTTGGACCAAATGACTTCCAGAAGTCACTTCCAACCTCAACCATTCTGTGATTCTGTGGACTACAGAGTCAGAAATTTATCCACAGAATAGAGATGATTCTCTCTTCAAGTAAAGGTCTAAGAGAAGCTGGTTTTATCTCCAAGCTATGAATTACTGTGTGTTTCTAAAACTTACCTATGGACAATCATATTTACTCTGCTGTAGTTACTGTTAGTTTTCCATTTATCTTCCTCCAGTGCTGTAACACCACCAGAGAAAACGTTCTCAAATGTCAGTTCTTTAGGCACCTTAAAAAACAAAATCTGATTTCACTAATCTCTTAAAAGATACTGGACTCTGAAAAAGCCTTTTTATTTATTTTGTAAACGTTTCAATGCTAACAGATTATATGATATATTGCTTTTACTAATCCTTTAAGCAAGATCCAAGCAACCTTTCATACAGAAGTATTGCCACTTACTTCACTCTGATTTCCAAATTTGGTATAATAAACTCTTGGATAGATCTGTTAAACTATATTTGATTTATACACACAGTGTTAGAAAAGCATCGAATATAAGTAACTTGGTACAGTTGTACTCTCACAAGTTCGGGGAAAACTAGGAGCTGTGCAGGTAAAAGCATTTTTATCAATGCCTGAGTGAGGAAAAGAATAGAAAACTCGCTCTTGCCTGCTGTGTTTGGAAGCAGCCAACTGGCCAGCATTATCCAGTCAATGAGTATGCCCTTATGCCTGAGCCAGGCAGAGCAACGTGGGAAGGAGGACTGTGGAAGAACTTATGCAGGAGAGTTCTGGTAATGCAGTGTTAGTCTGCATGGGAATATGAGGGGAGAGCTGAGGCAAATTTGCCGGGCTCAGAAGCAGATACAGGGCCTAGACGCATGGAATACAAATCTTATTAGTTTTGTTATTTAGAATAACCTGTGGTAGGAAATGTATGATAGTTATCAGTTTCTAGGCCAAGCTGTAGTATGTGGGTTTGTCAAAGTTTGTGTTTTGGGCATTTTTTTTTCTTTAAATAAAGCTTGCAATTATTTGAATACTAAAATCCAGTTTAGCATGGTTCCTATGTTAGAGAAAAAACTTATCAGTGAAGGTGCTAACAGTACAAGTTATTCTTTTGCAACACTAATGCCAGCTGAATTTGAAAGAGTTCTGATTGCTCTAATATACTTTGCTTACTTGGTATAATATATATTTTTTTAAAAAGCTACAGATGAAGCAGTGTTTCTGATGAATATATATGCAATGCTACTAGCTGCATAATAAAGACACAAGTGTTATTCATACATTTTTACTAAAAATTTGTGCTAGCCCTGTCACACTGGATATTGCCATTTGATTTCTTCTATGGTTTTCTTAGAAATGCGGCATTGTTTGTACAATGACTTTGATTGCAGCTAGGAAAGGAAAAAAAAAAAAGCCAAACAAAAGGTCTCTGCTCAAAAGGTATATTTTTACATGATTTCTTAAACTCTCCCCCCTCTCCATCAAACGCCTCAGCAACTTGTGTTTTTAGTTCAGGGTAGGGGAGAGACAGTTCTGACGGCTTTAAAACCCCTACTGAAGGCCTCTACCCATACTGATGCAATCTGAGATCTATGCTGATTTTTCAGTGCTCTCTCAAAGAGGATGTCTGCTAGCAGGAGTATTTAATTAGACCTCAAACTAGTCTGGTACTGTGCCCTAGTAGTTAGCCAGAATTCAAGAGCAAATAGGACTGCTTTAATTAGACAGAAACTGAGATAAACATATTCTTTGTGCAATGCTTATTTAGAAACATCTTACATATGGTACTGTTTCCAGAACAACAGGAAACTTATTGTAAGTTCCGAGTAAGCCTGGGTTTAAGAAGCCCTGTCTCTGTTTCCTTTCAGTGTTGTATTTGCAACTCTTTACACTGACCCTCTCTATTCCCAGTGCAAGCAGCCAATGTTGCAGTCACAGAAATAATGACCATGCAGACCTGTTGCAGGTATGGTTCAGGATTGAGCAATCCCTCTCCCCACCTTTCTCTCTTCCCACGCCTACGCATTGCAATCACTTGTCACACTGAAGGGTAAACTAAGCTGCACCATAGATCCAGTTTAATAACAATAAACCTAAGAATAAAGAAGGGATTTGAATGAGGGAATTGGTCCAATTTGTCACCTGGTTACACAAATGCTTGTTCTGGTGTGAATGGCAGAGGTTAATGGGAGGAATGAGTGAATGACTAGGGATGGGAATGCACAGGGCTTAGGCTGGCATGGCCACATAAAGATGCTAGTCAAACTCTGCCCTGAAGTTGCAAGAAGGAAAATACTTGTTAATCCTTCAGTGGTGGCTCTGACTTGCTATGAGGTCTGCTACTTTGGGTGGCCACTATTATGTGAACAGCTGTTTTTGCCAAGCAAAAAGAGTTGATTGGACCTTGTCTAGAGCCTGAAGTGCTTACTGATTTAAATGTGTCTGTGCTTGTCTTTTGACTTCAGTTAAATGGCAACCATTAATCACAGAATAATCACAGAATCACAGGGGTTGGAAGGGACCTCTGGAGATCATCTAGTCCAACCCCCCTGCCAGAGCAGGGTCACCTAGAGTAGGTTGCACAGGGTGGTGTCCAGGCAGGTTTTGAATATCTCCAGAGTCCGAGACTTCACCACCTCTCTGGGCAGCCTGTTCCAGTGCTCTGCCACCCTCAAAGTAAGGAAGTTCCTCCTCATGTTTAGATGGAACTTCCTATGTTCAAGTTTGTGCCCATTACCTCTTGTCCTGTCACTGGTCACCACTGAAAAAAGACTGGTCCCATCCTCCTGGCACCCTCCCTTGAAGTATTTGTAAGCATTGATGAGATCCCCCCTCAGTCTACTCTTCTCCAGACTAAAAAGACCCAAGTCCCTCAGCCTTTCCTCATAAGAAAGATGTTCCAGCCCCCTCATCATCTCTGTAGCTCTCTGCTGTACCCTCTTCCAGTGGTTCCCTGTCCTTCTTGAACCAGGAAGCCCGGAACCGGACACAGTACTCCAGGTGCGGCCTCACCAGGGCAGAGTAGAGGGGGAGGATAACCTCCTGCGACCTGCTTTCCACACACCTCTTGATGCACCCCAGGATGCCCTTGGCCTTCTTGGCCACAAGGGCACATTGCTGACTCATGGTCATCCTGTTGTCCACCAGGAGTCCCAGGTCCCTCTCTGCAGAGCTGCCTTCTAACAGGTCAGCCCCTAACCTGTACTGGTGCATGGGGTTATTCCTCCCCAGGTGCAGTACCTCACATTTGCCTTTGTTGAACTTCACGAGGTTTCTCGCTGCCCAACTCTCTAGCCTGTCCAGGTCACACTGAATGGCAGCACAGCCTTCCGGTGTGTCAGCCATGCCTCCCAGTTTTGTGTCATCAGCAAACTTGCTGATGGTACACTCTATCCCTTCATCCAGGTCATTGATGAATATGTTGAACAGGACAGGACTCAGTACTGACCCCTGGGGAACACCACTTGTCACAGACCTCCAGCTAGACTCTGTGCCACTAAGCACAACCCTCTGAGCTCTATCTGCCAGCCAGTTTTCAGTCCACGCCACTGTTCACTCATCCAACCCACACTTCCTAAGCTTGCCTGTGAGGATGCTGTTGGAGATGGTGTCAAAATCCTCGCTGAAGTCAAGGTAGACAACATCCACTGCCCTCCCCTCATCTATCCGTCCAGTCACACCATCATAGAAGGCTATCAGATTAGTCAGACATGACTTCCCCTTGGTGAATCCATGTTGGCCTCTTCTGATAACCTTCTTTTCCTCCAGATGCTTTGAGATAATGCCCAGAACGAGCTGTTCCATCAGCTTTCCAGGGACGGAGGTGAGGCTGACTGGCTTGTAGTTTCCCAGGTCTTCCTTCTTGCCCTTTTTGAAGACTGGAGTGGTACTGGCTTTCCTCCAGTCTTCAGGCACCTCGCCTGTTCTCCAGGACCTTTCAAAGATGATGGAGAGCAGCCCAGCAATGACTTCTGCCAGCTCCCTCAGCACTTGCAGGTGCATCCCATCAGGATTCATGGACTTGTGGATGTCCAGTTTACTTAACGGATCTCTAACTTGATCCTCCTCAACCAAGGGAAAGTCCTCCTTCCTCCAGCCTTTCTCTGTGACCTGCAAAGTCTGGGACTCCTGAGGACTGGCCTGAGCAGTAAAGACTGAAGCAAAGAAGGTATTCAGTAATTCTGCCTTCTCTGCGTCATCTGTCACCGTGGCCCCTGTCTCATTCAACAGCGGACCCACATTGTCTCTAGTTTTCCTTTTGCCTCCAATGTACTTGAAGAAACCCTTCGTGTTGACCTTGACATCCCTTGCCAGATTTAATTCCAAGGAGGCCTTGGCTTTCTTTGTTTCATCCATGCATACTCTGACAGCATTCTTGTAATCTTCCCAAGTGGTCAGTCCCTTCTTCCACTTGCTGTAAACTTCCTTCGTCTTATTGCCTTTCCATGTAGAACCACCTTTCACGCACACTATATTGTAGAAGCTGTTCGCTCTGTTCCAAGAAACATTCCAAGTACACATTTTCTAGTAAACTCTACAACCATGTGCAGCGATCCATGCTGTGGTCCTCTGGATTGCAAATGTTGGTATTTCTGTGATTTTTTTTTTTTTTTTCACCTGGAAACTACATGGCAGGAACAGATTGCTGCAGGACTACATCCAACGAGTAAAAAAAAAGAGTTGTGACCTTGAGTCTGCAGAACTGTATTCAGGAAAACGCAGTGGTCAAGATTCTGTCTGAGGAATAGGCTAAGCAATGTCACTAGCCCTGATATTTGAACTTTCTCCAAATATATTCAGGTATGCAAGTAGGTTCAAACTGTCTTGCTTAAATCAGTGTGGGATACTTTTACCAGCAATTACTGTGTCGAACCACTGTGAACTCCAATTTTCAGTTGACTTTCAAAGTTCTATCTTAGAGGGAATTGCCTTGATTTAGCTAAGCTTGACCTATGAAATCATATATGACTCAGCCTGTCTGCCTTGTAAAGTGCTCAGAGACAATGATATGTGATACTAATAAAGTGAGAGAGCCTGTTTCCAAGTGTGAATTTATTTACTATGCTCACAGAGGCTGGTTTTTATCACATATTTAAGTTTGAACAGCAGCATTTTCTTGACAGAAAGAAATAGTAACTAAAATCTGAAATGTGAAATTGTTTTAACTGAGTTCCAGTTTGGTCTCTGAGACATAGATGTGCATAGTATATTAACACTCAGTGCTGAGATCTTTTAACTGACTGTATTAGCAAATAATTGCAGGGGCATATATCTGGATTACACATTACAACTTTTGCATGTAAATGTGTAATAAATGCATACAAATCCATTGTTGGATTGGAAAGTTTGCTTTGAACAGAAAGAGAGTGACTGAAATAAAACTCTACAGGTTTTTAGAATACTGTTACTTCTTGACTTTTTAGAAGTTTTACAGTAAAATAGAACTTGACTTTGACGCAGAGCATTCCGTCACATACTTGCAAACACATTTCTAAAAAGAACCCACGGTAGCCTGGTATTTTTACTAACGTCCTTTTTCTCAGTAAGTTCTTGTTCATGAGATGGTTATAAAATCTAAGAGATCAAAATGGAGTTCCTCTCTGGGTTCAGTATGAATTTTGCCAGAGGAAAGAGTAGTAGGAGTTGCTGATTTTGCTTTACATCCCATGCCTATTGGTATTGTGCTAACATTGATGTACTCCCAGGTGTTCTTTTCTTCTGTGGAGTTTGTTCCATTGTTTTCCTTCTGTTTTGTTCCTCTTTTAAAAATACTTTCTTTTTTCTGCCTAGCCCTTCAAATGATCTTACTAGCTCTCTCCCAACATACAAAGAATTTGATGACCAGTTTTCTAAAATTTAAGATAGAATTTATGATGGTCATGGAATATAACTGTCTGTGATTTATACAATGTATGAAATAAACCCAGCAAAGTATTAACATAACTTTTTAAGACAAGAAATTGATCATTATTTTTTAGAAGGAATTTAGCTTTTTGAGGTATCAGGGCTTTGGGTTCTTTGTTCTTATTTTGTTCTTTCTTTATTTAACAGTACTTACAGTATCTACAGGGTCCCTTTCAGTTTTATACTGTGGTCAGCATTTATACTGGGAAAGCTAAGCCAGAAACACTAAAGGCTTAATTTTCAGACACAGTAAAGTCTTAGACACCTAACTCTCATTAAAAGGCGGTATCTCATGCATTTGAGATTCTTTTTGCTATATAAACATAATAGTGATGAAGATAAAGAAGCAGAAAGTAACCTGTCCAATGCCATTATGTTTATCGCTGTTAGTCTATAGCCTTGAACATTTCTGGCTACTGTACTCACGATAGCTTAATGGAAACCAATGACCAAAATGCCATACACGGGATAGTCATCCAGCTGCCTTCCCCAAGGTCTTCCCTATGTTTGTTGCATTAGTATTAACATGTGGCATAACCCACTCTGTCACAGAATCATGGAATCATTTCGGTTGGAAGAGACCTTTAAGATCATCAGGTCCAACCATTAATCTAGCACTGCCAAGTTACCACTAAACCATGTCCCTCAGCACCACATCTTCACATCTTTTAAATATGTCCAGGGAGGGTGACTCAACCACTTCCCTGGGCAGCCTGTTCCAATGCTTGACAGCCCTTTCGGGAGAGACATTTTTCTTAACATCCAATCTAAACCTCCCCTGGCACAACCTGAGGCTGTTTCCTCATCCTGTCTCTTGTTATTTGGGAGAAGAGACCAACACCCACATCATTACAACCTCCTTTCAGGTAGTTATAGAGAGTGATAAGGTCTCCCCTCAGCCTCCTTTTCTCTAGGCTAAACAACCCCAGTTCCCTCAGCTGCTCCTCATAAGACCTGTGCTCGAAATCCCTCACCAGCTTTGTTGCTCTTCTCTGGACACGCTCCAGCACCTCAGTGACTTTCTTGTAGTGAGGGGCCCAAAACTGAACACAGTATTTGAGGTGGGGCCTCACCAATGCCAAGAACAGGGGGACAATCACTTCCCTGGTCTTGCTGGCCACACTATTCCTCATACAAGTCAGGATACTATTGACCTTCTTAGCCACCTGGGCACACTGCTGGCTCTTATTTAGCTGGCTGTTGACCAATACCCCCAGGTCCTTTTCCGCCACGCAGCTTTACAGCCACGCTTCCCCAAGCCTGTAGCGCTGCCTGGGGTTGTCGTGACCCAAGTGCAGGACCCAGCACTTGGCCTTGTTGAACCTCGTACCATTGGCCTTGGCCCATTGATCCAGCCTGTCCAGTCACGAGCATGGAGAACTATAGTAAAATAAACCAGCATGAATTACAATCACACCTTCAGTTTCTTAAGCAGATCACTAAAAACCTTGTTTAGGTGCCATGTATGTCTGTAGAAGCATAAAACCTTTTGAGAACTCAGAGTGGTACAGCTTGTCTGGTAAGAGATGTGGTGTTTGCCTCCAGCTCTGTAGCTTGCCTGTCTTTGGGAAAGTCCCATTTGTGCTGCAAACATGTTTCAGATAATTCAGGTAACAGCTGCTACATTTGTCTTTTGTAACCTGGGGGATTCAGATAACCAGCCTATAAACTCTGTCAATACACAAAACAGCTGACCCATTTCTGTACCCATGCTGTCTGTTCCTCACTATCCCCTCCCCCCAAATGCTTCAAATAGAAATAAAACCTCCTTTACATTTCAGATATGGTAACCTGATGTAGGATCAGCACAATTCTCATCACTAGCCATTCATATCAACATCTTAAGTTTTTTCCCTACTGATCCCCTCTGGCAACTTTTTAGAATTGCTTTGAATTTATAATTTGTGATACTGGGAGTTTTAAATGTAATACTAGGTTACATTTGATTGACTCAGCATTAAATATTAAGGCCCTGCTGTGGAGCCTACAAAAGTGCATAGGGAAACAGACTTCATTGCAATGAGACGTGCATTCTTTACCTTGTTGAACATTAAAGTTGTTGCTGCATGAGAGCTATGCTCCATGATGTATCCCACGTTTTTTTTTGTCCTGATCACTTGAATCAGGAAACCTGCTCAAAATTTTTTGACTCCCTTTCAGTGACAATTAGGGCATGGCCCAGGACATGGCCAGGTGGATTCCTGGATTCAGGGTCTTGGAATAAATCTTGGGTTGCCCTCCTTTAGACAAAACTGGAAAGGATTAATACTTTGGGAAAGATAAGAGATAATTCCTTCTGCTGTAAAAACTGCTTAAGAGACTGGCTTTTTTACTGTTTCTCATAGGTTTTATTATCTTGCAGATTTTTTTTTTTTAATTTTATTTTTAGTGAGGGGCCTGGTCACCATTATAAGTGAATGCATTCCCAGAGCACTGCTAGTAGCCATGTTGGCAGGTTGCTGTTCCTGCATTAATCATCTCAGCTTGGTTAGAAACAGTTCAAATTTGTCTGAGATAAGGCACTGTGATATTTATGCATATGTTTCTATGTTGCAGCACTAACAACACCCACATTAGGTATCTTAAAGTTAGCATGAATAATTCCAAGCAATCTGCAACATAAGGCATAAGCTAGTATTCTTAATATTGTGAAGACCAAAGAAACCATTGTAGTGAGTACTGGATAATACAAGCACTTTTCTTACAGCCTAGTAAGTAAATGTAATTACAGTTCTGAAATCTTCCCAGCCTGTCTGCTAGTTCTTAAAGTAGTATAGGTGGTAAAATTTGGGATACGAGCCTTCAAAATATGATGGAGGTAACAGGCAACAACTGGAAGTGTCAAGATAGGAGCTCTCTCCATACATAGGTGATTTATCTTGTCTTGATCTGATGGAAATAAGAGTTCTCCAAGGGACAGGCTGTCCATGCAGATTGTTTGCCTTTGAAATAATAGCTCTTTTAGAAGAGCTTTCTTCATGAACCAGTTTTGTAGCTGAAAGAAATACTTTTATGTCCAAGTAAGATGCATAAGGTCAATCTGTCAGGGTAAGCACTGAACCCATAAAGTCCCATTATGACAATTGCCTGCAAAATAAGGCAAAAAAATCAAAAGTCAATGAAGGTGGCTATCAATACGAAACGGATAGAACAATGAGGATAAGAAGAAAAGTAATTTTGGTAACAAACTTTCTGATTTAGTGCCAATGTCCTTTTTGGCTATTAGTTAGAAAGAGAAACAACATTTGTAGCCATCTCCCTGCAGGCACCAGATTGCTCATAGAGGCAACAGAGCTTGTAAATCCTTTGGTAAGGATCCAATGTGCTGAACGGATGAGGAAAATGTGCAATAGCTTCACTGGACACTGAAATTGGTGTTGAAATAATAACAGATTTTTTTTTTTTTTCAGGATCAAACAGAAAAATCAGGGAAATACATTGTTTGGACTATGTGAGAATTCCAGTTTGAGATTTTATTAAAAAAAAAGATTCTTATACTGTTCAGGGTTATTTAACCTTTTAAAACTTGTTTTTCTCTTAATCTTGATAAAATTTTACTGAAAAATGCTGTTGTGAAACAAGAAAATTGTGTTCTGTTTTTAAATGTTCAAAATGAGTTGTTTCAGTTTTTTTCAAATAAAAGATTTTATTTTGATAAGACCGTGAAGCACTGAGGCATTTAAAATCCTATCCTCCTCCCAGAAAAATCATATTGCTTGAATGAAGCCAAATTTTGTGAATAACACTGTTCCAAATAAATGACATTTTTAGTGGTTTTGGTGGTTTTGTTACTTTATAAAGATGCACTGATAGCGCTAATCCAGTTCTTACCCACTCTGATCCTAGATGTTACATGTAACTTGGCAATAAATTATAACCCTTTCAGTGTAAATGAAAACTATTTTGCTTCTTTCATAATTTTTCTTCATGAATTATCCTGCATTCCGTGTTTGTGGGTGCTAAAATATTATTGTATTATTATAGAAATTGTTTGTGAAATATAAAAATTTAAATAGCTGGGTATCCTACTAGCATCCAATATTATCTGAATAATGGCATGGGACTATAAAGTCCTGTTATGACTATTCTATACAGAACGGGACAGGAGAATTAGAAAAGGATACAGAATGTCTGTATTGTAACTTTTCACCTCCTCTTCCTAAAGGAGGTGGTAACTCAAAAGAAAATCCAGCATAACCAGAGGCACTGTTAAGGAAAAATAGTAGAGAAGCTTGGGAGCATGACTTTTAGACCACGTTCATCTTAGAACCTGTAATAATATTTGTTGCTTTAAGAAATAAGTTTGCAAATTGCCTAAGATCAACATGAGTTCAGAAAATCAGAAAAAAATTGTGATATATCTTCATTTTTCAAATGTTTCTAGAAATCTTTTTAAAAAAACAAGAACACTAGAGAAAGTAATGACTCCCTTGCAAATGACAGTTCTCTTTTCAGTAAGCTAACTCCTATCTCTGTATGTTTTTCCAAAGTAATTCTCACCACACGTGCAATTCACACTCTTTTCTGTGATTTTTACAAAAAACAAAATACAGTATCTACTGTACTTATTCTGTGGTACTATGTATTAGAATGTTTATATGAGGAAGAATAAGCTGAGAGATGTGTGGGCGATAGCTTTGTTATTGTAGAAAGACTAAGCTTGAGAAATAAGCTCTAGTCACTATGGCAATGAACTTAAACTTGCCATGTGCCATTGTAAGGTTTTTAAAATTCCATTTTTCTTTCTTTCTTTTTAAAAAAAATTAACAAACAAACAATGAAGGAACAAGTGAGTGTTGATTTACAGCACAATTCTGCAAACCACATCAAGCTTAATGCACAGATCTTGTGGTGCTGAAAAATGAAGAAAAACTGAGACAGAAGGGCAAGAAGAAAGAAGAAAAGAGAGGAAGAAAAGAGAATACCTGCATAATAATTTATCAGCCTTTCTTGGCAATAGTTTTGTTAGCTTCATCTGTACAATCTTTAAGTTAATTTTGTTCAGCAGATACTTAACAGCTAATTTTACTTTGAAGTATGGTGTGCAGCAATGAAATGCACTTTTCTACTCATTGCTTAGTTTCAGGCATGCGATTGAATGTTATAATTCATTCACTGAAAGCTACCATTCCCATTGGGACTGCTCATGGGACTATTGGTAAGCTTTCAACTATTTAATAAAGCCTTTAGTAGTACGCAAGCAACTGACAGGATGTAGGAAAAAAAGCATATTCTGTCTTTAAAGCTGAGCCATACTAATAACGAGTTGTTAGTGGAACAAGGGTTTTAATCACTAGTCAGTAAAATAAAGGTGATTATATGATTTTATATATCCTCATACACACATACATACATACAAGCGTGTGTGTATATAAATACACACACATGTTATAGAAGAGCTTTTCTTGTCTTCTTTTAGTCTAATAACCAGAGCTGCATAACCCTGTCATGCAATACTGTGTACAGAGATAATACTTTTGAATATCCACTGATCGATTACATTGCCATCATAAAAACTTCTGAAGAACAATTTTCAAACTGTAATGAATATTTTATTAGTATGACTTACTCTTTTTTGAAACTGAATGCACTGCAGACCCTGGGCTAGTTTACTGCATCTTGTTTAATTTTGACCATACCTGTTGCTATCGTTTAGATTTGTTTAGTGACAGTGAAAAAATTGCAGTACAAGATTCCCAAAAATGCAGCTTCCCAAGGTGTGGTGCTTTCCTCTGGGCTCTTTTGGGGGGATACAATACTAGAAGAGATCACTTGGGATATTGATTCAAGTCTTCTGCCATAGCAGAGTTGTTCTTTGGTCTACATGTGAGCCTTTCCTTTTGATGTAGGAATGAATTTCGGTAGCTGTTATAAATTGAACAGTTTAGTCAAAAGTGCTAGAAGTAATCAAAAGGAGTTAAAAAAGAACAAATTGCTTTTGTATTACCAATAATTTAATTTCTCTCTGTTAGCTGAGAAGAAAAATAAGATTAAACACTATAAGCATTGTAGTCCATGCCAACAAGTGACAGAAGTCCTCAGTTTTATAATACTGGAAGTTGTCCCTCAATTTTTTAAAGGAAGAGGATATGTACAGGGAACCAGGCTATGCTGGATGTGTATGTGTGTGGGGAATGAAAAGTAACAGATTGGATGAAATAGGAACTTTTCGGTCCATTCCTGAAATTTTGATGCTGGCAAATGGCCAGTTATCTTTGCTCCAAATGCAGCTCATACAATATTTTCTAAGATCAAGCTCTCTAATAAAGTATAACAAGTACATTGCTGGTGAGCTGCTTGAAGACATTCAGATGCCATAATAATGCTATAATCAGCACTCAAGAAGAACAGATATAAATACATAACCTAATTTAATTCAGGAAAGTACATTTTTTTATAGTATTACTTTCTGCTTAGACTTAAATGATTATTTATACAATCAGAACTGTCAGTTACTACAATAAATAAATGTAACTGGTGCTTTGTCTCCTTTGTTTCCCTGGCTACTGTGCATGTAGTACATCAGTGAGGACAATTAATATCTATATGTCCAGCCTACTGTTTTTCTTCCTCTTATCTCCGTTATTTGTAGACTCACAGGTGATCCTTTCCGTTTTTCCCCATCAGATTACAGTTTTCATGATACTGACAGGTGCCATTAGGCAACAAGGAAGCTGATTGCTGAGTGTGGTGAAAATAATTGCTTATGAGTCCATAAGGCCCATTTAGGGGAATAATTGTGTTTTCTCTGTTTATCAGTGAAGAATTCAGATTGCCAGTATTTAGATAGTCTCATTTTTTTTTTAATTGAAAATAAATTATTGGTCTGATTATGAACACCAGGAACTTTCCCAAAGTTAACCACCCCAAAATCAATATTTTGCATTGGTTTTGATAGAATGACACACTGTTTTTTTAAAGTCTAAATAAAATAGCCATTGCTTTTCTTTCAAGGTTACAGTTCCTGTTTGTTATTGTGTAGCACAATCATCTAGATTATTCCTTGAAAATCTTTTACTGCTTAAACATACACACATCCCCACAAAACCCTCTGAATTGAAAGCAACAAGAGGTTCATTGCAGACTGAGTAACATGGAATCTTTTTGTGATGCTATTTTTGGGGCAATAGCTCTTGACTGATACATGGGAAGCAGCAAATTGATAGTTGATCAGGGTTTATAGAGAAGTTAAGATTTTGATCTAACAATGCATACCTTTTCTGTTTTCCATAATTAATTTTAAGATAAATTCCAATGGGTTAGACTGTTCAAATGATAAATTCAAAATCTTAAATTCTTAAATTCATGAATGTATTAACTTTCAGGTAGGAAAGGGTAGGAAAGCACGATCCCAATATTAAAAAAAACCCTAAACCCCAATATTTCCAAAGGGATACCTTACTACTTTAAGTTACGACTTTTCTGAAAGCTTGAATAACTCATAGAAAAGAGCAAGGCTGGATTTATGGAGGTAATATAACTGTCTTACCTGCCTCCACCGTAAATAGATTGCATTCATCTTAGCTGCCCTCTCTTTGATTACATTTTATATTTGAAATGATTATTATCCTAAATTATTTCCTGTTTGAAGTATAGATTTTTCAAGTCAGTCTGACAGGCATGCATCTCACTGAGGTGCCTAATTGCCTTTTATACTGGAAGATATTGCTTGAAAAACATGTGCTTTCTAAACCCAGACTGATTCATAAATAAGGAAACGTCTTGACAAGATTATTTTTCAGCATGCAACACAAGGTATGTAAGTGGTACGAGATCCGAAGACTATAGAAATGAAATCCATGAGCACCTAAAAATCTCCTGTTAATCCTGTAGGAAAGGGCCTTCTATATTAGGATTGAGACTAAGTACTAGATGTTTCAGAAAAAAGGATAAGGATACTATGCGCTCAAAGACTGTGTTTTGCCTGATCACCCCAGCTGGGACTGCAACCAATGCAGCTGAAGAGCCCATTTGACCACAACCCAAAGCAGTCTGAATAGAGACTATGTGGGAAGTATTATCCTTCATGTGTTCCTGTTCTATGACTGAAAACAAGAGTTCAGGTCCAGGACTATAATATTTTTCAAGCATTTAGTTCATTTAACTACTTACGTTGTTCTTCCTATTATTGAAAACCAACCACTTTCCATTCAAAGTAAATGCTACAATAAATCTTGGTACTGGAATAATTGGTTATAACAGTACATCAAAATTAAAAGATGCAGTGCATGCAGCCTTTCCTGTCATGTCTGCAGGCTAACATCAGAGAGGGTTGAGGTGCAACATACATCAGCCTAAAAGTGGAGTTTACGCCTCTGAGGCAATTTTTTTCTTGTTTCCACATGTGGAGGGGTCAAAAGGGCCCAAAGGAGAGAGGGTCCAGAGCAATACATGTTAGCCTAGGTAAGACAGTGTGTCTCTGGAAAGGAGTAGGCAACTTTGACACGGATGCATAAGGTTCTTGTATTCTCTTGCAAAAAGTCTGTAGTTCAAATCTCAACCTTGTGTAATGCCAAGAAAAATAATTCTCAGTGATAATTGCCAGGAACACTCCAGGTTATCTTTTACTCCGGTGTGACCTAAATATCTCATTAAACAGTATGTGTTTGTAGAACTGTATGAAACTCCTGATAACTTATTTAAAAAAAAAAAAGTTTTTGTTCTCTAAGACTGTTCCCTTCCCATCAATAAATATCTTTGCACATTTGGTTTCTCATTAGAGTTTCTAGCATCCTAGTGGAAATAAATGTCATAAGATTGTTTTTTCATGCTAAGTTAATATGCTGGTTTTGCAGACTGGAGGATGTTTTCTCAGCAGGGAAATAATAATTCTGAAAACAATGGATTTTTCTTAATGACATCTAAATCTTCCTAAGATATCCAAGGCTTCAAGCCAAACCATCCACAGCATGTGTTTGCCTCCATTTCATCAGTGATTGTGTTGGTAACTGTGCATTAACAATGATCCTCATTTTACTTATAGGTGTATAATTAGATATATCCAAGAGCTGGCACAGTTAGTGTGTTGAAATAAACCCTTCCAGATACCTGTACAATACCCGGCTCCAAGACATGACAGTTACAATAAATTCTAAAGGTTACGATATTTTTACAGATTACAGCGTAACATTGGCCACATATCTGGATTTGCAGACTTTTGGTAAAAAGAGAAGCTACACAGTTTTGGTAATTTTGTGAATAAAAGATACATTAGTTTTCCCATTCAATAATTTTTTTTCTCAAAATAACTAGTTTTGGTATCAGAATGGTTTAACACACAACGGATATAAAGGGGAGCAGTTGTAATTACTGCTATAAACTTTCCTTGATTTAACACCCCCAAATCTATCTTTAATGAGGTTTTAATCAACTGCAAACGCACTAGTGAGAACATGCGGCTAACCCTACATTGGTCCCACTTAGGGCAGCCTGGTCTTTGGGATGTCTGGATCTTCAGCAACTTGATTCAAACCAAATTTGACCTACACCCCTGGTTCAGACTAGGTTGCTGAAAACTTCGCAGTCTGGGATAAGTAAGTAGCCACATTGCACAAGCCTGGGCTGCTCAGGCTGTGTGTGAGCCATGGCATCCCTGCCAGGTAAGAGTCATGATGCCTGTGCTAGCGGACACGGCATTTTTCAGGTAGGAAGATCACGTGCTGCTGTTACCTGTCGTGCTTGCAGTTGTGAAGGCCAGTGTGGATTAAGGCTGTGTCATCACCTGCATCTCTTTGACTCAAGAAGCCATGCTGTACGAAAAGTGATAAAACAAGTCAGAAAAATGCTACCTCACTTTGATGTTGTAATTCTAGACAACATGCAACATGTAATAAATAGGGACTTTCAGTGATTTCTTCCCAATTTTTGTAAATGCAAATAAATGAGGGAAGCCTGTAATACAACAGTTAGCATTTTCCTATATGAGCTACTTTTGATCTCAGTCTTGCCTCATTCATTTAGCTTTAGGATGCTTCAATACCACTAACCGAAATGAGGTAGGCTACATTAGGCAAACAGATTTCAGCAGTTTTCAAGAAAAAATACGCTAAAGTTAAATTAAAGTGCCAGAATTGAAGTTCTCTGTGGAACTTTAACTCTTTAAAGCTTCCACTTGATATGCTTTTATAAATGTGAGACTCTGGCTATGGTGTTTTAAATAATACTTATTTAGAGCTTTAGATTTAATTAAAATGTATTTTATTGGGAATATTTTCATTTATCATTCATTGTCATTTATTCACATTATTGTTTAATGTCATTATTTAATGTGACATTTAAGAGAAGTTACTGACTGTAACTTCAATAAATTCCATGAATCCAGCTGGTTTCATCACTGCCAAGCTACTATTATTTTTTAACCTCTGAGTATGACTGCCGTAGTTGGTGGAATTTACAAACAGAAGGAGTAATATTTAAAGTCCTAAATGATGATAATCCACTATTGTAAAAACATTTTTCCATGTAAAATGAGTACCACCTCTGAGATCAGGAAAGCTCAGGGAATATCTTTGGAGAGCCTTCTTTGCCAGAAGAAATTACTTAAATAGTGGTAAAACTAATACTAATAAAGTTTCTTATTATGTTGAGTACTCACTGCATTGAACACATCTCAATTTTTATCTACTTTCACCTTCTTAAACGATTCTAATAGATAATGCAGTTTTCCTTTGTAAAAAAAACCCAAGCCACTATTCTTTTAAATAATTTTTAATTGTTCTAAAATTTTACCTGAATTTTCTTATCCTACAAACTTCTGCCTTCTCCTTCATTCTCCACTCCTTTTCCAAAGAAAGTAATTCTTTATTAAAAAATAGCATTTGTAAATCTCTTATTTCAGACCGCATTTTGTGCTAAAGTTTTCCTAAGAGTAGGCCCTTTGTTTCTTAAACGGGTCTATAATCAATATTTTTATAGTGTCTCAATTGTATTGCTTATTTTAATAAGAAAAAATCTGCTGAAAGAGATGTAAATTAATTTTCAGGGGCCGAGGTTGAACAAAGAAATCTTATTTAATGTAAAAAATATATCCCTATGTACCTCGCTTGACAATAGAGAGCTCCCAGATAGGAATTGAAGCAGACAATTAATTTAATTTAGTTTTATGTTATTTTAATTATGCCAAATTGATATAAAGCACAAATAAATTTGAGAGTATTCCTGATTCTTCCATGGCTGCTAAACTCTGTGCTTCTCTGATGCAACCAGCACATATACAGAGGATATAAAAGCATCCAGCCTTTTTTTGCCCCTGTGACCAAGCTGTTGCTTTTAACACAGAGTTTAGCCTCACAGTTTCTGGAAGTTTGGGGTTCGTGCTTAACATGGCACAGTATATCTAGTCAGTCAGCTTTGCAAAATGCCTTTAACACAAGGTGTTGTGCACTTATAACAGGTAGAAGGTAAAAGAGCTTTTAATATTATATGCAATATACATCTGTATAAAACCAATAATCTGACTGATGTACTAATAACTCATATTATTTTATTTTAAATGGGTGTTTTTAAGCCTCTGATGACCCTGAAGGTTGTTGGTGTTCTGATGTGTGGCTACAGCAAATAAGAATTTTTCAAGACTATGGATTATCTGATGCCTTACCCTGCAGTAACGTATTCAAAGCGAATCCACCTTTTAGAGTTGGTCTAAGATAATTTATCTAATATTATGCCACAATAGAATAGGTGAGTGCATATGGTCAAAGTACCAAATTTTAGAATAGTAATCTCCATACCGAGAAGAACTTTCTGAAATGTGATTGGTGTCTTGCTGTTCCTTAGCTCTAGAATAGAGATCAAGGCACTCTCAGCTGTATTTTTGCCAAAGCCCAGAACTGCAAGTCATTGTCACCTAGTTAAACTGGTGTCTCTGTCATCATGTTTCCCTAAAAATTCCCCTCTTCTGGTTCTTATGCTTATGGTAAAACACAGTAACAAAAACACAGCATATACAACAGAACAACAAATCATAGCATTATCAATAGAAAATGTGCCCAAAAAAATGTTTCTGAGGGTTCCAAAGAACCCTGTAGACACAGCTTGTTGTAGGAAGCAACATAATTTATGGTTCAGAAAAGTCCCTCTTTCCCCTTCCTGCCTTTATCCAAGATGTGGATTTTTCCCAAGTTGGGTATGAGTGCAACATTTGGAAGCATTAATCTCCCTGTATTGCTTAAAATGATTTATAGACTTTGGTTTTGTTTTGTTTTGGTTTTTTTTTTCATATGCTCCTTATTTTACAGTGATGATGCCTCTAGAAGAACTGATAACATCCATGGGACTGTAGTCGCATAAATCAGAAGTGTCAAGCAATGCAATGCTTTTTCTCTAAACAAAGCAGAAGTCTTGCATATAGAGTAGTTTCTCCAAACGTCTCCCTGGGGAAACTATTCCAGGTTTTAAGATACTACATCTGAGCAATATTGCATCCTGTCAAAGAAATCTGCTGCAAATTCCAACGTTTCAAACTTCGGACAACAAGTTGTGCTAGTCCTTACAGCATCTGCAATGCGGTAGTCACCTTAACAATTAAAAAATACCTTTTCATCTGTCTTCTGAGTTCCCCAAACCTAGAAATTAAGAAGCCTTATTACTTTTTATTCAAAGATAGCCAACAGTCTCCAAATCCTACTTAGTTAATAGATATTACTTTAAATGAGTTATGTCATCTGAATACCAGAAAACATTCTGTAAAGTTATGCAGCTTAAGTCTGTCTGGGAAGGAGAAGATTTCTATCCATTAATCCTTCAAAATGCTTTTCAAGTTTGATGACTGCCACGTTGATCTTGCATAAAGATCACTATGGAATGCCACTAATCATCCATGGATAATGAGATAAACAGTTCACTGCCATTTGTAATGTATTGCTGACTGATCTGTGCTCACTCTTCCAATAGCCTTATGTGGAGAGTGTAGGAGAAAATGATGAAAATAGATCCATGTAAGAATCTAAAAATTGAATTTTTGAGGAAGAATACCTTTTGTCTACCTTTACTTTCTCTCAAAAAGCAATGAGAAGTATAGCTGAGCAAATAACACAACTGGTATTTCAGCATGCATCTATTTGGAACGTGTAATGAAGTTCCTTGTTTTGTACTTATCTCTTTTACTTAAAGGACATTTGCAGGAACAAAAGCCACAGTTTGAACCTGGAAACTGAATGATAAGTATTTAATGCTTGAATTAATAGAAACATATCTCAGTCTGGAGTGCTATAATCACATAGGTAGTTTGTGTTCACTTTTTATGACACACTGCAAACTTTCAGTTGATGCTTATGAGAAAAAATATTTAAATTGTTTGTAGAACATTTAAATTTGTGTAACAAGGTGCCCATTTTTTGTTTCTAGTGGAGCTTTAAAATGATGATCATTTCTATTCAAAGAATATGTGGATCAAACTTTCAGGGTTTTCTTTGTCCAATCTCTGTGTGCAGAATTTTTGTCATAAAGATTCCTGCAGCATTGCCAGGAAGGTTCACTGATACAGTGAGAAATGGGATAAGAAAAAAATACAAATGTTTTCATATAGAAATCTCAAAATTAAGAAAGTTACATTTTAAGGGTTGGCTTCTCCGATTATTGTGCAAAAGGAATCAGTATTTTCTTCACAGGTTCAAAGCTGTCAACATAAAAAAAATACAGCAGCTTTAGCTCAGTATTTAATTATCTGTAAAAAAAAATTGCTTAATACAAATCTGGTATTAATTTTATAACCCATTAGAAGAAACAGAAATTTGGAACAGCATTCTCTCAACTTAGGCCATAATGGAACATAGCTTTCTGTGGCAGTTCATGTCATTATTACCATTGGACACAACCTCATGGAGCTTCAAAGTCTTTCACCCGCCTACATTTATTACAAGCAATTAAAACTGGTTATGTAAAAAAATAATGTAAAGGAAAAAAAATGTGCTGCCTTCAAGTATTCCCAGGGCTACAGAAAGGAAAAAGGACAAGGGATGATTGCATATACCAGATTGTTCCTCAAATATAACAAAATATTTCTCTAAAAAGGGATTTGAAGTGTATGTTCGTATTTAAAATAAGACTCCCATCCCAAAATGTTGAATGCTGAAATCCATGGCACTCCACAGTTACTTGCCTTTTACCAGTGTCTCAGGTAGCCTCCTACTAGCTTATCTGAATTTTCTTTATTAAACCAGAAATAGGACCAGCTGAATAATATGAATCCTGTCGCACCAATGGAGGCATGTGTTTGGAGAGGACAGGGTCTTGGTCTTTTTGCAGGTATTTGCACTTAACTACCACCTTTCTCTTCTTGCGGATATAAGAAGGTGAAGTAAGTATTACACCATGATTTTGAGGGGAGCATTGGGAGAGGAAACTTCAAGCCTCTCTTTACTTCTGATTGTTTAAGCTCCACAATGGAGACAAGACAGTCAGAATATCACAACAGACAAAAGTCCTCTGTGCTCTTCCCCAACACACTGCTGAAGGAGCCAGCAGAATTTCATGTTTTGGTAACTCAGCCCATTTTCATGTCATAAAAGAAAGAGGCAGGTCCACTGCAGTGGCTTCCTGCATATCACCTGTTCAACTCCATTTTGAAAAAAACCTGAAAATCTGAAAAGTCAAGCTAACTGAAGCATTCTGGAAGTGGCTGCTGAACAAGCATTTCACATTATGTTATCATTAGGATCAGATTTGTCTTATGGGTTGCGAAAACTGATACTACAATCAGACTGCATCATACCATAGGGTTGGATATGATTTCCATAAATTTCAGGCTTCACCTAAGAGTGTGAAGTACGACTCCATATTTACCTATGTGTAATTTAGCAATCCGTTATCAAAGAATCACATAATCAGTGTCCAGACACATTATGTCCAGTGTCTGTTGCTGACATGAAATATCAGTGTCATCAATTCTTAGAACTGCATTTATATAAATTTATGTTTTCAAGGCTTTTTTTGCTTAATGAAAGCTGATAGTCTCTTTCACAGGGCCAAAGATCAGTTCTTTTCTCAAGGGCTTTCCACGAGTCCTTCTACTCATGAATAATTTCTCTGGTATCTAAAATGTCACTCATTTCTTCTTTCCTCTGATTTGACCACAAGTAAATGACTCAAGACTGGCTGTGCACAGTGCAGTGTTAGAAATGTTAACAGAAGATTTTTCATCTTGAACAACGTGGTTCTCTGAGGACACAGCTCCGTTAGCAAGGCCTGTTTACAGCCTTGAGTGTTTGAAATTTCACAATGAGAAGCAAAGTGCAAGGCTTAAAGACATATATTGTGGCAACTGTACACAAACTAGCAGGTTACGCTGTTTCCAGGAATGAGAGGAAGGGTAGGGGATGATATGTCAAAATTGTACCAACAGCAGTGGATGATTATCTCAGAATGCTCTCAGAATTCATGGGGCCCTACTTTCTCTTGCACTGTGGAAAATTAGGATATGAAAACGCGTAAGTGCTGAGGCTTAACTTCTGAATATCGGCTGACATACAAAATAAAATTCTAAGTTTCTTCTGATAAGTATTGTAGGAACTCAGATGTTACCCCCTTTTCATAGTCAAAAGAGGAGCAGAGCTGCACCTTTCTTAAATGTCTCTAACTTTCTACTTTCCATGTTGCTTTAGGCCACTGTATACGTCTCTCTTTGCAAATGCACAGCTAAATCAGCACAAAATGGAAATCTTAGGGCAAGACCATCTACAAATGTTTCAGATTAAACATTACATGCAAATTAATGAAGTATGTGTCTATTTGTGATTGCAACAAAGAAATGAGAAATAACACACTCCCTTCTTACCCACAGTGCCATGGTGCTGGGAGGGTGCTGGGAGGCCGACAGCCTCCCCCAGGATACCACTGCCCTTGGCAGCTGGGCCCCCACTCCCAGAGAAAGCCCCTGCCTTGCCCTGCCCTCTCCTGTCCTCCCGGGCTCACTGTGCCCATTCCAAACAGGACAGACACCACCCTTGTGCACCTCTTCCCTTCTTCAACTCCTCTCCTCTCTCCCTACTAATTAAGGTTTAATATCACAATAATGAAAAAAAACGCACATTTGATTTTTTATGACTTACGCAAAGTCAAGAATGAAACTTTCTTAACTTAGAGCCCCTGTTACATAAAGTATGTTAGGAGGGAAGAGATTACAATAAGATAGTCTCAGATGTCATGAAAGGGAGGAGCTTATTCCATTTTCACTATAGTTTTACAAGAAAAAATGTAACACACCTGTAAAACTTAAGACAAGCTCCATCTCCTCCCTTAATTTGGATTAACTTAAAATAACATAACAAGAATGAAATAATTTTATTTGCTAATTCATAATACGTTCTAGTGAAATTAAACCTTGTGAGAGTTTGTGAAATAAACAAGTAGCATGTTTATCCCAGTGAGCTCTGGTCAAAGGAGAACTTGCAATTTCTTTAACAGACATTATAGCTCACTGCTGGATTTTTCTACAATCGTTGCACCTTTATGAATTTGTGGAAATTCAAGTTTGGTGAGGTCCACTGTGGTGCCTGGAAACACTTCTGCTACACATGGCCCTTCTCAGCCTGTTTGGGCAGAGGAAAAGAGGCTGATGTAGCCAGCAAGGTGTTGAATGTCTCAGTAACTTTCAAAAATTCACGCCTATTAACTTGCCACATCAGTCCAGTTGCACTATACATTCAATCTCAACTTTGCCCCCTGTGCTGCACCTAACAGTCCTCTACAAAATTGTCTGATTTTCATCCATTCACGCTATAAGACCATCCTACTTTCCATACTGCATCTCAAAGATAAGCTATCAAAAAAACAACAAAACCCACCACTCCTACAGTAAAACTCCACGGCCAGCAAAATTCCTGCACAAACTGTTAACTGACAATTTCCAAAATACTCCTAAGAAGACAAACAGCACTACCTAGAAACAAAGACATTCTAACCCTACAGCAGTCAAAAAAAGCCAGTACTTGGGGCAAAGTTAAAATCAAACGTGAAGTGCAGTTCTGATGGCATGAGTTAAAGGAGAATTAGGTTTGAAAGTTACTAAGTTACAAATTGCCTTGCAATTTGCCGAGGAATGAGTGTTCTCCTTAGAAAAAGAGTAGATACAGTTGATACTAATTGTGATCTCTGGTATATGTACTGGTGGGACATTGTTGGTTCACAAGAATCCTTTTAACTTTCAATGCTGAATGAGAGAAATTTAAGCTGGAATAAGAACCAGGAATTTCAGGACATGGTTAACTCAAGCCAGCACAGGGCCTAGAAGTCTGATCCAGAAACTGGCCAAACTCTCCCTTAGAATGAGAT
This sequence comes from Burhinus oedicnemus, assembly GCA_008921705.1. Taxonomy (NCBI): domain Eukaryota; kingdom Metazoa; phylum Chordata; class Aves; order Charadriiformes; family Burhinidae; genus Burhinus; species Burhinus oedicnemus. The sequence continues at coordinate 449,000 of VFFE01007251.1, forward strand.
GCCCCATTCCCCAAAGCCAGTGCAGCAACCTAACTGCACAGGGGAAACTTCTTGAGGCAAAGTTCAGAAATGTGGCCTTTAAACACAAGCAAGTACAAAAAAGAACGTAAAAAAAGTTCTTGATGCTGAAGAGCTGAAACCCAGGAATTTGCACACGATTTCACAGAGAATAGGAAATTCCTCAACTTAGCAGACAAAAATAGAAGGCATAGCACTGCTGCAGATCATGAAGAGAGGGATGCCTCTCAAGATACGCACAAAAAAATCCTCCCATACCCAGGCCTTCCACTACAGAAGCAGTGACCTGAGGATGCCCACCCTCCCTACCTCCCAATTCTAAGGCATATCCGGCAAAACTCACCAAATCCCCTGCTGGTGAGTGGCCTGTCCCTGGTGCGGGAGGCGTCACTGCACCTTGTGCTGTGCAGGGCCCGCAGGAGCTGCTGCTGGCACTCTGGGCACGTGGAGCTGGGCTGGGCGAGCAGCAGTGACAGAGGCTTCTTTCCTGCTTACAGGGGCCTCAATCCATCACCTTCACAGCATGATGTCAGGGACCCAGGGCTCAGCCAGGCCCTCACTGACAGGGTGGCCCTGGCACCCAGCAGCAAACAAGGCTGCTTCGCTCCCAGTCAGGGGTGCTCACTCTAAGCTGCACCCTGGCTATGGGCCACCTGCCCAAGCAGGCTGCTAGGCAAGCCTAGAACCTCTGAGACCTGCGCCTCCATGCCAGGCAGGGTGACACCTGGGGGCACCCTGAGCTCAGCCTTCAGCCCGCACAGCAGCAGGAATGACTCTCAACAGCCAGGCAGCACAGCACAACGGCAGAAGGCCACTAGAGCCCGCACCCCAGGGAGGGCGCTACCTGCTCCACACTCCTCAGCCCCACACCTCTGAAAGGCAGTGGCATGAGGCACCAGCCTCCTTACAGGGAGTGTCTCTGAGCATCATGAAGCGCTATCGACAGGTTGGTCCCCATTGCTGCTCAGCATGAGCATCAAACACCCCCAAAGCAGGGGATGCTGACTGACACCCCACTTACAGGCTGGTCACGCTGTCTGGAGAATACCTGCTCTTCAAGACCCCCCCAGAGACCTCAACCCCAACAGTGGGGCTGGCCCACCAGGAGAAAGTGACAGCAAACACTCAACAGTCCCTTCAAGCAGAGCAGTTCCTCAAGCTGCCCCAGGGAAAAGGGGTAGGGAGAGGTCATTCCTGCTTGCTGCCTAAAGCAGCAACCTGCAGGAGTGTAGGCACCTGAGCCCTGCTTATAGGGACGTCCAGCTGCTCCAGGTGACAAAGGGCCCCACAGCTCGTGACGTGTACCCTGACTACAGGCTTGTCACACTGGCCATGGGGCCAGCCAGTGGAGGGCCTCCAGCTAAGGGGGCCCTCCTCTGCTTACAGCGGGGGCAAGGGCTTGGGGTGAGCTCAGGTTCCCCTGCAAGTGAGGGGAGAGGGACTTTCACCCTCCTTAGAGGGTCGTCACTCTCCCCGCGCAGCTAAAGGAGCAACATGGCAATGGCCCCCAATCCCCAGACCTCAGCGCTGTTTACTGGGTGGTCACTCAGCTCCAAGGAAGAAAGGGGACCAAGAGGCCCCCCCTTGTGGAGATGCTTATATGGGACTGGAGCCCTCTGCCCAGAGCATCTCTCCTCTTCTGCCCTTCTCCAATCTTCATTGTCCTCCCTTCTTCCTTGCACTCTTTCCTCAGCCTTCCCAATCATTCTTCTGTCTTCTTGCTTCCCCACACCCTGCTCGAAGATACAAGGCATCTGTTAGGGATGGAGACACATGGACTTCCAGTGCCCCTTCCTGCCACATGGACCAATGGATGGACTCCTGGAGCAGCACCGTGGGTGCCTCCCAGCATGTCACAGCAAGGCCAACTCGGACAAGCCTTGCTTTCCTCCCTGGGCCTTGCTCTGCCCTGCCCTGGCCCAGCCACCCAGCCGCCCGCTATTCACAGAAGGCAGAGATCTCCTCTGCAGCTTCTTGCCCCTTCATGGGTCCTCCTGGCCAGCACACCTAAACCCACACCCACCACCCTGCTGGGGAGCAGCTGCTGTCACAGGGCCACCTGTCTATGAGGCAGCATTGGACAGGGATTGTGCTCTCCCACTTTTAGCTGCGTACCAGCACAAGAGGGGCTTTTCTCCCTGCCCCTTTCAGGCCTTCCCCTCCAGAAACAGCCACCCCCAGCTGCCCACCCCACCTCCCTCCCACAGCAGAGGCAACGGCCCCTCTCTCTCCGCTTACCAGCTGGGTCGTCCTCCAGCCAGGTGTGAAGGAGAGAGGGCAGGACTGCTGGCACGCTAAGCACATTTTCCAGGGCTGGGAGGTAGCCGCAGCCTGAGTGGGGACAGGGAGAGGCAGCTGCTGTCCCACATACAGGGCTGTCTTCCTTTGTCCTGCTCCCTAAACCAGCCAAAACCGAGGCAGAGGACACTTCACCCTGAACCACAGGGCTGTCCTCATGGCTCTGTCCAGCAAAGGTCTCCCCAACCCTCTCCAGGAGGGTGCAGGGTGGCACCACATATATCCTGGTCACGGGGCAGCAGGGCTGGCTGGCATGCCACGGGGACATGAAGCCGCCAAACCAGACACCCAAACACCAGCCACAGGGGCAGTGCAGGGCTCCAGGTAAGCAAAGGCTCCCCCTCTCCTGCAGAGCCCAGCCTTGCCACACAGACCCCGACTACAGGGCTGACCCACAAAAAGCAGGCTGACTTTGGGGTGCCACTGATGCACAGACCTGAACCCTCCTTACAGGCAGGTGAAGGGTCTGTCTGCACAAAAGTGCTACCTCACTCTCCCAAAAGCATGAGCCTCCAGAAAGGAGATGTCCTCCTTACAGGGCTGTCAGGCTTTCTGGCCTAGACTGCCAATGGAGCATGAAGCTCCACGGGCACAGACCCGGACCTGGATTCCCAGCAGGGCACAAGGCCTCGAGTGCCAGGGGCCTCAGCAGAAGACACCCCCAGGTGACACTCGCCCCGGGGACAGGGCCATCGTTCTCGCTAGTCAGCTCGTGATGGAGCACCCTGGCCAGAGGCCAGAAGAGTGGACAGCCCAGCCCTGCCTACAGGCAGGGTGCCCTGCTCAAGGCAACAAAAAAGGTCCTCATGAGTGCCATCGAGGCTCATGCATGACCTAGGCCCTCCTTACGGGCAGCTCCCCATGCCCAGGGTGCCTTTCCTCCCTGACCTCCTGTGCTCCCTTCCTCTGGACTTGCTCCTGCTGCTGGGGGAAGAGATACAGCACAGGCTTAGGATTCAGAGGAAGCAAGCAAAACCTTCTATCCACTCTAGTGGACAAATTAGCCTCCCTTCTCTGCTTCACAAGCGCTCTAGCTTGCTGGGACTCTAGGCATATTTTCTAGGGCTTGCAGGTGGCAGCACTGTGAGCAGGAACAGGAGGAAGATGCATCTCTTTGCAGATCTCTGCTCCTAGGGTGGCTTCATTTTCCTTCACTATGTAATTTTTTTTTAAGGATCACAGTTTTCTTTTTTTTTCCCTTGTGGTTCTATTAAGATACAGAAAATGTAGTTATCATATGCATTGTATAAGTCTTATTCGAATAACCTTTCCTGTTTAAATAATTGTTTAAAATTTAAAAATCTATGTCCTAAAGGCTTGTTTATATGAATTATTGTCTTAGTTATTCTGTTATTGCATTTTCTTTTTATAGCCTGTTCCAAAGCTGCATTCATGACTCCGTTGTATTCTATGGCAGCTTTTCATGGAGAGCCAAAGTCATTCCTAAAACAAAAAGGTTTTTTTAGCATTTCCTGTTAAAATAATTTTTCTATGCTTCTACTTTGGCACATTGTTGCAGAAGATTGTTTGCTCGCTTACTATGATGTGGACTCTCTCCACTGTCTATCCCTTTCTTATCTCAGCTTTTCCCACCTAATATTTGACTCATTCTCAGTTGTGCCTTTCCCTGGTCCACTTGTAGCGAGTCGGTTTGCCTTCCATGTGGACCTCTTGGGGATGAAATGAGCCTTTTAAAAGGCCCTTTTAGGCTTTGTTGAGACCACTTCAGATTTTCCCACTAAATTCTCACTTTCCTTGCCTCAGTAGCCATTCTGGTACCTCAGCTGCATCTCATTGCTGTGTGTTAGCTTTTTCCTTTCTTTCCTTTTCAAGAGCTAATTTACTGCTTGCCAAATCACACTTCTTTCCTGCTTGCTGTTACCATATATGTAATCTCAGGCAGCTCAACATTTTTCCACAAAGCCCCGAGCTGGTTTACCTCAGCGTTTCCCTCCTAAAATCCTCTGCTGTCCACTCCAGGAACCCTGTCCTTTTCCACCTAAGCCCCTCTGTTATCTCTTCTAAGTTACTTCTGTCCACCTAGCCAAAACCCCTTCACTGCCTGTATGAGGGTAAACCTCTTTTTTCTGCTGAAATCCTTGAAATGCCATATCTGGGATATCTCAGCATTTCCCACCTAAATTTTCCGTTGTCCCCTCAGACAAACCTTGGTACTTCCCATCTGAGACTTGACCACCTTCGCTGCTGAATTAACTCAGGTTTTACTACCCAAACTGTTCATTCTACTTTCTGAGGCGTATTAGCACTTCTAACCACATCCTACGCTGTTCCCTCAGTGCTTCCCCCTCACACATGTGCACTGCTCTCTTCAGACATTTGGGGATGTCCACTCCCAAATTTCACTATCACCTTGAGGCACCTCAGGCATTTCCTACCCATGCCCCCTTAAAATACCTGAGCGCCCTCCACCCTCAAGAACGTCCAGTGTTGCCTCTGAGATACCTCACTTTTTCTCCACCCAAGTGGTCTGTCACCCTGATGCACCTCATTGTTTCCTGACAAAAACCTCTACTACCCAGCTCAGATGTACAGGGTTGGGTCATGTCCTGTCCCCCCCACACACTGTCCCCTCTGAGGAAACCTCGGCCGAGACCTCCACCATCACTGCTTGAGTTTCCCACCCAAATTCTCCATCACCTCCGCTGATGTGTCTCAGCATTTCTTGCCTAAGTCCTCAGAACTGCCTCAGCGTTTCCCACAAAACAACCTCTGCTCTCCCCAGAGATATGTGTCAGCTCTTCCGCCACCGCTGAGGTACCTCAGCCTTTCCCACCCACAGCCAGCCAGCGCCCCCTGCTCTTGGCTCGGAGCTACACTGCTCCTTCCCGCCAAAGGCCCAGCCCCGCCACCTCCGAAGTATCTCAGTGCTCCTGAGCAACCTGAGCGACCTCCTCCCCTGAGGTAACTCGGTGCTTCTGTCTGACAACCCAGCACTTTCTGCCCAAATACCTCCTCCATTCCCCCGAGAAACCTCAGATAAAGGTGTACTGTGGACTTACTGGATTTTGATTTCTAGAATATTAATTAAATTCTGCTTGTGGCACCACAAAATGAATGCCCACTGAGGTACCTCAGCACGTCCTGCACTGCTGTACCTCAGAGGCGTGTTAGAACATCACCTACATAAAATACTGTCAAGATGCCCATAATGGCCAGTAAGACAAACTAACTCTAAAACTCGTCTGGATCTTCTGTAAAAGCAGCCCTACCAGAACTGTTGCTTCAAATTGCCAGCTCACCTACTGAGCAGTCATGGCTGATCTGAAGTAGATCATACCCAGAGAATCATCACACATTCTGAGAAGCACTGGAAGAAAATGATCCATTGGAGAAACTTTAACCACAAATTACTCTGCAAGAAAATAAGGTTGTAGATAAGAAAAAACCCTAACCTTCTATTACAAAACAGCAAATCTCCTGAAAGATAAAAAAAAAAGGAATGAGTAGGTGCCTTTGATGCATAATATTGACACTTGTGATGGCAAAGAGATCAAGAAGCCTGTTTACAGAGATCAAGATGCCATTTACATTCTTTGAGGGTTCAGTATGTAAAATATTGGAAGAAGTAGATATTAATGTTCCCGGTCTCACCCATTTTCTGTGACATAGTGACAAGAATACTGAACTTACACAGACAGAAACAAAATAGGTGAGTTCACTCTCTGTAACACATAAAAAAACTCCTACAGATATCAGTGAGCCTAATATTTTACTCACCTGTTTGTGTGGAAATTCCTGGTATTTATACTTGTCCTAAGTATGAGCTTTCTGTTGAAAAATAAATTAATCATTAGGACCACCGGATTTTCCCATGCCAGTGTAAAACACTTAGAAGGATTTGGATAACTGGAGATAACTGGATCTCCAGTCCACAACTGATTCCAAAGACAACTCCATCCTGGGCTGCAAGCAGACTAGGAACTGCAACTGGTCACTGCCAAGCTTGCTTGCCTAACTTCCTCATAACTTGGCCTTGTATTTTCAGCTGAATGTCAGTGAATATGTGACTGAAGTATACATTTTGATCTATCAGACACTGAGAAGCACTATAGCTGTAAAGACTTCTCTGCCAGTTTTTGTATCTCTCAAACAGAAATGTCCAGGAAACACAGTATGTGAAAAATCTGGAAAATATATCAATATATAAATACTGCCTTTCTTCAAAAGGAGATGAGCCTGTGCAAATTTATTTAGATTATACGTTAACTAAATGTAGCTCAGAAGATGAAACACTTTATCTGTGAAAACATTTTAATTCAGAACAAGTAACTGTAATTGGTGAACTTGTCTTCTGAACATGCTTCGGATAGGACTGTACCATCTGGAATTATCAGCAATTTGATGAAATGCCAAATTTCCAGTTTCAAATTCACTGATATTACCAGAATATATTTGATATATTCTTTATTTTGGTTTCATGACTAATATCACAATGTACTTTTTGCAGAACAAAAAGAAAAAATTGCCTAACAAATCCACCTAGCTATTTCTATTTTTGGTATTCTTATTTTATAATTAAGAAGCCTCTAGGAATATCTAGCTGAGTGATCACTGCATTACCTAAACAAACTCTTTTGCAACATGGTAAGTGTTTTGTTAGTATTATTCCTGATCCTGGGCAGCTTCATGAAGGACACCAGCCCCAAAAAACATGGTTTATTAAATACATAATATAAATATACAAATTAAATACAAATCACAGAGTAGTTTTACTATATTGCATAACATCAGATGACAAAGAGGGAATTGAGTGAAGATTACATGCATGTAGCAATAAAGTACTAAGTCAAAGAAAGAGCATGCTTTTTATTTGTCTTAGTAATTGTCCTTCAAGCATCTTTGTATTTAATTTTTTTATTTTGTTTACAAGTTACTAAGAGTAAGTGCAATAGAAACAGATTTTAGAAGGATAAAAAAGGAGATAAGCACTCAAATAATGTAGCTGCTTTACCTTCACACTTCAAATTTACTGTCTTCTGGCTTGCTTTGATTTTTTAAATTTGACACTACTATGGCTATATGAACCACTAAAAATATTCTACTGCTTGATCTTTACCCCCTAAATACTCTAATACTGCTCTCCTCTGTTCTTGTATACTATCTTTTCCCAAATAGTTTATTAAGTAGCTTACAGTTAGTCTGTCCACAAATTAGGGCTTCATATGTCAACGTCACATACATTACAATGTCACAGTCTAACAACTAACGCTCCTAGATTACCTTCTCATTTACAATTACTGCTTCTCTTTCAGCTGTTACCAGTAGCCAGATTTCTCCTTGCTACCATGGGCATTCTCTTCTTCTAGTGTTTGATGTTTTAGCATCACAGGTTTAGTGTTTTTCTCTTCGGAAATAATTGCTCTTTCGCTGTTGTTTCTTTTCTCTCAGTCTTCTTAAATCAGTGTTTTCACCAACCTGTTTGTCACATAGGCTGACTTGTGCCTTGTCAGTAATTCCTTTTATTCCCAGTCAAACCAATCAGTTCTCTCTGGCACTACGGTAACCGATTCCTTGATGACAGTGTGTGACCTCTGATCTGATATAATTTGTACTTATCATTTGTACTTACCATTTGCACTTTCCCACTCTTGTATTGAGCTCTTCAAAGTACAGTCAGATTCCTACCTCATTGCCAGAGAGAAAAGATATAAGTATCAGTACTACTATTAAGTTAAGGTACTCTGTTTTGAGTTCTAGAGAACGGAAAGATGAGAAATCAAATCAGAAGCACCAGTTGCCTGAATGAATAAGATGTAGGTTGAAGATACAAGGAAGTGAGTCTGAGGAAATGGCTCCACTTATAAACTTGCCATCTGAGGTATCTCTTCTTCTTCATTAACTCATCTGCAACTGAAACTCTTTCCTCTACTCTGACATTGAGCAGACAGGATGGTTACCTAAGAAGGTTAAAAAGCAGGGACATACAGCTGCCTTGCCTTTGTGTGTGTCCATGTAGCCATTCTGTGTACACATGATTTCAGCTTTGTGGGAATAAGGAGCAAAATCTTTTACGATAAATTGGCATTCCCAGATGAATAGAAAACAAATGAGCATCTCTGGATTGTATTTCCTTTGAATATATTGAGTTACATGAGTAAGCAAATCCAGTTAAGGAAATTAGAAGCCCTCTCCTTTACCAGAGAGGGCCATGATTGTTTAAAGTTCAAGAGTGTCACTTCCTGGCCAAAAGAGGAAGGATACCTTTCTCGCTGATGGAATTAAGCTCTAATTATTTATCAAGGAGTTCATCACAGGGTGTGAAATCAGATGTCATGTCTAATCTTTTGCCGATATTTTTTTTGCCTACTCCAAATTTTGGTTTCTTATAGCGATCTGCTTTTGGAGCACCTTCTTCCTCATTTCTTTCTCTTCCTGTCCCCCAAAAAAACAGGACAAGCAAAGTCATCTAGTTTCTAATATCCAGCAAAGTATGATCTTGGGTAGGGGGAGTACTGATTGATTTGCAATGAACACATTGCTTCTGAGTGGAAGGGACTGAACTTATAGTGAAGTTTTACTTCCTTTTCCACACTGTCTCAGAATCATGTTTTTGATGGAAATGCACTAGCTTATATGGAGGGTTTCATCCATAAAATAAGGTAATGATAGAAGGTAGTACTTACATCCATAAGGAAGACAAAGTCCTAGAACATCTACATTCACAATAACAGCTTGATAAAAAACAGGATCTGAAGAAAAAATAGAGGGCCTGAAAGTATGAAACCTCCCAGCTGTAGACTTATTTCATACAGATGGTAAATGAGGATAAATCTGTTCAATTGTAACTTTTGCTAGTATATGACCCTTTTTCTTAGCTTAATCAATAAAGCAACCAATAGTTCTCCAGTTTTCTCTGAATCAGTCTTGAACAGTAAAAACAATTTGTCTATTGCATATCTCCAAAATTCAGAAAGCAAACCTCAGGTACTGACTGATAAATGGAATTTTGAGATATTTTAATTAATCTAAGCAATAAGAGATATAAGATTATTAAGGGATATATGACATTTCCTGAAATAGACTGAAATCCAATCTGAGTATACTGCTCGATGTGTCTCGTAGCACGCTTGTTTTTTTTGGTGAGAAGCACCCACTAATTATCATAATTAAAATACAATGTGGAATGCAGATACTACTTTCCTTTTTTCAATAAAAATGTTTGTGCTTTAGAGTGCCATACTGTAATTGAAATTAACCTTCTGAGTAGGAACAGTAAACCATTTCTGAAACAGACTAATTTATTTTTATTGTTGGCTAAGATGCCTATACGTCTCTTGGAAAAATTCTGTGCAGAAGTAAGAGTAAATACACCACACAGCATGTGTATTATGTCTGTCTCTGAGGCAGTGTCAAACCAATTATGTATATATTAATAAGTTGACTGAAAAGTCTCTGAGTGTGTACAATAACTCAGAGCACTCCTTCTGTATGCAACTTAGTGTGCATAAACAGACCAGGCACAGAGCTCCTGTGCAGTAGCCATTGCTTCAGGAGTTCTGGATGTTAGGCTGTCTCGGGGGAATCAGGCACTCAGGAACTACTGTTCTGAGAAAACACAAAAACAACTGTATTGGTTTAGGCCAAAGACTCCTCTAGCTGAGTATCCTGTCTGCAGCAATAGATGATGGTGCTTGTCTAAAGGAAAAACATAATTAACAAAGCTAGCAGAGGTGTTCCTAGCCTGCAGCAATCTGTGGCTCAGGAACTTTCTGAGGTAGTAATGTTATCTTTACAACTAATAAAAATTTCTGGTATCCAAAACATTCTGTGGAAAGGAGTTCCCTAGCTCAATTATACGTGTTGTGTGAAGGACTATCTTTCTCTTTTTTTTCATCTTGACCTGCCTCATGCAGGTTTTAATGCTTTAATGTCATTGTTTTAATGTCTCTTGTTATTGTCAAGTGTTGTTTCTTATTCACATCCCTCATAAATCTCTGACAGTACATCTGGCTTGTCTTTTTGCAGGCTGAAGAAGGCTCTCTATTTAGTACAGAATCTTCCCTATGCTTGTTCCAGTTCTACTATACCCTCTCTGACATAAGGGATTGCACACGCTCTTCAAGATGCAGAAGCACAGTCAATTTATTCTGCAGCATAATATTTTTCTGTTTTGTTCGCTGTTTATTTTTTTCTCTTTTTCTTTTTTTTTCTGTCTTTGTCCTTCCCTTTTTTTTTTTTCCTCTTTTTGGATTCTTAGCGAGTGCTCAGCTAATATTTTAATAGAACTATTTATTGTAATCCTATGGTGTCCTTCAATATTTGTAGTAAACTTGTCAGAAGCTATTATAGTATCTGTAAAATTAGGTCTATTTTGTCTCATATGTATGATTTTACAATTTTTGATTCTTAAATTTTCCTACCTCTTTATCACCTAGCCCCTCAGTCTCTCAAAGTTCTTCTGCAGTTCTTCACAGTCAGCCATATCTTTACTACCCTCATTGGTGTAATAGCCAGCAAATTTTGCCACCTCATTTTTTTCCAGACCACTTGTGACAAGAGGTAAACCAAAGTTTTCATATATTGGCCATCTAATGCTTCAGGCTGAGAAGTGTCACAGTCAGGTTAAGCAGTTCAGCTCTTCCACATATTCAAAATTCACTTTTAAGAATGAATCAGCAAATAGATCAGAGATCAGAATTCAGAAGCTCTCACAGATTTTCAGAACACATGGTTTGGGACTAAAATAATGGATTACTTTTTGCAGAAAAATACTGGCTCAAATAAGGGGAGACTGGATATTGGTACTGTTGATCCCATTTAAACTGTACCTCTCCCTTTGCCTGGTCAAAAATGAAGTAATTTATGCAAAAAAATGGCCACTTAGTGCTGTAGGGAGAAAGGTTTTGATCATTTCATAAGGTCTGTTTTACTTTCTTTCTGAGGCACTGTAGTAGCATTGCTTTTCATCTTATTGTACAGTTCATCAAACAAAAAGAAGTATTTTCCATTTTGTGATGCAGAGAGTGGATGCTTTTCTAGTCCTTCTGGACTAAACATGAATCACATGATTGTCTGAGATTGCAGGAGACTGGATTTGATGAGCCATGTCTTTTCCATGTCTCTACATCTTGGTTCCCAAAGAGCCTTGTATCTACAACAGCAAATTACTAATAAAAAAAGAGATAGGATTAAGTCAAACAAACCAGAAAGAAAAGGAAAGAAAAGGAAAGAAAAGGACCATGGCATGATAAAAGAATAGAGAGCATATAAAACTCCTGGGACAGATGGAGGTGCTGTGTGAAATACAAATTTCCTGGATGGGAAAAAGGAGGGAAAGCAGAGGCAAGGAATTTTAGGAAGTCTTGTGTAATATATTAATTCCGGTTTCTCTTTCTACTTTCTTTATATCATTGTGGTATATTAGGTACAACTTGTGTATGTAATGTGAAATGTGCTTGCTTGTTCTTTTTCTGATGACTATTATTTCAGAATAATCATTGAGTGAGTGATCTAACTGTGTTTCCATGCATGTCTTACTGGTGATGTTATCTACAAGACTTTCAATTTTGTCTGAAGACACTGAGCAAATAGGCACCATGATTTCTCTCAAGAATAAATTCCATATTTCATCAGGTGGGTTTCCAAAAAGACTACTTTCTACAGACATAAGTTTTACTTGCGAGGTCACTTGTGGCTCTCATAAGGGACAGTGTGATGCAGATCTTACCTATCAGTAAGGAATCAGTAACAAGATTTGAACATGAAGGCAATGTGCATTCAGTAACCATTTTTGCTAGGCAGAAAAACTCTGTTTTCTGAGATACTTTCATTTTTTGGTAAGGTTTTGGTGTTGGGTTGTTGGGTTTTTTGTTTGTTTGGTTTGGTTTTGTTTTTTTTTTTTTTGTTGCTGTTGGTTTGTTTTTTTGGTGTTTTTTTTTAGGTACAGAGAACTACAGTTGAGCCAAAGGTCAAATGTACATTGATTCCCTGTGTTTAACTCTGAATGCAATGGCAAGATCATCATGTTCCAGCTGAAGAGATGAAAAAAATCAGTGCATTTTGTGGAAGGAACTCCCTGAGAGTGAAGGCCAAATGATTATGGATAAAATTCTTGAGGACATAATGATTTCCTGAAAGCTATTCAACAATGAATCTAAATATGCAACTTTCTCATCTGCTGGTCTTTCTTGTTATCTTAGGTTAGGCTGCTTTCTTTGGATACTTCAAAGAAGTGCCTTTTTATTGTTTTCCATACAAAACAGTTTTTGTTTCAAAGAGACTTTTTAGGATTTTTCATAGTCCTTTTGTTATTGTGTTTCTTAACATTAGTCTTTTGGACAAAAAACAAACACAAAAAACCCAACTAGTTCTTCCTCATGACTGGGAGGAGGCAAAATTTTCAGTGCTAGGAGCTTGTGTATTGTCCCTTAATTCTGAAATACCGTAGCTCTTGGGTCTTGACATTTCATATCCCACAGCTCATTCATGCTGATGCTAGCATTTGTAGGGCTACACAGTGAAATGCAGGATCTGGGACTGACCTAGCTAAAAACTAACCTGAGGGAGGGTGGTGGTGGTTTAATTTCCACTGGATTTCCCTATCCTCACTCACTCATGTCTGTGTGAGCACTAGTGCTGGCACAAGGAACAGGACAGAAAATCAGAACTGGAGGAAGGGCAAAACTGTCTATTTTGCTGGCAGTGCCAGTTTATGCTGCATTGAAGTTATGAAACTACAACGTAAGAAATACAATCTGAGATGTCAAGTGTGCAGAAATCTACAACAAAACATCTGAATAGAGGCAGAAAGATCTTTTAGATTCAATTATTACATAAGTGGATTAAAAATTACATTCTTTAATTTCTTCATGAATTTCATGCCTAATGCCTGTCGTATATTGACACTTTAATGAGTGCCTGTCTACCCAAAACATTATTGCAAGCACAGAAAGAATGCTAGGCTGTGCAGCCAAAATGAGATGGATTGGTTGAGAGCCTGTGTCAGGACAGAATGAAAGGTCTTCCATGTTCCAGAGACGGCCAGTAAAGTGCTCTGATAGCCACAAAAACTTCACACAAGGTTGTGGGAGACATGCCTGAACCACAAGAATTTATGATAATCAGATAAACAACCAGTTTACTCAAACTTGTTCTTTTCCTTATATTGAGGTCATCATAAGGAAGCCACACTCAATTTTACAGAGCATATTACTCTCTCCAAATGTGGTTCCCTACAAACTCCAATATGCTGATTTCAGCGATGCAGACATTTGAAATTTCTGAGCTCTTTATACATATGAGAATAAATCACATTTATAGATGCAGCTTGGATGCAGTTGGTTTGGTAACTAACCAAATTATGCTTATATTGGTATAATTTAAAATATTGGACTGAAATCATAACTAGAAAAAGAATGTCATAGACTCTAATAAAAGAGTTGATAAATGAATGGTACAAACTCTTTGAACAACTGGAGGTGAACCAGTCATTCCATCAGTGAGGGGATTTGGATTGCTATTGATGAAGTTGGTTGTGGGCAGCTCAATCATCAGAAAATTACTGGCTATATTTGGAATAATAACGTAAAAGAATATGGGACTATAAGATAAAGTTGTGTATTTTTCCATATTAAAAAATATATTTTGGGGAAAAAGTCTGTCATCCTTAGAAGTCATATTGTTTCTTTTCATCTAGTTATAAACTGCCCAGCCCTTTATACAAAGAAAGAACTATGGAGTTTGTGTAATTTAACTCCTTACAATAATTTGAAGCTTTGAAATGAGTAAAACATTCTGTACCGTAGCTATTTTAATCTTGTTTCAGAACTAGGTATCTCAGCTGTGCAAGCTACAATATTGATTCATCTGGGTGGAATGAAATATGGCTAGCACTAGTGATACAAAAAAATTCTGTTGATCTGATTTCCTCTCCCTCCCACTGCTCCTGACCATGAATACCTTAACCTCCAATAGTTCAGTTGATGAGTGAAAAACAAAAGGCTCTAGGATTGGAGCAGTAGTTTCAGAAATGTTGCAAATTTAAGTCCATAGTTTCCCCTTGAAACTGGACTAAATATATGGAACAAAACAAATGTATGGGGGAACCCCAGTCACCACCACCAGATCGAATGAATATTCCACCTGCCGTATAAGTATCTAAGCATCCTTGGATAAAGTCTTCACTGCAAATTGGCATACAGGCATAGTAATATGAATGTGTCACCAAGGTTTGTCTAATACAAAAGAAGCGCTGATGACTGTCATTTTTTCCTCACCATGTTTGGTAAGGGATGTAATAAGTCAGTCTCTTTCTATTCTATTTCTATTCAATGGGTGGCATCGACATACAGCTTAAGGCTACTTCTTGTAACAGCAAAAACTTGGCTTTCTGAAGGGATTTTTTTGAGTCTGTGTCCTGGTTTCAGCTGAGATAGAGATAATTTTCTTTTTAGTAGCTGCTGTGGTTTGGGTTTGGCATGAGAATGATGCTGATAATGCATATTGTTTTACTTGTTGCCAGGTGATGTTTTACATTAGTCAAGGACTTCTTCAGATTCCCATAGAAGCTGAGAGGGAGCATAGCTAGAACAAGCTGGCCAATGGAATATTCCATACCATAGATGTCATGCTCAGTATATACATGAGGGTTGGCCAGGGGGCAGGGATCCGTGATCACTGATCGGGACGGGCTGGACAACCAATCATCGGGTGGTGAAAGCGACTTGTGTTATTTTATTTTGTATATTCTTTTACCATTATTATTATTGCTGTTGCTGTTATTATTTTCCTTTTCTGTTATTGCTCTATTGAACTGTCTTTATCTCAACCCATGAGGTTTTTTTCCTGTCCCCTCCTTTTCTCCCTCTTCTCCCTACCCCACTGGGGTGTGGAGGGGTGGGAGCAGGGAGTGAGTGAGTGGCTGCATGGTCCTAGTTGCTGGCTGGGGTTAAACCATGACAGTCTGCAAATGGAACCAACCATTCAAAGAAAGTTTTTAAGTGATTTGTTCAATTCCCTGGAGTAATTACTCTCAGATGTTAGAGTGACAATTCAGATGTCAGCATTCTAACACTGCTGGTCATTTTAGAAGACACATTCAGCTCATGTACTTATCTATTTTTGTAGGTCGAAACGATAGCAATGTGGGGGACTATAACAGAAATTTTCTCTCCTTCATCAATTTAAAAAGTGAAGTATTGTGAGGAGTGATGTGAAGTGCCATCCTTTTGCTCTGGGTCACTTGGAGCAAGTCTACAGTAGAAACTTGAAGCACGGCAAAGGCACATAGGGATGTGATTTTTTTTATATCACTCTGCTGGCAAAAAGCCCTACTGTAATTGCAGTTTTATGTGTTTACAGTGCTTTTTCCAGTACCATTATTCCGGTACTAATCAAATCCATACATTCTCTCTCTATTTATAGGAGAAGGACTGGTGCAGCCTGAGCTGAAGAGTTGACCAGCTATATAACTGTACCCACATCATATGAAAGAACAGTAAATGCTCTTCTGACCAGTGCTAATGAAAAGGCTAAAACAACACTAATGGAATTCCCATCACCTCTTGGCCCAAAGCAGGGAAGAGTGTCACCAGGAGAAGAAATGGTCTTCTTAAGGGCTTCTTTGACCCCACTGCAGGATATGAGATAAGAAGATAAAAAGCATTTTTGTTAATCCAATTATACGATACCTCTGAATGTGTAAACAAATTTTCCAGAAGTTTTATCACCTCATGGTACCTGGAGACTACATTTAGAGCTGTGAGGAGGAATTTGTTACTACGAACTGTCTGCAGTCTCAGTCAGTAATGCTACAGTTGGGTGAAAGGTAAATTGCAGGGTAATAAGCAAGGGAAGAGGGTATGGCAGTTGAACCCATCAGGACACTGTAACAACTCACTTTCAGATTCTGTTTTTATACACCTTTAAAACAATATTTCCAGGATGTTCTTTTTCTTATTATTTTATAGTAAAAATGATTCTTAATTGACACAAGAACCTCAAGGAAGATCTATGTAGTTGATTATACTGATGAAACACTGAAAGTGGTTACACATAAAATGCCGTCAAATTACCTAAATAAACCCACCTGAAATTTAAGAAAAAATGTTTTCAGAAGTATATTTTTCAAATTTACTGTGTTTCTCTATTAATTAAAGTGCACCGTTCTTATACAACCTATAATCTCTGATATCACTGTGCATAGTCCACTAGAATATGAAAGCATACAATGTATAAATGATAAATGTCACAATAGTATTTGTTTTCATATTTCAAATATATTAGTAAACATGACTTCCTTTCTTATTCATGCCTTTTCCGCTAAAGACATAAAAAGCTGCATACTGAAATCTCCAAACAATTTTCCACCTTCAAGTTCAGGAGACATATCAGGATGAAACTTTGTTTTTCAATAGATTACTCTATTGCATCCAAAGAAATTAGAGAAAACATTGTAGTAATACTTTCAATGGTGTCATTTTAGCTTTAAAAGTGTGACGGGAACAATTACACACACCCGTCTTAGCTGCAGGAATAGAAAAAATAAATGTAGAAAACAACACCTCCAGAGAGCTTCATCAAAGAAATTGCAGGCAGAAACCAGGCCTGCAATCACTTCTGGCCCTGCCTTGACAGATGACGTTGGATTCCACTCCCAGCAGTGACATTTCTTAACTGCTCAGACCTTGAAAACAAGCATTAGAACTGCTGTGATTCAAGTGTTCATCTATGAAATGCCTCTTTTTCTAGAACATCTTCGTGCTTGTGCTGCTGCTTTGCAGATTACTTAAAAATGCCCTGCCTGGATGGATGATGATGTTTACTATGCATCATGCCTTTCACTCTCCTCATTCTAAGAGAAATACTATCTTACATGTTAAAGGCTAAGCTGCAGTGTTCAGATGAAATAAAGTATCTTCTTGTTTGAAAGATGCTGCCAGTTCTGCACAAACACAGAGGAAACTGTCAAAACACAATCTAGGTGCCAGAGTAAAGCTACAAAACACTTACTAAAAGCCTTCAAAAAGCAGGAAAGACATGATTCATAAGACAGTTGAAGAATTTTTCTTACATAAGTGCAAGGCAGAGACTTGAATATGCTATTACATTTATAAGACATTTATATTTAGCAAACATAATTAATTTCCATTTCCTCATCATTCAGCTAATTCAGTCCCACATTATGACATCAGTTATTTTACCTTTTGTTAGGAAAAGATTTGGCCGATATAAGGGCTTTGTCTGTTTTGGGCAAATTATTCCCTCTCAGTTGTACTGATCAACTTTCTCACACAAACTCACAGATCTTGTATTATGGTTCATTTCAGGTACATCTCAAGTCCCAGTTCTGAAAAACAAACAAATAAATGAAAAAACCCTCTAATAATAAACTCTCCTTGGTCAGTTTTAAAACGAAACCTGGATTTGCGGTATCCGTTTTTGCAGGAGTGGGTTTTAGTAGGATTCTGCCTCTTCTTACCCTTTAATTGGATATGTACCTCACTTCTGTCACTTCATTAGGGATGAAAACATATTTGCCAGTGAGATTCAGTATAAACCATTTTTACAATTGTTCAGTATTTCATCTCCGTGCAATTGACATCTAATTGTTGTTGACATTTAATTGCATGAATTTCTAAAGATCCCTTTTGTTAAGGAACTTGCAGGACAGGGCAGTGACATTCAGATCACGTGCCCCACGCACCCTCACTTCAGGACCCCACGGTTGTCTCTGGGGAGAAGGTGATTCCTAACCTGGGTGTTCTGAGTAACTGTGCCATCAGAAAGCTTACTTCTGCCATTTATGCCTAGAGCCTATACAGGCTCCCCCCTTCAGACATTGCAAAAAATACCAAAAGGCCCATAATGTGCCTGTTCTGCTGGACCTATAGATCATTCTAGATAAATGTAAAAAAACGAAACCCAAAACTCATGAATTACGTTATATGCGTATTTGTACGTTTAATTTTCCTACTAAATAAATTCTGCTGGTCGCATCTCCTGGGTCATGTTGCAAATGAAGAGCGGAACTACCAGAGAAAGACATCTTGTGCCTGTCAGATGCTCCCTTCAGCCTGTGTGGGGTACTTGTGAAGCACTCACTCGTGACTGTTTTTTTCAACATAGCCCGGATATTCTGGAGAAGAATGAAAAGTTTTGGGTGCTCTTTGAGCGTGCAGCTCTCTCAGAGCGGGAGGGGAAGTTCATCATATGGAAAACATATTATTCTCTCCCCTGGTCTCACCAGATATTCCAGTCCCAGTCCTCTTTGGCACTCTCAGCATCATCACACATTAACTCTTTCATGTACTTATTTATTTATGGGGTTCCTCCTCAGACCTATATTGGGCTCTGCCGGTCGCCCTGCCGCCTGGGGGTGAAGACAGCCTTTAGCTCTTGGTTTGGAAGCCAGCCCGAAGGACAGCGTGATGAAGCTCTGTGGTGGTGAGGAGCAGACGGTGCCGGCACAGGAGCACAGCCGGCAGGTTGCAGGTTGGACCCTGGGTTGAAGGAGCTTGCCTGCAGGCTCGCAGTCACAGAGACCTCCTGATGACGCTTGCCTTTGCAACATCCTTTGGGTTTCCCCATGGATCAGCTGTGTTCAGGAGAAGCCATGCGTCGTCTCCTCAGTTATTGCCATGGGGAAGAGCTTCAAGTCCCCAAACACGGGGAGGCTGGGGGAGGGCAGGGGGAATTCCTCCCTTCTCTCCTACAGGAGAGGACACCATGTACGGCCAGGTCCCTGGGTGCCAGGAGAAAAGACCGGGACACCAGCAGGCAGCCCCGCAGGCCTGCCCCGAAAGGCCCCGCAGCGGCGGGTATTTGTGGTGCCCCTGGCACCCGCACGGACATTTACGTGGCGGTGACCTCGAGGACGTGGCTGGGTTTTGCAGCGCTAGGTATTACCGCCCGGTTACTGCCCACGGGTGAGGTATTGCTACAGTAGCACACCCAGCCCGCCTGCCCCCGCCCGCCAACCGCCGCGCCTCCCCACCTCCCACTGCGCCGCCTCACGTCGCGTCACGGGAGGACCCTCCCCTCCCGGGGCGCGCTCCGTGGCCCCACGCATGCGCTCTGCCCCTCAGCGGGGCCTAGGCAACCCCGGCGCGTCAGGGCGCGGGCGCTCGCGGCAGCCGGAAGTAGCCTCCGGTTGGAGGCGGGGCCGCGGGCCGCGTGGGGCGGCTGGGGCGCGTGCCGCTGGTGCCGAGATGGAGATGGTGGCGCAGATGGAGGCCTTGGCGTTTGAGCCCGGCACCGCCGGGCCGGCGCCGGGCGAGGAGGGGCCGCCGGCCGCTGAAGGGCCGCCGGCCGAGGAGCGAGCGGAGAGCACGGAGGGGGCGCCGAACCCTTCGGGCCCCCAGGAGGGCGATGGGGAAGACCAGGCCCCGCCGCCCCCAGCCGAGGGAGCCCGCTGCTCGCCGCCGTCTGCGAGTCCCAGCGGGCCTCCTGCCGCCGCCCCCTCGTCGGAGTCGGACAGGTGGGTTTAGCCCTGGCAGCCCCGGGGCTGGGCCGCGGGAAGAGAGGGGTGCGTCGCCCTCCGCAGGTCGCTCTTTCCCCTCTGAGGCCTCTTGGGCGGCGGCGAGTGTGGGCCCGCAGCGCGGGTCCTGCGGCTCAGCGGTCTGCCAGCGAGGTGCCCGAGTCCGCCCACATCCCATCCCCCCGCCCCAGCGTTTCAGCTTCTGTAGCTTTCTCTTTGCCATTAAAGATGGCATTTTCTGTTGTGTTTCACTAGGAGTTTTATTGTTGAGTTAATAAGCCTCCAAAACGATGACTGTAAGGGTATAGGATTTAATGAAAACGTGAGTTTAGTGGTGGTGGCCTGTAGAGCATCATGGTTGGGCCGCCATGACTGTCTGAATGTCTTGTTTGACATGATCCTCACAGGGTGCACCTATATCACTTGTGACAGGACACCTGCAGTGTTATTGCTGGAAAAAAATGAATGCAGGATTCAAGGTAAAGAGTCTGCAGTTCTTAACTCATACTCTAATGTTGGCATCTAGGTGGAAAAGCTCGTTCTCAACTTCTATGTTTTTTATGAAAGGTATCGTATTTTGCTTCATCTGTGGTTTGGTGTTCAGTGTAGTTGATGAAAGGTAAGTTTGGTTAGATGTGGGCTCTGTTTGCCTGCACACTTTATCAGTTTCAGTGAGTTTTGTGTTTTCTTTTTGGGCCATTGCAGCAAGATGGGTATGTTCTCCTTCGAACTAGTGAAGGCTGAAATGAAGTCTAAGGATCTCCTCTTAGAAGGAAGATACTGAGCTTTATTAACAGTTAATGGGTTAAAGCTTGACTTTAGAAATACTTTGTTTGCTCCGTTCAAAGTTTTCCTAGAAAATCATGAAGTGATGGAGAGCGAAATTCCTGACCTGTGGCAGGGGTTTCACCTATAGTCTTTTTTGCTTCCAAAATCTGTTGTGCTGATGTTCAGATGAATATTAAAGACAAAATTTTGATAGCTTTAACTTACTTAGCTGACTATGTGTATCTCAAACTTTTTTCTTTCTTTTTTTTTTTTCCCCACTCCCTCCACTGATTGATCTCTGATAGTAGGACTGACTTTTGTCTTTCGTCTTTCTGCTTTGTTGATTTTGTTCCAATAAGTCCTTATTTGGCTTTTTCAAAAGGTTTATTTGGAGAGGTGTTCATATTTCTTGTCTTTCCTATCAGCATTTGTTGGAAAAAAACCTGCAGCAACAGATAATTGAAAGCCATCCATTTGCTTGTGAAGGAGACAATGTAATACGAAAGAACCTAGACGGGAGCATTTTTTGTATTTTATTTATCACTTTGTTTCTAAATGCTGCTTTGTTAGTGGCCAGATCAGGTAAGAAAGGACAGATGCAATTTTACACAAGTCTGCTTGTCTTGGTGTTTTTTCAGTCACTGGGATCAATTACTTCAGGTGTTTGTTTCTTCCACCAGTTCTTGAGGAACTTTTGCTAAAAGGAACGTGTTGACATGAATAAGGACTGGTTTCCTACTGTGCTCTTTACTTGAAATATTAATAGTCTAAGACAATAAACATGTTGTATGCATGTGTCAGTGAGAAAAAGTAAATTACTAATCTGTGTGAATATGTACTAGGGGAATTCAAACAAGGCATGAATTATGAAACTAATCTCTTTTATCTGCAAAAATTAGAATTTCTTTTTACCTTCATAGTGCAAGATGCATTGCTTAGAATAAGTATTTTCTTGTCTTTCCCTTTGCTTTATGCTAATATTGGGATTAGACAAAAGAGTGACTGTGAGCTATAGCAGTTAGTTTAATGTATTATCTTTCATAATTTTTTTTTTGTGCTTAGTTATGTCAAGTGATGTTCAATAGTGGGAGTTTAAGTGGTGCATAAAATGGAAATATGCTGATAGTGCATAGACGTTATGGTCCTAATTTGGCTGTATTTATCTAGGTACTATACTGGAGTGATCATCCTGTGACTCTAATATCTCATTTCACTTGCAAACCAATGAAGTGTAGGTCTCAAACTGTGACTGTTGCCTGTGTCTGACAAAGGGAGTTATGCTGGTGCTGGACTTTTGCATGGGGTAGCCAGTGGGAGAAACTGGACTAGGTGAACTTAAAGAGATGATTGCTGTCATGCTACATTCAGCAGGGAAACAGTGGGAACCCAAGCAAGCCATTGTAGTTGTTGGCAATTGCTCTGAACTGCCAAAGCTACTACTCTTCTGCAATTTTTTTTTTTTTAATGATCTTGTCCAGTGGCTTGTAGGTTCAGAAAAGATTGCTGCTCTTCTGTATACAAATGTATACAGTTAAGAAAAACATCTGGTAACCAAAGGTATTTGAGTAATGTATAATCTAGCCACTCTTTTTATCTGTAATGTTGAAGTCTATATTCTAACTCCCATGTTTGTTTTTTTCAGTGATACAGATTCAGATAGTTCATCAACTACATCCTCCTCTTCGTATTCTCCTTCAACAGTATCTGATGAAGATGATCATCCAAATGAGAAGGATAACAGATCTTACTGTGTTAAAACAAAAGATGAATTGCCTATTGATGTAAGTACAATGTGTTATCTTTTAAACCTTTTCCTGGTAACACAATTTAAAATATTTCAAGGTAATATATTTTTAAGTCATTGCAATATCTAGTGATTGAATGTACGTTTTTACACTAGTTCGGGTGTAGCACAGTTAATAACTTAAAAAGTCTTGTTTTTCGGTATACTAAGACCTCTCTGAAGTGAGGTTCACAGCTCATTTTAGGTTCATATTTGTATAAAATCACAGTTGTAATTAACAAAAACAAATTTCTGGCTAAATTTCTGGATATTTTAGTACATTTTTTTTGTTTTTTGTATATTGCAGGCTTTCATCATCCTTTCTCTATGTGAGAGACTTGAAGGTCTGATATGTCTTGCAGACATATTTCAAATATGTTTAGCCTTGAGGTAAAAATTTCAAATGTTGTTGTTATTAAGCTTTCCAGAGGTTCAGATTGCATTGCCTCTGCTCACTTAAGGAAGATTATTAGAGTGGTCATAGAAGTGGTTTGTATTTGTTTTATTCTGCAGTTTTTGTTACAGCAGTGTTTTATGTATTGCAGATCAGAACCCTAATTTGCATCAAGATACTGTCTTTTGGTTTTGGTTCTCATAAGTAACATACTCATTAAGTATCGCTGCCATTATTCCTCATTATGTCAAAATTAAGAGGTTTAAAGGAATGTGTTTTAGTAACAATCTGCTAATGGATGATTAGCTATACATCATTTGTAATGGATTACAAGTAAAAGGATAATCTTAACACTGTAATGTCAATTTACACTAACAGTATATGTTTATCTGTTATTCTGTAGATCTCTCCCCTTCATAAAAAATGCTTTGTGGAATGAGAAACAAGTGCAGTGAAGGGTACAAGAAATTATTAGAAAGGTAGAGAGGAAAAAAAAAAAACTCTGAAGAGCAGATACATTTGGATACATTTACCTTTGCTTCAGTGTTCTGTAAGCATTTGTAATGAAATGCTAGATGACTGGAAAGGCTGAGGCATTGACAGGCGTTAGTAGTAGCAACAACAGGAGATGGGAGTATGTTGTTAATTCTTAAGCTGTTGCTCTATATGGACACTTGGAATAAAGGAAAGCTCTTAGGATGTTCTTTTATCCCTGAAATTAATCAAAGATTGAGAAACACACATAATGTGTTCTGAAGGAGTAAAACAGAGCAATTCCTGCTTACGTGCACTTCATTTTGAAGTATGTTTAATAGTAAGCCATTATAAGTGCTTCTATGACAATGTCTTTTTTACAGCACTGGACTTTTGAACAAAAATCCTTGCTCAAATAGATATACTTATCTGGTTTTATTTACTTTTTTTCTCAATCATTTATTTAAATAAAATTCATAATAATCTGAAATGTTTTTCTGATCTGCTCTTTTGTCTCATTAGCTTACTAGCTTCAAGTCCAAGTGCGTACAAAATATTGTCTTCCTTTTAAGTACTGGCCTGATTAATTTCATTGGTTCAACAAAGCTATAGCTTTTGGCCAGTGATACTTAATAAGAACTGAATTTCTAGCAACTACATTATTTACTGTATCTTGTACTAAGATAAAAATGTTGTAGATTGTCTTATGTAAACTTGAGGGAATACAATTCGAAAATTAAAATGTATCTGTTAAAAAGTCACCAATAACAGCTAACTTACTAAAGCTTGGGTCAAAGATAAAATGAAAAATTAAAGAAAATATTTAACTGGAATATATGCTTAGGGGAAAAAACGTTCACGTATTAAGAAGTGTTGGTGGAACTGTTTTAGAAACCTCCTCCTTTGAAGTGTAGGATTGGCAGATACTGTATATAGTATGACAGATGGTACCGTTTACCAATTTGAGATCTATGATCAAAATCTTAGCTTTCTTCCTTCGGGTCTTTTGTCTTTAGCTTGTTCTGGCATCCATGACTCAGTTAAGCCTTAGGAGCGAAGTTGGTTTGATGTTGGAAAACTTACTTCCCTGACTTTAATGCTATATTATATAATCTGGAAAAGTCTTGGCCTCTGTTTGGTCTTTGAGTTGCTCTGGAAGTCTTGGCCTCTGTTTGGTCTTTGAGTTGCTCTAGAAGCCTTTGCCAAGCACTTTTGTTAAGAGTGAAAATTATCAGGTGAAGTTTTGATAAGACAGGATAAGATTCTTCTATTGGAGAGTGATTTTATTTCTGATGATGGCCTTTGGAAGTGTGGTTCAGTGCTAAGATTTGGACTCTGCCTCCAAATTCAGATGTTGAATTTGAAGATAATTCTTAGTCTTAGTTGCCCTTACCTTGCATTTCATGTAGTTCATATTGAATTCACAGCAGTATAGTGTATATGTAGAAATCTGAGTTCATGAGTAAATTGGAGGTACCTGGTGAGTTCAGTGTTAATCAGCCTTTGATAGAAGATTTTAATGCTTACGTTTGAGGAAGAAGTTTAGTTTGAATATTGTGTGTGCAGTACTCATTTGTATATCTGAAGTTTGGTGTTTTTTTCAAAAGTGTTCTCTATGATTATCCTCTTGTGTACCAGTTACAACTTACAGCTAAAAATAATTTTCTTTGTATAAGTTGTTGTGATCTTTACATCTTCTATAATGGTCTAAGTCATGGCATAAATGGACAGACACCATTTTGTCAAATCAGATGATACATACCTGGTGTATTTCATACTACTTTAGCTCTTGCTGTGTACATTTTTCTTCTGTCATGCATTAAATGTGGTTACAAGTTGTCTAATTTTTTGATGGCTGATTATCTAATTATTGTGTTGTACATTGAACTTAATTTATCTAACTTGAAAGTTCAAAAAAATGAACAAAATGCCTATCAGTTGTTGGTTTTCTCCAGTTGAATAAAATTGGTTTCTACTTCAGTTGCAATGGAAATATGTAGAGTAGCGTCTCAATAGAAAAGAGATGTCTTCAAAAGTGACATTCCCCCAAGATGAGTTCATTTAGAATTATTCTGAAAGAGGCAAATCAAACTAGATTTTTATTATTAAATCTTCAAAATGCTAGGAGGCTTTCTGATTGTCAAATTTATGCAGCAACAAAGTGATGAATGTCTTAGTGTGATGAGATTATATTCTGAACATAGACTTGATATTTTCAGGAACTGCCTCCTGTTGAAGAGTTATCAATAATTCTGCCTGATGACGTTGAACTGAAGCTCTTTGGGACAGTTTCCAGCATCATTGAGCAGCTAGGTAGGCAAGATATGTTTGCTTTGTTTTTAATTAAAACAGTTTCTCTATATCTCTGCGTTAATTTTGTACTTAACTGTTCCCTCAAAGTGTCGGTACTGCAGCATTCTACTTCAGGGGATAGCAGGTTCCTGAATGAGAACTTGAGACTACCAAATGACATTTGTGTTGAATTCCCTTTTAGTCGGTGTGCATCTTCTAAAGATTAAGATACAACAACGATTACGTATGTGTTCCTGTATGACTTTCATGTTCTAAATTTTTCATTAAAAAGCCTTTTTTGACTGTGTATTATGATCTTTATATTAATTCTGGCAACAGTAACATCAAACAGTTGCAGTATTTTAAGAAATCTTCTGTTTTTACATGCTATATTTGAATTATCTCTGAAGATACAGTAGGTATATAACTGAAAGCACAGAGGCAGTACAGTACAGTCCCAAGTGCTTGCTTGTTAATATATGAGTACAGTAAAAAGACTTGTTTCTTTAGCCAGTGTAGCCGTGCTTGTTGGGTGATCGGTGTATTGTGTATGATGTTTGTTCTTGTTTTTTCCTTTTTTTTTTTTTTTAAATTTATCCCACTTCTTCATCCCACCTTGACCAAATACAAGCTGCCAGTGTCAGCAGTCGTAGGACAGCATGGCTAACATGATTTATAGGTGCTGGAGAGTACGCTTAATGGGATTGAGACATACAATGGATGTAAGCTTAACTGCAGGCGATACGCATTTAGGGATCCTTTCAGATCTACCTGGGACCTCAGTTTTTGATACTTGAAATCAAAGTTTTGCTGAAGCTGGTATTAATAAAATATCCATAGTATGTTTGTATTTAAGGTTATTTCAGATGTTCCATTTGCTCGAACTCCTTTCAAATCAATTTGCTTATGAAAATTAGAAATTAAGGTCAATTTTGGAGGTCAAGTATTTATGTTGAGTGGGGTACAAAAGAATTAAAGCAAATAGCCTTTCCTATTAAGTTTTCTTTTATTGTAAAAGACTCCAGGTAATACAGGCAATTCATTTACAGTATTTTTGTTGTTTGGTGGTGGTTTAGAGTTAGATTTCACTGCATTCATGTGCAGGAAGCTGCCTTGAGAGTGTGGAAGGTAGTAATCTGGTCATAGTCCTTTTGTTCTACTTTGCCTTTTCTAGCTTATTGATAATATGAGGACTTCAAGAAGGCTTTTTTCAGCTAAAATGATAGTTTGAAAATAAGTTAAAAGAGAAATGGTTGAATCATAGTTTGCAATTATTCTTATTTTTGATCTAGTATGTGAATGTTTAAACAAAGCTGTTTTTAAAGACCTTCATCTTTGAAAACTCCTTAATTTCTAATCCTCCTTGGTGCGTATAACTTTTTCAAATCATGTCAGTTTACCAATAGGTGAATTCCTGATTCTGTACTCTACTTTGTGTAACTGAAATATATGAAGCGTTGAATTTAGATTGGTTGGTGAAAGTTAGAGAATAGACTAATAATCATACATGAAGTAAAGCTGTAAGAATGGAATAAAGCCCCAAGATATCTGTGTTATTTTTCTGCTTTTAGTACTTTGCTTTATGACTTCCTTTTTCTATGTTTTCCTTTCTTTTCAGTTCTGGAAACAGGTGTCTGAGTGGCCTCAATTTCAACTGATTTGTGGCCATATTAGGGACTCTGCCAGCTAATTGTGGCTTGGTTTTTGATTTTTGAACTAAATTGATGCCTGTGTATACCTGGTTTGTATCTAGTTTGAGGGGAGCTGAGGTCTTAATTCAAAATCACAAATATTATTTTGGCACAACAATCAGTATCCGGAACACTTTCTGTCCCTTTGTATCAGAGATCTGTTCTCTGTAGCAAGCTTCCAAGTTCATCAGTCTGCAGTGTGTGACACCTGTGAATTGGCTATTTCATACTATGAGGTGAATTTAAGGCTAGAACAGTATAGGTTCATGCTAGCTTCACACTAGCTAAAAGCAAGATGACAGTACTTACTGTGAACTTTAACTTCTGCTTGGTGTATCACAGTTTAACAGAACTTTTGCAGTGTTTTGCTTCAAGGTACTTGAAGAGAAGAGAAAAATTCACTGTGTGGGTTGTAGCCTGGAAAGTAAACAGCTTTGTTATATATGAGAAACATGCCCTGGAACTGCACTTTGAGCCTTGGAAGAGTATAAGCTGAGGATTTGGGATGGGTTGGGGTAGGGGGAGCTGTAAGTCAAGTAGGCTGTAGGTGATAATGTTTCTTCTGGGTTTCATGAGACTGGCATGACTTATGTTTTCAGAATATTTTCCTTAGCCTACTGGAAGATGGGGCTATGCGTGATCAATCAAGTTGAGAGCATTCTCTGAGAGTTTTTGGTGTGTGGTTTTTTGTTGTGTTTTGTTTTGCGATTTTTGTTGGCATGTTGGTTTTTTGGCTGAGGTATATTTCTTACGAGAGTTAAGCAACACATTGGATTCTTTCGCTGTTTATTTTATCTTATAGGTGGGCACAAAATAAACTGATTTCCTTCTCTTGAAATTCAGTGAACTGTTAAGCCTGTAGCATTGTCACAGGCTTGCTTGGCATGTCACAAGGTGTTTGCAGATTGAAGTTGTAGCAAAGCTGGAGTTTTAGTTTGAGATGTTTATTACTTTAAGTCCTGTTATGTAAGTTTAGCAGTGATAATCTTGTTAGTTTTTGTTGGAGTCTGAGTGACACTAAGTGCTTGAGTGACTTTATTTGATGGTGGAGAGGCACTGAGAATGCTT
Organism: Burhinus oedicnemus; assembly: GCA_008921705.1. NCBI lineage: Eukaryota > Metazoa > Chordata > Aves > Charadriiformes > Burhinidae > Burhinus > Burhinus oedicnemus. The sequence goes on from VFFE01007251.1 coordinate 477,223, forward strand.
AATGGAGTGTTCTGTTGTTTTAGAGGTAGAAAAGATTACCAAAACCACATTTGGGATTACCCAAACCACAACACTTCAAAATCAGAATTTTTGAGTGTAATGCTGTTAGGCCTCTATATTGAAAGCTTTAAGCATAATTCCTGCTGAGTGTAAAGGAAGACATGGTATTTCTGTATGTCCTGGTTCCGGCGGGAATAGGGTTAATTTTCTGGCCCGGGACACAGGTATTCCATACCACGTGATGCCACGCCCAGTCCATAAAGGGGAGCTGGCCGGGAGGGGGAGGAAGGCGCGGTTCGGGAGCGGGCTGGGGCTGCGCGGTCCGGTCGGTGAGCGCCGGTACAGTAACCCTGTGTGTGCATCCCTCCGTCAGGTGTTGTTGTTGTTCTCCTCTTTCGTTTGCTGTTATGTTAAACTGCCTTTTATCTCAACCC
>VFFE01007251.1:477676-493258 GCA_008921705.1 Burhinus oedicnemus
TAAATGGCACCACCAGTTGCTGCTGTGACTGGACTAGCCAGATATCTTTTGTTTTCTGGTCTGATTCTTATGACTTATTAGGAGAAGCTATAATGAATAGCCATCTCCATTCTTTTTTTCCAAGGAGAATTTAACTTGGAATACTGAGAAGGCAGAATATACATGTGTATCTGCACTCAAAAAACCCCCCAGGTTCTTGCTGCTGTGCGCTTAATTAAGAAACATCCTGGATAAATACAACAGCTACCTCACACATTCATATCTCAGACTTCTTATTTGTACCTGTCATCTGGTCTTCTTTCTTTTTCCACCCCAGAGAACAATAATTCTGTGGACAAATGTAAATGTTACCACTCATATCACTGGAGAAGGGGTGTCCAGTTCTAAGTAGTTTTGTATGTGCGCAAGAACTTTCAGGAGAAGCTCTATGAACTTCAGTAGACAAAAAATGATGTGGCTTGTTAAGTTTCTCTGCAATTAACTACATACTGCTGTTGAAACATAAAGTTCTAATTGATTTTTTTTTTCATTTTAGTAATAATTGAATCACTGAGAGGCCTACCTCCAGTAAATGAGGAAAGTATAATTTTTAAAGAAGATCGGCAAGCAGCAGGAAAGGTGTGTGTAAAACATAAAAACCTGTTATTCTAATAGAAAATTCAAAATATTCTTTTATGTTCCAACAAGAAGTTGGCTAAATGAAATATAATGTTTCCTTGTTACGTAGTTTTTCTTTGTGATTTTGAGTCTTGCTATAGTCATCTATTTTTTTTAATGTCAAGAATTCCTAACCTGGAATTCCTTGCATCCTTACAGAATTACAATGTGTGATGAGTTTCTGCTATTTTGTGAGAGTGCTTGTGGAGACGAGGAGGTTGCTTTCAGATGTATAATGTCTTGAATAACAGGCCGTGCTCTTTTATTGACAGGAGTTGGGGGCAAAGATTGGAGAAATTAGAGTCAAGTTTCAGGACATATGGGGAATGTTTACATATCTATGCTCTACAGTTCCATTTTAAGGCCAGTGTGTGCTTTATGCAAGTACGTTTGCTGAGAGGGGTGTTGCATTGAATTTTGTATGTTTTCTGCAGAAGGAAAGCTGTCATCTAGAACGGTTACTATTATAGTATCTTTGAATGCTAGGTGTGAGTGAAACAAAAAACCTCAGCCCGAAATTGCAGATGTTCTGTACAACATCCCAGAATTCTCTGCTCTCCATGGAGTTGGGGAACTGACGTAAAGGCATCTTGTAAAGATGAACTTTGAGGAATAAATGATAAGGAGATTGTTCCGGGAGTAAGAGATTTGAAAGCATAATGGAGAGAGAATAGAGATTTGACAAAAGGAAAGATTGCTAAAGTAGAGGAAGCAGACAGTGAAAGCAGCGAAGTTGAGTGGGCGAAGGAAACATCAACATGTGAGAAAACTTACTTTTCCACATTATGTCTTAAACAGTAGCTCGGGAAATACACTGTCAAACAAAATGTGGTAATAAAACTAAAGCAAGGAAGTAACTTTATTTGATGCTGCATTTTGAAAATATATCAAACTTCTTAAATACAAGGCATCTTAAGACTTCATGGTTGTCTACAATGAAATTAGCTACCTTCTCTTGGTGATTTATTTAAACATTTTTAATTTTGTTTGTGTTTCAGATATTTGAGATATTTGGTCCTGTTTTACATCCCTTTTATGTGTTAAGATTTAACAGCTCTGAGCATATCAAAGCAAAAGGTATTAATGTGCAAGATAGCATGTATTTTGCTCCATCAGTGGAAGACTTCACCCAGTATATATTTGCAGAGAAACTAAAACAGTGAGTCTGACTTCTTTTCTAATCTGGTTATAATGTATTTTTTAGTAGAGCTGAAAATACTGAATTAAAGTTTAGCCTTGAGTGAGAAACTGTAGGACTAAGCTTGACACTAAAACTTTTCTTTTTTTAGATATTTTCAACTGTATTTTAATAACAGGGTTGTACTGTTTTGCCTTTCAGAACAGTACAGAGTAGCTGCAAACTACAAGCTTCTAAATGTTATAATTGCTAAAGTTTAGTAGCTTCTTACTCAATTTAGTATATTAAACTTTCTTTCTTTTCATGTAGCTGTGTTACCTAAAATACCATAACCAGAAAAAAATTCCCTGATACTTCCCTCCCTGACACCCTCTCACACACGTACACATACATGGGTTTTGAAAGCTGAACTTTCCAGATTTTGTTGTTCTTCAGATTCTTGTTTAGTTTCATAACTTGTAATAAACTTGTTTGAATTCTGAACAAGTTTATATTTATTTACTATTTTTAGTTCATGTTACAAGGCCAGAACTGAGATTTAATTATCAATAAATGTATTGTGCGGTTGGAGAATAACAATTCTATATGAAAATTACCTGCTGTAAATTTGGAAGAGGGGAGGGATTTGAGTGGCAATGTAGTATGACGTTCAGAAACTTCTCAGTAGTGTTTGTGTATCCCAGTCTGACTGAGGAAAGTAGCCTGTAGGAATAGGACTTGTTGCCATTTAAAAGGAAGTGTACTCAAAGATACAGAGTAAAAAATAAAGTGCAAGAAATGACTGCTAGTACATTCGTGTTCTAACTATTGATGAATAATTGTCTGAAATAACTGTAGGTTAAAAAAGTTCTTTGTCATACAAGCGACTTAGTCTCTGTTTATTAGGATTAGTTCTTATCTGACTTATTGACTATAGTCAGAAAAAATTTATAATATTATTATCTGCTTTAATTGCAACTCTGTCGGTATTCCTACTGAATAACCTTTTTTGCTTTAGTCATGCATGTGTGGCCAGGCTTGCAGGAGTCTTCCGCTTCCCCCCCTGCCCCTTTCCCATTTCAGTGGAAGCAATAAGCATATTTTTTTCCTTTCAGTGAAGACCAAAATAGATCACTTTCTCACTCTGCTGCTTGTTTGTTTTTCTGCAGCATTTTGATGCCAGCTGGTCTTTGATTTGTGCCATTAAACTTTGTTGCTTAGCACAGTAACTGCACAGACTTTAATCATCTGCTTACTACATCAGTAACTGTGTGCTGTACTCAGCATCTGAGATGTGAGACTCATGTTTTAGTTTGTTATGTGCTTTGCAGCTAGTTTTGGGAACTATTTGTCTTTTGGTAGTACTTTAATACGTGGTACAAAATTGAACACTAGATAAGATATTTCACACTTTCATGACTTATGAGCGCAGCATTGTTTCTTGCCCTTCATTAAAATGACCAGTGTGAACACCTCCGTAACCTGACAGAAACCATAATTTCTGATTAATGTGACTGAAGTTACATTTCACTGAAACAATATTTTATTTCTGAGTTTTGTCAGTAAAGGTTCTTAAGCTTTTGTGAGGCAATTGGTACTATTTGTTGAAGCTGCCTTTTCACAAGGTAGGTGTCATTGAAAAAGGATAAAGAATTTTGATTTCTGATCTGTGCTGTAATGTCTATATAAAGCAACCAAGATAGCGTGGATAGTAGACAAGTTGAGTTTCAGTCAGTGCTTCATAAGAAGGCTTTTGGACCTTAGCAGATTGCAAATTTGATGACCAATGATTTTTATTTTCTGCTTTTTGTTAGTTTGACTGTGCCGACCAGCTTGTGGAGTATTATAGGCCTAAAGTTTTAGAACTGCTACTCAAAACTGTGATGGTACTTTGAAAAGCAAAAGAATCAGGATTAAGATCTGAAACTTCACATTTACAACAAAATAGAAGATGAAACCTAATTATCTAGCTAACACTCTATTAATAGAATTGTAAGCCCAGTTTAGAGTTTTTTGGTTCTGAATTCTCTTTGATATAGATATACTTAAAGCCTGTGTCCTACTAGACTAGTTCATTGTCCCTTTTAACTGGATATATGTGTTCTAAAACCAGAAGAATGCGAAAGCTTATAACTGTAGTCAGCAGTTAGTTGGCATAAGAAAGTTGCAGTGAACTACCTCAATTCAGGTTCAAAGCAATTTAGGTGTAAAAGGATGTGTTGAGAGAACTTTGATCAAACCTTAATATTAGCTGTGTGAAATGTTCAGTCTTCACTCAAAGTGGGAAGATTTTTCAAGTGACATATGTAGTGAAGTTCTGTTCACTTAGAACCAACATTAAAAACCAAATGCCTCTTTCAAAACAGGCAGCTCCTGGTATAGGAGATCTGATACCTTGAAGAAAGTGTTACCCTATTTGCTACAGTACAATTCTTGCAAATTATTTCTAAACCAGAATATGTTGGTACTGTGTGACTCAAACGAGATGTTTCATAGCCTCTGTACACCATCTTCCTTCATCTTGTCTAATTTTTGGTTTGTTTTGTTTTTTGTTTTTTGTTTTTTTTTTTTCTTCTAGGGAAAAAGGTTCAGATGCATCTTGGAAGAATGACCAAGAGCCACCACCTGAAGTAACTATAGGTTTTTTTTTTGGTTTATTGTTTTTGATTACACAATATATATGTAGAAACATTTCTGTGCCGAGTAACTAATTAGCAAGCTTATTTTTTTTACGCAGACAAGAGTTGGATGTACCTCTTTTCTTCATTGAAAAAGTGGCCATGCTTTTCTTGGAGAGACCACAGTCAGCGTAGAGAGTACTAGCTGTCCTTTTCTACTGCTTTTTGCAATTGGGAAAATGTATATCTTTATCTTCAGTTCCTCTGTTCCTTCTAGAACATGTTTGGCAACCTGAACATTCAGCTTCGAGTAGCAGTGATTTTACCTTGCTTAGTAGTTTTGCTTCCGCTAGGGAATTTTTGTCATTGCTGTTCTTTAACTGCAGCTTTGTCTTTTACCTTGCCACAAGCAATTTTCTTTAAAGGCCTGCTAGTACTCTGCAGACTGTATTACTTGGGTGTTTAAGCTGTCTGCTCTGTTAGATTAAATTGATACCTCCTCTGGTGCATTCTTTGAATGGTTCCTTAGTAAGATTTCCCTACTGTTTGCTATTACAAAACATCAGTTTCATGAGAGGAGATGAGCTTCTTCCATACAAAGGCAGTCATACAGGATGATGTAGAAGTGAGAGCTCCTCATGACCATTGACATCATTTACTGTAGGATCTGTAATGATTTCTTCAACAACAGCTAGGCTTCCTGACCAGTGCTACTTAACTCCACTCTAATTACACTTGTAATGACTATTCTCTTCCTCAATAAGAGTCACAAGGCTGATAGTGTTACTGAGGTGTTTTCATAAGATTTGTTTTCTAGCTCAACACTTGAGTCACTTTTCCTTGCAGTTTCTACTTTAAGCCTATCTTATCCAAAATAGCTGAAATTCCTAGAAGCCTTGTGTGTACCATAGTATCCTGAAAAGATCTCTATCTGCTTGTTTAGAATCTTCCAAAAGCTTGCATAGTTAGAATAGTTCTAAGCTATGTAGTGTGTGCTTCTTACTCTATAATTAAGAAAGAAAGGTGGGGTTTGTGGATTGTTTTGTTGTAACCAATTTTTAGAACAGAATAGAGTATTTCAGTTGGAAGGGACGTACAATGATCATCTAGTCCAACTGCCTGACCTATTCAGGGCTGACGAAAAGGTAAAGTATGGTATTAAGGGCATTGTCTAAACGCCTCTTCAACACTGACAGGCTTGGGGCATCGACCACCTCCCTAGGAAGCCTGTTCCTGTGTTTCACCACTCTCTCAGTAAAGAAACACCTCCTCATGTCCAGTCTAAACCTCCCCTGGCACAGCTTTGGACCATTCCCATGCGTTCTATCACCGGATACCAGGGAGAGGAGCTCAGCACCTCCCTCTCCACTTCTCCTCCTCAGGAAGCTGTAGAGAGCAACGAGGTCACCCATCAGCCCCCTTTTCTCCCAGCTAGACAAGCCCAAAGTCCTTAGCTGCTCCTCACAGGACATGGCTTCCAGCCCTGCCACCAGCTTTGTTGCCTTCCTCTGGATGCATTCAGGAACCTTAATATCCCTCTTAAATTGTGGGGCCCAGAACTGCACACAGTACTCAAGGCGAGGCTGTACCAACACTGAATACAGCGGGATAATCACCTCTTTTGACGGGCTAGTCGTGCTGTGTTTGATGCACCCCAGGATGCAGTTTGCCCTTTTGGCTGCCAGGGCACACTGCTGACTCGTACTGAGCCTGCTGTTGACCAGCACCCCCAGATCCCTTTCTGCAGGGCTGCTCTCCAGCCACTCCTCTCCCAGCTTATACTTGTGCCCAGCATTACGCCGTCCTAGGTACACGATCTGGAATTTTGATTTGTTAAAATTCATTCAGCTTGCTAATGGTGCATTCAACTCCTGCATCCAGATTGTTGATAAATATATTGAACAGAACTGGCCCTAGACTTGAACCTTGAAGAACACTGCTGGTGACCAGTTGCCAGCCAGATGTAGCCCTGGTGATTTGCTACAGCACTTTGAGCTCTGCCCTTCAGCCAGTTCTTCACCCAGTGCACCATGAACCTGCTCATCCCACAGTCCAGAAGAATGCTGTGAGGGACAGTATCAGCGTTTGCATTCACAGGCTTTGTCCCAGGCTAGTTGTTCTGGCTTGAAGGAGAGATGTGATACGAGCTTTTCTATGCTTGAAGATAGGTCCTGTAATGATGTATCAGTCAACCCAGAGTGTTGCTTCCTTCACTATGGTGAGGATGATGCATTTTGAAATACTTTTTTTTTTTTTTTACTTTCCAAAAATGGAACTGAGCTGAGCAGTGTTAACTTCTCTTAATGTTTGTGAGTTCTGACTGTAAATTGCCTTCCTTTCTTGGGGAGACGACATATCACAGAGAATGATCGTTTGAGTATTAGAAGTGTTGCATAGAATTGGACTATAGGTATGTGATCAAGAGCGCTTTGAACGACTGTGTATACTTAGAAACTTTTGTCTAGTCTTAGCTTTCTTTCATCGAACAGTTTTCTAGGGAGGATGATACAAAATGTGCTTATTGGTTGATGGTGAGCTCTTTTTTTGTTTCTTGGTCATATTTTTAAAGCTTTTCGGGAGATGAGCTTGTAAATGTGTAATTTGAATTCATGGGAACCTAAGTAACTTTAAAATTTGGCTAAATACAGTCAAGCAGTCAAGTCTTCTGCAGATACAGATTTATTGCTTTTTCCAAGTTGGTATTTATTTGTTTATGATTTTTCTTAATTTTAATTATGATACTGTTACCTTCAGGTTAGAAGCTGAAGGTACTGGGGAACTTTACGTTTACTGTAGTTCACTATAGCAAGGAATTCTCAATTAAATCAGTGGTGGCGAGGATGGCAAACTTGATTGCTTTTTATGACACCTTTGTTTCTGTGGCTGTTTTGACTTTGATATGTCTGTGTGCTCTGTGTTGGAGAAAGCACCACATCTAACATCTTGTAATCCATAAATAGAATAATCTTTGGATAGTTCTAGCAGTTAGAGTTTACACTAAGATATCCAAACTGTGGCAGCTGATGAGCTGATAGAAAGTAGCTTTTGCTTTGGAGGTAATAGCTGTTGACAAGGGTGCAGATTAAATTTAATGCTACTGATACTCAAAATTGTCTCTTACAGCCAGACTCTTTTGGAGCCCTCAGCTGGCAGCTGATTCCATAACTTTTCTGGCCAACTCCCAGGGTAAACTGCGTGCAATTGCTGGAGTCAGTTCTTGTGATACTGTGAAGCTTTATTTTTGTATGAACATTAAATTAATCCGTGTTAGGCCTTTTATGCTTGCTACTTTAAGGTATATGGTAAGTGTTCCTTTTCTGACAGGCTCCTCATTAGCCCAGCTTAATGGTAGACTCAGTAATAAAATCTCTCTTGGCCATGTCTTTGGAGTCATAGGATGACAAAGTGTGATCTGTATGCTGCAAGGCTAGCAGGAGCAGATAACTGATTTCTCTGTGAGGCAGCCTTTATGGCATGTTACATGGAAATGAGCTAGCAACAGAAGGTACCTGTTTGTTATTTCTGCTCTACTGGAGGATGACATATTGAAGTCCTTAGAAAAAGCAGGAGTTAGTGAAAGGTTTTACTTCATGATAGATATCATCTTTTTGTATTGTGGCTTTTTTTGAGTAAGAATATAATCCATTTATGTAGAAGAGGAAGTAGTTTTATTCAGAATTAATTTTTACATGGCTTTTTTAGCACTGTTTTAGTGCAGTGTTTTTGAGATCTATACTACGGAGATACATCAGTAAGCAGCAAACCGCTTCCTTTCAGAATTGGGAGGGGGAGGGTGGAAACAAACCTTTAAGTTGTATGAGCAAGCTGTTTTTCAGGGAACTAATTTCTGAAAGATTTCTTTCCTGTCACTAATAACTTTTCCTTATTCTAAATGTAAGCTAGGATTCAAAAGGTAGCAAAACCTTGTGTAACAGGAACAAAATGTTACAGTGACATTGAATCTATTGTAAATGACAACATTCTCCAAAGCTGAAAATTCCTTTGGAATGACATTGCTATTGCAAGTTTAACTGGAACAGTGTTACTAAATATACTACATAAAGTTCCAATTTAGTGGCAATTTTAGACTAGAGATATTTTTTTAATGTAGTTTAACTGTGCTGAGTTAAGTATTGGTTGCCAAATTAATTTTAACTTACTTTAAAAATCCATATTTTAATTCACCTAGTCTGCAGTTTGCCCTTGAAAGCTTTTTCTTGGAAGTAACTAGCCAGCTCCCTCAGATTCCCAGTTTTTTTTCTTACTAACATCTAGGCAATAAATGTGTTCAGTACTTGAATGTTGCTGTTTCTAGGAAAATTAGAAGGAATAACTGAGTATTGGATAATTGTCGTATGAGAAATTTGTGGAGTGTTAAGTTTTTGATTGTGTTGAGAAGCCAGCTGAACACACCATGGCTCTTTGAATGCAAAATAGGAAAGTACATCTTTAATATTCTTCTAAGCTGACTGCAGGATGGATTGTTTTCTAAGTAATGATTTATTGCTAGAACTGAAATTCTCTGTGCAGTCTTTATATGGCTTTGTTCTCCTTTGTTTTTTTTAATCTTTAACCAGGCCTTGGATTTCAGTGATGATGAAAAAGAGAGAGAGGCAAAACAGAAGAAAAAGAAGCCTCAAAGTCAAGGAAGGAAGAAACTCAAATCAGAAACCAATCCATCAAGTGAGTGAATGCTGTGGGAGAATGCTTTTATCTGTTAAACTGAGTTTGAAATACACAGTGATATCTATCTTAATATTGAGCTTTCATACAGTTAATCAGTATTTCTGTGCTTTTCAAAGTGCTTTTCAAATTCATGAATTTGTGGCTACGTTCTTTAATTTTTTTAAAAAGAAAACAATTTTTTTTTTTTTCCATTGAACTATGGAAGGGAAGTAGTACAGGAGCAGGACAGTTGTCAGAGGAAATTTAGAGGCTCTTACAATAGTGTCAGCTGACACACAGTGACGATATAGGACAGATGCCACCTTTTGGAGTTTGAGCTTGCTTATTGTAGGGGTTATTGGGGCCCAAGTTCAGCATAAGCCTTTGAGTGCAGGGATAAGATAGAGGAAGGCCATGTGCAGTTTTTGGAAATCCGTATTTTTGAGTTAGGGAGAAGATACAAGTCTTAGATGGGGAATTTATTCCTCTATCTGAAAAGGAAGCTCCTCTTCACCCATGGCATGTAAGTACTTCTTTAAAATAACTGCTACTGGTGTAGCCCACTGCGAACCTCTCTGTTTGCCTAATGCAGTCATTAGATAAACAAACCCACAGTAGTTTAGTAAACAATGTATAGTTTTTCATAATATACATAGTCGTCTTCACCTTCCTTTCTCCTGCTCTTGACAGATCTGTTCCAGGTGTATCCTTGCAGCTGTGCTTTGCTTGCAATAACCAAATTTTCCTGTCTTCTCTTATGCCTCTCTACTGACAAAACTTTTTGCATTTTGGTTGCCATTTTGGTTGAATAATTTAAATTACATCCATGTTTTTGTTCTCACTGGTCTGCTTCTGTTGCATTTTTTTTGTACCACTCCCTTTAAATACTGACTCTCATCCCCACTACTCTTCCTCTGCTGCTTACGTATGAGGTTGCTTCAACTGCAGCGCAGTGCTTTCCCCTCATTGACTTTCTTGGACTGACTCCTTCCGTGAGTTTGCTGCTCTTCCTTTGTAAAGCTGCTAGACGTTGTGCCCCACTGAACCCCTTTTCTCTTGATCTGGGAAGTCAATAACTGCCCTGTTAACTGTTTTACTCTGTGTACAGTACGTCCTTCCCTTGTACCCTTTAAATAAAGCTCTGATCTTTCTTGGTCTGGCTTTTTCCCTATGGTTTTGACAGTTCTCCCTTAAGGATCTGAATCGTGCCGTATTTCCCCTTCATTGCTGATGGTTATTTTCTCTCCTGGTTTCTGCTTATCTAGCATACAGCATGTTTTCCACTGTATCGTTATTCTGCCATCTTATTGCAGACCTGCCTTTGCCTAGGAACTGTCTCAATCTGTCAAGGGAGTATGGGTTATGATTTGCTGTGGTTTTCTGTAAATAACGTGGTTTAAATGGACATTGTGTGCAATTTAGTTTGGCTGTGGAATTCAACAACAAGGATATCTCACAAATTGAGGCAGAAGCTCGGTCTCAGCTGGAGTTTTGCTTGGTTGCATCTTCATGATTATGTTAAAATTGGCTCATTGTTATAGTCTTCAATAGGAAAAGAAAGAACAAAAATATTCACTCAAGTAATTTCACCTCAGTTCTTTTGAGAGGACTACGTGCACCAAAGGAGTCTAAGTCCTAATTCCCCCATGAAAATGAGTAGGAATTTTGGTATCCAACTACTTTTCCAGACTTAGATTTTCAAAGGTGAAAATGCTTCTATGTAATCTAGTGTCAAGCCTTAGGTCCACATAGTTCTTAAAAGCCGGTGATTTTATACAGTGCTATGCCCTTAAATACCTTTTTGTTTCTAGCCCTAAAGTTCTTAAGAGATCATGTTTTGGTTTAAATTCTACAGCCTTTTGAATATCTTAGCAGCTCTTTGGAAAATTTTAAATATTTCAGTGCTCTTAATTTTATAGCACTTATCCCATTAATACTCTTATGGTATTTATATAAAGTGGCAGTACATTTGTTATGAACCTTAAATATATGCTTACAGTGACTTGTACAGGGAAAAATTCATTTTTGAAAGATGAATGATGAAAGCTAATTGGCTAAGGGTACAGGCCGTGTTTTTTCTGATAGAGTAAGTTAATTTTATTAATTTGAGTTTGAATAATTTCTTGTGTCCTATGTCTGTGCTGTAATATCAACTCAGGTCTGAAAGTTGTATAACGCTTTAATGTAATGCAGTGTTGATTTATCTTCATTTTTAAAATGTGTTGCTTTTAAATCTTGTTTTAAACCAAAGCTTCCAAAATACTTGCAATTTGACTGTTCCTGTGATTCATTAACACAAATGAAAATGCCTGGAGGGGAAGAAAGTGAAATTTCTTTTTTAATGACCGAATTTGCAACCCTCAGGATCATTCTTCCTATATTACTCTAATAAATCAAGATGAGTTACTAACAGCAGACTTGCCAGTATTGTTTTGTTGTTTATGTATTATTTGCCAGTATTATTTGTTGATAAAAATTTCTTTGGCTTCAGCTTGAAAGATTTATGAGGACTAAACTTACTCTTTCCAAAATAATATTAAAACTGTGTTTTCTTCATTTCTTCTTCTTGTGTGTGTTGTGGTGTGTGGTGTGGTTTTTTTGGTTTTTTTTAGGTGAGAATAAAGGACTTCATCAGTCAATGCAACAGCCTGCTTCAAGTTATTCAAGGGGATACCGTGGCAGAGGGTTCTCCAGGGATGCATTTCCTCCTCCATCAGGCCCTCCAGGTTTCTTGAGACCACAAGTAAGACCACCACAGCTATACTCTTCAGACAACAGAATCCATCAGGAATCTCCAGTGTTTCCGCAACCTCATAGAAAAGAAAATCCAGTGATGCAACAGTATCCCTTTCCTCCTCCAGTTTTTGGTTCTGTTAATGAGATGCATCAATTCCACCTTCCACCTTCAAATCTGAATATGATTTGGACAGGCCCGAACATGTACAACTCCTCATACCCATTTTTGCCGCCGCCACCTCCACCGCCGCCTCCTCCACCTCCTCCAGATAGCCATCCTTCTCAGTTCAGGCCTTACTAAGTTTCCATAAATGTGCATACAGAGCATGGCAATTTAAAGGGAGGAAGAACAGGCTGCTAGGACTGTATTCCCTTATTTTGGAGATGCTTCATTTTTTTCTGCAATAATAGAACAAATGGTTTCATGCTTTGTCGGACATCCATTCAAAACTTTTTTTTTCTATTATGTGTTTTCTGTTTCAAAAAAACCTGTATGATAAAAATAACTGAATATTAAATAATGGTTTATTTTTATAATATCTACTAGTTTGGGATGATAAATAAAAACTTTTTGGAGACTGGTATGTAGTGGTGGAAATCTATTTTGTAGTAAATTTAAGAGTTTATAGTAACTACGTAATGAGGATAAGTTGCATAGATGGTATTTTAATATTTTTAGGGAGGTTGTATATTGCTATGCTAAACGGTTTTTCTCAATTTCTGTGATTTTTTTGAAATGTACTTGCATGGAAACTAAAAATCTGACACCTAAACTTTAATCTAGGTTTGCCACTGTGTATATAAGCTATAAACTCCTGTTATCCAACTTTTAATATTGCATTAATTTCATATTAACTAAAAGATTGGAGCTGGATGGTCTTTTTTTAAATAGCTGGAGTAGCTAGATCAGAATTTGGACCAGCAGCGTAATTACTCTGTCAGATTTAGTGTCCTACAATAGCTATAGAAGATGAACTTACTGATTAGATGTTTTGCAATTAATTTAGGATGTAAAACTGCATGGTATGGGGAAATTAAAAACAAGCATAACTTCTCTAGCTTGTTTTTGCCCCTGGTGCGGAAATGCCCGTAGATACATCCAGCACATAGTCAGCCTTTCTAGGAAGAAGTCATCAGACCTGTCAGGGAGAGAAACTATGCCATTTCAGAACTTCTTTGCTTAAATTTGTATCCAAAATGCAGATGGTACTAGATTGCTGTTTGATTATCTTTGTAGTCAAAACTGTCTCTTCTGAAATTACGAGGTTCATCAACTCTCCCAGCTTTTCTCTAGGAGGGGGGTGGAATTGTCAACCAAAGACAGCCTGGAACAACCTCCACCTGTCCAGAGGGTCAGTCCTACAATTGTACTTCTTAATCTCCATGGAAGTAGCTCTGACTAACTACAATGGAAACCCTTACACTGCATGAAGATTTTAAAAGGCCAGAAAAAATTGTGGGACAGAGACATCTTAAAGGTGATTTTTGCACTGAAAAATCTTTACTAGTTATAATGACTTTTTGAATCATTGATCAACAGTACAATCACTTTGAACCATTGAATGGAACCAATAGAAGTGTGCAGTATGTATTTCTATTCTCAAACTTCTATTAGACTGATTACTTGGGTATGTATTTAAACACTAATCCAGCTTTGCAGGATTTGCTTAGACTTTTACTCTAATCCCAAATAACTTAAGAATGAAGCAAGAACTTAATGCACAGGGGGAGGGGGACTGTCTTGTCAAGATGTTACTACCGTGAATTAGTCTTTAATTTCAGACTTCTAAGGTTTCCTGTAATATACTTAAGTAATAATTCTGTTCTTTACTATATCTAAAACTACTATTTCATAGGTGTGCAACTGAGAAGGTTGTATAGATCTCAAATTTTATGGTAAACAGGTACTGTACAGTGGCAGCAAAATGTTTCAGAACAATAGTATTCCAGACATTAATGCTTAACTCAGTTCTTGCAGGTTTTTTTAGATAGTAAAAAGAATGTCCCAATTCTAGCCTGTTGCAAATGCTTATGTTTTGGGGGAAAGGAGAAGGGGGTGAATTTCTGGCTATCTAAGCTGTAGCCTGGCTATTACCATTGCTAGTGATGGGTCACAGGCATGAGTAAACTCAATACACCTCATGACCTTAGAAATACTTAAAGGGAGGGTGTCGGGAGGATGGGACCAGTCTTTCTGCAGTGGTGACCAGTGATAGGACAAGAGGTAACAGGCACAAACTGGAACAAGAAGTTCCATCTAAACATGAGGAGGAACTTGTTTACTTTGAGGGTGGCAGAGCACTGGAACAGGCTGCCCAGAGAGGTGGTGGAGTCTCCGACTCTGGAGACATTCAAAACATGCCTGGACGCCATCCTGTGCAACCTGCTCTAGGTGAATTTGATCTGTCAGGGGGTTTGGACTAGATGATCTCCAGAGGACCCTTCCAACTCCTGTGATTCTGTGATAACTGAGGAGGCTTAGCAGGTTTGCTTTGTCTGAGCTTCCCTTCAATCACCTGGAGCTTTCTTTTCACTTGGTTTAGCTATAACAGCAGTTTGTTAATGACCAGGTGGGTATGATTAACTTGATTTACATGTACTTTTTTTTTTTTCCTATGGTATACACATAGGTTTTCACATAGGTGGCAGCAGCAAGTAGCTATTCTGCGTAGAATGGGGTATTTATGGGTTTAATGGAATAAGATAGTGTAGAGGAATAGAGACCTGACAGAAGCCTCAAGTGGCAGCGCAGGATGCAGTGTAGAGGAGTACCTGGGATGTCGACGTGGGGCAGGGCTGGCACGGGAAACCTGGGTTGCAAACTACTCACCAGCAGTCAGCTGAAGAAATGCAATCCTGGCTCTAAACAAAACCTCTTTGGTGTAGAATGGAGAGAAAAGGTGTAGAATGGAAAGGAAAAAGTATGTAACACATGTAGAATGCACCGTATAAAGTAAAATAGGATGTGCAGACAGATGAAGAAAGAGCAAGATGTTGCAAGTGTGTTATCAAACATAAAAGTGATCCCAAGTTGATTATAGGTTAAGGAGGAAGAAACTGTAAACGTCATACTTGGACTTGGGATGCTGATGACTTGCTGTATGTCCCAGGCACAAATGGATGCCATCCGCCTGGAGATACAGAGGGGCACTTGGAAGGTAAGCTTAACACCAGAAAAAGGAGTGAGGCAGTAGAAAGTAAGTACAACAATTTTAACTATTAAAATTTTTACTATTATTGAGGCCTTTTTTTATGTATAGTAATGGTCACTTTTCACTTCATAATTGGATCTGGACTAATAATCTTTGATTAGACTGTTAAGGTTTAAGTTATACTAAGGTGTATCCTCTTTTCCCATAACAACACTTTGCATGTCACAAACCCCAGTATAAAATTAGGTTACAGAATGTAGTTTGGCAGAAATTTATTATGGTCTGAGCTATTTTATTAATGCTTGGTAGTTAACTGCAATACTGGTTTTGTGTGCGCTTGCTTGTATTTTATGTCAAAACAAATTTTGCAGGTGTTCTGCCTTTAGTGAGTACAGGTGACACTTTGCTTGGAATCAACTTCAGTTCTTCATTGTAAAGTCAATTGAGAGCTAGGTATGATTACTGAGTTTGAAATATTTGGAGGATTGATTTCCTTTTGCCAAAATAATGTGTTAAGCACAATATCACTTACACTGAAGAACAAGCGTTGCAATAGATTGCTGGAGTAGCACCATCTTAATTTGAAAACAGCTACTGTAACTCCTTTTTTTTTTTTTTTTTTTAAAAAAAAAATTTT
>VFFE01007251.1:493304-511908 GCA_008921705.1 Burhinus oedicnemus
TCTTGAATGCAATCATGATTGATCATTAAGTCTCCTCAAGCAGCTGTTTGCAGTCAGCAGTGTTGCACAGATGCTGTCAGACCCTGGTTCAGTGTGCTGGAGCTTGCTATTGAGAAAGCAGTAGAAACTTGCAGTAATTTGGGGAGATGAGAACCTGAGTGCGTTTGCGAGTTCAGCTGTTCAGGGGAAGGAAAATAAAACTGGGTACACTTGATAGAAAAATGAATGTCGTGGAAATACTTCTTTCTGTATCTTTAAGTCTTTGAAAAATGTGCCTCTCTCTGTCAACAGGCCTTTAAAGCCTTAACTGTAAAGCTTGGGAAAACTGGCCTGAGAGTTTTAGCGGCAAGCATAACTAGTTTTGTTTGGCCTCAGCTGTTTTTGTGTCAAGCCGTTTTATAGAAATCTGTTACTGTGTTACAATAAACACATTACTACATTAAAGTGTTAGAGCAATACGCTCTCCTAGGATTACAGTAACTCATCTGCTGAACTGCGCTCCTTTGTCTGGGACACCAGTTCCGTCACAGACACAATGGGGACAGATCCTTGGCAAATGAAGCACTTTAAGACATCTTCCTTTTTCTCTGCCTCTGGAAATTGAACAGTAATGCACACCGGCTCAATTCTTGATCAGTGCTACTTAAGAGCAGGCCGAGTTTTGTGATCTGAAATAATCTGGTCTGTGATGCACACTCTCTAGAGATACTCCAAATTAAAAAATCCATCCAGCCAGCAAGAAAATAGAAGCCATGAAATATGAATCGTGCAGACATCAGGTTCTCAGCACCAACGCTGCTTCTACAGATCTGCTCCAGCTGGTCCACACTCCTTGCTAACGTAGGTGCAATTTTAATGTTCAGCACATACTGCAATAAACCTTATTTTCCATAGACACTACTTAGGCATTTACTGTAGTTAATGTTTCTAATACAGGCACACAAAGACAGAAGGACTTAAAAAAAATCTGTTCTTTCTGACTATTGATAGCATCCAATCCTGATGCCAGCTGAAAATACCAGCAAACACCTATTTGCTAGGAATTTCATGATAACCTATGTCTCAGCAGTTGGCACATTGCTGAATTAGTACACTGATATCAGAAAAGGTGATGAAGCCAATGTTTTATTACACAAAATCTTTGGAATATATGTGTTAAATTGTGTTTCAAAACAAACCAAACCATTCAATTTCCCCCTCTTCCCCCCACCTCCAAAAAAAAGCCAAAGGAAAAATAAACAAACCCAAACCCACATGCTGAATTCGTGAAGCGGATTTGTGCAATGAAATACTCAGCTGTGAGGGAAGGAGAGATGGATCCCAGCTTCTACAACCCTTACTGAATTCACTTCACATTAGGCCCTGTGTTTAAGAATAATAAAAAAAAGCGGCTTACTTCCAGAATTTGACCTTCCACATGTACAATAATTGTACAGTGCTGCTGGGTAGTCACTCTGTTTTGAATACAAGAACTTTGAAATTACACTGTAGAGTGATCTTAGATGAATCAGGCTGGAGGAAAAATGCCATCATGCCTTGTCTTCCCTGTGGAGTAACTTCACCTATGAATTCATTTATGTTCCTCAACTAACCAATCTAATCCCCTACTTATGTCTGAAATACTGTTTTTTTCCAAATAATTGTATTTGGTGTAGGAATACAATGATGGCATGTTTATACAGGATTTAACTTTCTCTCTTTTTTTACTGAATTGTTAGGATTTGCGAAATTGTTGAGAGGTTAGAACTTTACAATAGTTTGCTTTCATTTAATGATATAGTTGGGAAGTCTGTAAAAGCCTCCAAAGAAGAGAGCATTTCTTATTTTGTAGTTATTCATTCCTTTCAGAAGATGAGTAGAGCAATGTCAACGTGAGAAAAGCTTTGAGTCCAGAAGAGCCCTCCCACTAGCCCTCCGTCTGTGCCAAAAGTAGCACAGATTGCGAGGCTCTGGGGCTGTGGTGGGTCGGATGCAAGCCTTCAGTAAAGTAATATTTTCCAGTAGGCCACTACTTCTCTATTTATGACTCACGTGATGTCTATTTTCAGATTTAGCCTGGAGAGCTGCAATAGAGCCCTGTCACTTCTGTAATGTTTTCAGTTACTCCCCCATGGGATTTAATGTTTCTTCATGGGCTGCTTGGCAGAGAAAGCTTAAGGTATGGGATAAGTGAAAAGCACGAGAGGGGAGATACTTGAGGAAAAGCAGAGGCTTAGAGAGAAAATTGGCTATAGTTTCTCAAAAGGCTGAGGTTTACAAATAGAAGTATGGATGCAGTAAACTATTGTAGTGTATAAATGACTGTAACTATGGTAACATGCAAAAATGAAAATTGTAATCACATACTTGACAATGTTCGTCTTAAATTTGTAAATAAACAACATTGATACTTTTCCTGGCTTGTAACTCCAGTTTGAACAAGAGTCAGCAGTGAGAAGGGCCCGAACTTTTCCTGGAGGTGAACAGTGAAAGGACAAACAAGTTTCTAAAAGAAAAATTCTGGCAGTTGTGAGGAGAGGGGGAAGCTCATGCTGCCACAAGTTGCCCTGAGAGATGGTGGAACCTGTGGTCTTGGAGGGATTGAGAAATTGGCTTTGGACAAGGGCTTGTGTGATACAATGTCCAAGTTAGCCTCACTTTGAATGGAGAGGTGGACCAGAGGGTCTCCTAAGAGCCATCCCGATCTAAGCTATTCTTGTCATTGCTGTCATTCTTCTGGAGTTCCGTCTTCTCACCAGAAACTTTGTGTCCCTAGATGCTAAAAGGCATGAATAGCCTCACCTGAATTACTCGTGTTCAGGAAACCTAGCTTTTCATTTGTGCTATTGTGCTCTTTCATTATCCTACAGGTTTTTATATCGAAAATATCCATACTGTGCTAGAAGTTGGACTTGCTGTGGAAGGTAATGACTGCTTCCATTTCACTGGATGCAAGCTGATTTGAAGAATTGTTCCTTTATTAGTTGTTTGGGAACTAATGCTAATGAAAGTCTCAGCTGCTGTCATTTTCCCTTAGGGGGTATAACATTTTGTAGTGTGCAATTTATTTTGAGAATGATGTAATGAACAATAGTCCCCCAAAAAGATTTTTTTAAAGACCCAACAAAACACAAACTGAAAAAAAACCCCTGAAAATTACTTTTAAAAAATTTTCTCTAAAGGAAGGTTTTTTGCCTGAGTGGAGACCTTTTCAGTCATGCTGGGCACTCATGGTAGGATGTGTCTTAGTACCACACAGATGAAAACTAGAAATAGGGAGGTTTTTTGTAGGTTATATTTAGCTATTCCAGGTTCTGGTTTCTATTTCCTTGTAAGTCAAAGGTGTAGTCAGTTATTCCTGTCTCGTGAATTTAGTGATGCACATAGTCCAACTTAAAAGATTGCTGAATCTGCACAGGACAGCTGATAATAGAATTTGTTATGGTGACTGATGAAAATATGAAAAACACTGCCAAGGATGACAAGGCAAATAAAAATATTACTGTAGGTATAGCACCAGGCTTTTACAGAACAGCTTACATTTCAGGGCAAATATATAATTTTGGAAAGCACGAGTAATGTTCTTTCTTTATCTCAATCACTTGAAAGTTTACTCAGTGTTCTTGAATGTGGAGTAGTCTTCATTTGCTGTAAATGAAGTCTGTGGTAACTATGGAAGGATATTATTGTTGGTTTTCCTGTGAATCTGATGCTCTAAATTTTTTAGGTAATTATTTGTGAAAACATTTTATTAGAATTTTCTATATGAATCCTGAGGTCTAAAATAGATGGAAATTATACATAAAGCCTACCATTTATTAGCATGAAACACCTGTACACAGAGACAGTGGTGGGGAACTGTCACGTGCTCTGCCTTTGACCTTACAGAATTTTCTCTCTCTGGCTCTTCCGTTCCCACCTGAGTAATGTGAATACACAGACATAAAATAACTTGCTCCAACGGTTGAAACTAATGTGGGAGCGATGATAGTTATGAAGTATCTAAGTTTGTTTATATTAAGTCTCAAAGGCTGTTGTTTGCGTAATGTTCTAAACAGGAGGATTTCACTCTGTTTCCTACTGTGGAAAGTAGGAAACAAAAATCTAGGAATTTCTTAATCATCAAAAATAAACTGCTACTTAATCTCAGACTAAGCTGTCATGGAGGTCTGTCTTTTGAAAGAAGTGATACGGGTAAGATTTTCTTTAGAGAGAAGAAAAATGTCATTACTTGTATTCGTTTAATAATCTTGACTCAATTTTTAATATGCAAATTAGGTAATCTTAAACCTGTTTTGTGAGGATTGCATGCGTGTGAGGTCTGAAATAACAAAGTATTTTCTTCGGTGCAGAACCAAAGAAAAGAGTGCATTTTGTGTGTTTTCAGTTGAATCCTTTAGGTGAACGTTTGACCAAAAGTAGACTTTCTAGAGTATTCACTTTATCTGTGAGAAGTATACCTAGACTATAAAGACCCATTTAACCTTTCTATTGGATCTTCACACACTTGATCTCACCGTTCCTCGGTTGTCCTGTATAGCAGTATGCCCCTTTAAATGCAACAGAACTTTATTAAAAGTGCAAAAAGGAGGCATTTTTGTGAGCATTTTTCTCAGAAATCATGGTCAGCATTTAGTTTCTTGGTTCCACTCTTCACTACGATGCATTTATTTCACAGGTAGTTTTACGTTTATTTGTTATACCCTGCAATCCTCAGTCTGCACAGCTTTACTTTGCCATGTAGCAATGTGCTTGATCTCTGGTCCAGACTACAAGGTAGAAAGCACGCAGGTATGTTGGGTTTTTTTCCTACTTCTTGATGGTTCCACAACACTCATCTCTTCCTCTTTTATATGAAAAAGAAGTGCAATACCACTTGCATTGATATGCTGCTTTTGGTGACTGGCTGTTTGGTTTTTCTCTTGCAGCGTATCCAGTATATACCCACTATCTTCTCCTTCTATTTATGGTATACCTGATTTTTGCTTTCAGTACAATTCTGACCCTGAATTTGCCCAGGCATTAAAGATTTCCATCCCTTCAGCGTAAGGTGATGAAGTGGTAATATCGGAGTTCGAGATGGAGACAATTACTGTACTCTAGAGGAAAATACAGCCTTGGATAAGTTATGTAGGTCACGACGCTCTTTTGTCTGTGAGTAGAGAATCCTGTTCACTATTTGTTTTACTATTCTAATGTAGTGAAAGAAGAAAGGCTTGGTGACCTTGGTGGGAAGAGGATTATCATACCTCTCAAAACTGAGGTGTGTCTGGGTGTGACAGCATAAGACATTCGGATCATTATTGTGTCACCCTCGATCTCTTAAGCAAAACAACCATTTCTTCCACTGGAGAAGCAGGAGGGGAAAACCAGCAAAAAGCTATGGTATTTCTTAAGATTTGGATTCCTAAGCAAAATATTTCCTATAAATTTAAAACTCATTTTGGTGGAACATATAACACGTTGGAAGATGAGTTTATTATAACTAACCATAGAGAAAATGTCCTTTTAGAGAAGAGATGATTCTAGGATGTCACAAGTTGGATCAGGGTCTCCTGTACCCCATAACTGGTTTGGAGATTCCATTTCAAATGCAATTTCAGGCAGAATCAATCTGGCTATACGGATGTCAGGAAGACGTTAAACTTTGGAACCTGAGTGGAATTAAATTTACATTTTAGACAGAAGTCAGGGTCAGATGCTAGGTTTCTCTTGTCCCATGCTCATGAATCTAAACCAGTTAGAAACTTTTAAAGACCCATTCTATGCAATTGTGTCATGTAAGTATAGAATACAAACGAGTGTAAAATGCTTTTACTTAGTGATTTTTTTTGTTGTTATTTCTGCACATTTGGTTAGTAGTGTGTGATCTTGAAAAAGGTTTACTTTGAATTTAATTTATAGCAGGCTACATATAAATTAGAACTGTACTGTGTCAATAAGAAAATATATTTTGTGTCGTTTGAGCAGATACAGACAAATAGGAAGACAGACGTTTTGCAGCAGTTTAACGTTACATTGTTGGATACTGTAGCAAACGTGCGATTGGTACTGAAAATAACAAGGTCCTCATGGATTCTATGAATAAGCAAAACAAAACGCAAACAATTTCTCTTCAGAGTTTGAGAGTTATGTGTCTTTACAATTAAGTGTTTTAATGTTTTTTTGTTAGAATCTGCTTTAGTTTGACTAGGTTAATTCATAGTTCTGGTTTGGGTATTCCTTGGCATTTCCTTGTCATTTATTCTGTGGTGTTAAGGAAACTGTTGAACATGAGAGGAGTGTGAGGCAAAGGACTAAAAGGCAGAAATTAAGCTACTGCTGATACCTTCTTGACACTCGCTGTATCTCAGGCCTGAGTAAAGCAAATTAGCTCAGCATTTTTAAAGTATAAGGGATTTAGATTTCTATCTTTCTGAAAGGTTAATGGGAAATGTGTCCAAAGCCCATGACTTTCTTTTCCTGTAGTTCTCTATGGAAATGTTAATCTAAAATTGTTTTGAGGGACAAGATTGACCTAAAAATAGTTCAAAATGCTAGAAGAATCCGATGTTTGCCTGCTTTTTTTAATAATAGGAATAAAATAATTTTATTTGCATTCAATACTGGTGCAAATGAGACTTTAACATATAGGATTTGTTGACATACAGAATATTGATTTGACTTTTCAGGGAATTCCTTTTGGAAAGTTACAGATTAATCTGTTTTGCCTTTTTATCAGGATTTAGGTACTGGGTGTTTTGTTGTGAACTCAAATCTTTGCATGATGTACTCTATGTGTAGATCCTATGTTGCCACTGCATAATATTGCTTTTAAAGATTTTATGAGCAGGACTTCCGAGTCTTTAATTAGAAAGCTATTTAAACACCATCTTATTTAATTTTTATCTGTGGATGAGAAAGTGTATATCTGTAAAGAGATACTTGATCTTGGCATTCCTGAATTTTGAATGTTTCACTGTCCAGTGATGATGATATTCTTTAGAGGTGATTTTTTTCAGAATTTGTGATTAAAACCAAGTAAACCTAAAGGTAGAACTGTTGCAAATGCATCTAATAAGGCAAAGAGGGACTTGAAAATAAAAACTCTACCCTGTTTTTGGAGGAAAAAGTTTAAACAAACTCTCTTTCAACAGGCATCTAAGGATTTTTGAGTGGAATATTTTAGCACTAATTTGGGATTTTAAACCCTGGAAAAAGACAGTTTTGGAAACACCAGCATTAGATGTTTACTTGTAGAGATGCAGATGTCTTTCAAACTGTTTCCCAACTTTTCAGCCATAACCAGAAAGCATTATTTATTTTTCTGTCAAATTTCTAGGGCTATCCACACTATTAATCTTGAGCCTTTTTTCTTTAGAGCCAAAAGCCTACAAAAGTGGCTGAATTCCTACAGGTGGTCCATCACTAATCCAGTTAAGTTGTGATGTTTTGCTTCAACCTCAGAATAGAGAACATAAGTGAGTTAACAAAGAATAATCATGACTGACTCTGAACTAGCTTATAATGTAATAAAAGAGGAGATATAGAAAATCTTTGAAACTATGTTTTATGTCTTGCTTAGATTCTAATTTTCAGAAGTAATCTTGGGAAGCAAATCCCCTTTTTATCAAAGAAGTTTTTTTTATTTTTGATAGAGTTGGACATTGTCATCTAATGTTTTATTTCCAGTAAACAGTTTTGGTATCAATGTAAAGAAATGTGTGCATGTATATATAATATAATAATCATTAATATATGCACTTTATAAATATTAAACTATAATTAGCAATTATATATGTGAGTATATATGTACAAATACTTGTTAGTTATTCTGAACTAATATAGCTTGGCCTGCCTCATGCTAAGTTTCAGCAGCAGACAGAAAATTGCAAATTACTGAGCCCTTCATTGGCTTTGTTGGTAGATGGTCTTTAAACTTCAAGGAATCTTATGCCTGAGGTGCGTCCCACCTCAGGAGAGATGCTGGTCACAGCCTGCTGGGATCCAGGAGAGCTCAAAGGGTCTTGCTTAGAGTCGCTCTTTATAGGGTCTGAGATAATTGACTTTTGCCAAGTACTTTTCCATTTCAGCCCAACTTGGACAATGAAATATTCTGGTGCTTTCCACCAGCTGTACAAGCCCAAAACTTGCTAGACTGAAGTTCT
Organism: Burhinus oedicnemus; assembly: GCA_008921705.1. Taxonomy (NCBI): domain Eukaryota; kingdom Metazoa; phylum Chordata; class Aves; order Charadriiformes; family Burhinidae; genus Burhinus; species Burhinus oedicnemus. The sequence goes on from VFFE01007251.1 coordinate 501,431, forward strand.
GGTATCCCCCACTTTGGGCCATGACCCAGGTACAGATGTACTAGGCTGTCAGGAGGTGATCGATGTCCGCTGCTTTTCACAATCTATGCCTGATTTATCCTAGGTTAGTATGTGGCCCAGGAAGGAGAATTGCACCAAACACCGAGCGGTGCAGGGGGTAGAGGGGGGTGGGTTGCACCACCACACTTGGGAAGACAAATGCCATAACTCCAAATCTTCCCTTTCCTCCTCCTTTCCCCAGTTTGTATGCTGAGCATGACGTCATATGGCATGGAATACCCCTTTGGTCAGTTGGGATCAGCTGTCCTGGCTGTGTCTCCTCCCAACTTTTTGTCCACTCCCAACCTACTCGCTGGCAGGGTGGCGTGAGGAACAGAAAAGGCCTTGACTTCTTAGCAACAACCAAAAACATTAATGTGCCATCAACAGTATTCCCATTCCAAACCCAAAGCATAGCGCTATACCAGCTGCTACTAAGAAAGTCAACTCCATCCCAGCTGAAACCACAAGGTTCCTTCCAACACAAGCCATTCTATGATTCTGTCAAAGTGGATGCTCTTCCATGTTGTTTTGGAAGTTTTCAACATCCATAGGTCTTTATGATGAAACTACAATTTCACTGCAGTAGTATATTTTTTTCACTTATTAACACTGTGAAACTGTTAGTGATTAAAAAAAATAATAATAATTTGGAACTTTAACTTTACTGCTATGTCTTTAAAGTGATTAATTTCCCTATCATAACTTGTTTCCTATATTCAATTCTGTTGGTATGTATTATTGCATTTCAAATTCCATTAAAGTTGTGATTATAAGAGACGGTAGGTTTTTTTTTTTAAACTCAAGAAGCAATTTGATAACTTCCACATGTAATTACAGTACCTCTTGATGATCAAGTAATCTTGATGATTAAAAACACTGCTTGTCAAGTATTTTCTTATTTTCACTTACAACATCATGCAGAAGCCAAAGACAGCAAGTAAAACAGCTACTTAAAGACACATAAGTAGATGCACTTAAAAATTTCAACATGGAAAGAGAACTATTTTTATCCCCAAACAAAGAAACATTTTTCTTGATGCTGTTCATTACTTAGGATGAAAATTTGCATCCCTTAATATTTATTAGAATTTGATTTGTATGCAACAGAAACAGAATCAAACTTGATTTTTTTTTTTCTTTAAAGAAGTCCTTCCTTCCCTCACTCCTCTGGTATGGAAATAATTTTCTGAAACAATAGTGTATGAGGTACAAACACAAAAGAGAGAGGTCTCTGTTTGCATCCTATCCAAAAGAATTAACAGAATTTTATACAGGTTTTCTAAACAAGGCCCAAGGAAGTTGAATATGTCTCGGAGAGATCAGATACTTGTACTGCTTTGAATATAATAAAAATGAAAAACAACCCACAAAACATACCTGTGAGTAATCTTTATTTGATAGTACCTCCTGAATTTGTATTTGCATAGGTTAATAAATAGTGCTTCACGACAAATGTTTTGTGTGCAAATGTCTCATGTCTTGTACAGAAGACAAAAAAATGGAAATGGGCTTTGAATGGAGTACATAAGAGAGCTAGTTAGTCAGCGATAAGCACAATAACCATCAGTCAGCACTGAGGTTTTAAAGTTTGTATTTATACTTTCAAATTTTCCAAGTATATAATGGGATCTAGCATTTAAGGCTTAATGCTGAGCAATTTTTATATGTGTCTAAACGGAAAGCAATGTGGTATGTTAGAACATAATGACAGACAAGTATCATTTATAGCCTTTAAATATAGTGGCTACAGATCACCGTCTCTTAAGCGTGAAACTTGGAAGCATCATCATTACATGATCATTATGAAGAAATGCTTCAGAATACACTTGAGGTGAAAAATGGTGCCTAGAAAATTAGTCACATAGTTTATTATTAAAAAAAGTACCTTTCCATTTTCCATATATTACAGGCTTTGGATTGTTAGCAAACCCTCTCATTTATGTTTGCCTCATCACTGCTATTTGCTTTTTAGTGGGCAGAATAATTATGATGACATGCCTTTTGGTTCACAATCAGAAGGAATAACCATTTGGAAAGGGAAAAGCCTGCTTAGTCTCATCAAGACTAATGCAATGTGCTAAAAAAAATTACTTATAACTGCAGTCCAATTTAAATATTGTAACAGCTCAGTGTGGACCACTGTTTTGCTGTAATGAAAAACCTATCAAGTTGCAATAATATCTAAGTTGGGTTTTCGGTAAGTAGACAGGTGTTGGTACTAGGCAGGTATTTGTTTTTAGATTACTAAGGTCAGTAGTCCAGTTTACTACTTAGTGCTCCTGTGGACACAGGAAGTGGTCAAGAGTACAGGTCTTGCATGTGGATGAGCAAGATCACCTCTCGATGGCAAAACGTCTTAAGCTCCCTAGGTTATCTCACCACTGGTCTTCAGTAGCAATGTTGATGTCAATGAGGATTTCCCTGTATAAAGAATGGGACATGTAATGTTAGAAGAACTTATATTCTTATTTGTATTTGATTGTAGAAAGTCCAAATCAATTTGCCAATCTACCCCTTCTTTCATTTCTGCCCTTTCAGGGTCCTACTTTGTCCCTTCAAATCAGAGCATAATGCCTCCACTGATATAATATTGCCTGAGACAGGTCATTTAAAGTACCAGGATTTAAATATGCTGTGCTCTTTTGGGAGCATGAAGACAGTGAAATAGGAAGTTGTCAATGGGTCTTCTCAGTTAGTTGAATAGTGGATGGTTGTTAAAGTACGTTGAAGCTTTGGCGGTAGTTTTAAAGAGGGCAGGAGAGTTCTTGCTGCCACTCTCTGCCTCTTGCCAAATTTCTTCTTTAATTTTCCTTCTCCCAAAATCTAGTTTTTTATTTATAGATTACTCATAACAACCATAGGTATGTTGGAACAGCAGAAACTGCTGAGAACTTCAGTGTGTGGCCAGTTTGGGAATATCAGAATACCATGCCAGGAAGTACTGCTAGGGTAGACTCAGCTATGGTTTCAAAGCTGTACTTTGAAATTGCAGAGTCAGATTACTCTTTCCAGACTATGCTGAAGAAGAACGATTTTTGCTGTGCAATGAGTCAACAGTAGAGATTTAGTCTTTAGTGCAGATCCTGCAAAAACTTATGCACAGGTGTAAGTCAGTAATCACAGGAGAATTTGAAAGGATCCTTTAATATCTGCATAACCATACACTATTTTGTCTCCTCAAAAAAGAATTGATTTAACATCTTGGGTATAACCATCTCAGACAAATAGTAAAAGTGGGGGAGAAAAGATCACAGAATGAAATGGGGTGCATATGCATGGCTCATGAGATAGGAAGAGACTGCAGAAGGTTGTGATTGGTGGTCTTCGGGAAGGGAGGGGAATGATACGAAATCTCTAGTGTATGCAATAACCTTGGTCAGCAGAATTCAGTGTGTGCAGTCTGGCAGCTTCAAATGCTTTATTTGTTGTAGCATTTCACCATTCATTTCTCATATATTTGATATACACGTTGCCTTTATATTTGAAAACCATGGCCTGGCTGTCACTCAAGAATATTTAAAGGCCTGACTTCTGACAAGAAGATTTATGTTAGGTCATATTCACATGCATACGTGCACGCACACACAGACATCCTAATTTGCGAGGATGCCAACGTTTGTTTTTAGATATAGGAAACATCTGTTGAGTTTTTTTGTTTGTTTGTTTGTTTTTTAACCAAAAGGTATAAAACCTTACATTTAAAGTGAATATTTAAAACTGGAGATTACTGTTGTTCATCTGAAAAATATAATCTGTCAAGATGGAAACATCTCTTGAAAAGTATCAATTAGCGAAATTCCTGGTGCAATATTCTGAAAGGGAGCTTGGGAGCTCTGGAAACAATATTTACTGCTCTGAGTTCATTGTGTGGCCAAGGATGGGACAGCAGAGGGGTCAAGCCCTAAGGCAGCTGTGTGACAAAGGTGTCTGACTCCATTGGAGTTTCCCTAGAAGTTTATGCAAAGATTTTCAATGTTGATTAGTTGGAAAATTCTGGTTAAGGGGATTTTTAGAATTTTTCTGAAATGTTCCGCCTATTAGTTTCACATGCTTTGTGTGTGCTGGATTTATGCAAGGTTTTCCCTATGTGTGGCTGAGGTCCTCTTTCTTGCCTCCACTAGCACCCAGTTACATTGAAAGAAGAATTCTTCCACAGCGCAAAAGGCAGCAGCAACCTCACTGAGGCCAGAAAAATTTAGAGGTGGTATGTGCTGTCTGCTTGTAGTGAGATTAAATTAAGTTGGATGCTCAGAAGTGGATGACAATTACTTGGATTAACTTTGTAACAAATACTTATTTCATTCTAGGTGGAAGAGGTGGAATGTGTAAGGGCATGAGATCACATGAACAACAGATTCTCCAACTCCAAGCTGGGGCTCCAGCAGTTTGTCGTTGAAGGTCTGGTTTGGTGCTGCACAGCAATGTGATGCTGTCTTAGATTTATTCTGAAAATTATTAAAATAGGAGTTATTTTAATCCTAAAGGATTTAAGAGGAAGAACACTGATAAGAAAAGGTATTAAACTATAAGAGAAAAAGCAGGGGATTAAAAGTTGACAACTCAGTAAGACTGAGGATTATCCCGTCCTGAGGAGCAGTAGGGATCAGTTGTTTCCCACTGAGTGATGACCGATGCAAAAGTGGTGAGCATATTAACGTCTAGATACTGCTTGTTACACGTAGGCATCTCTTGTGTAAATGATTTCTGGGTACTTCAGAACTTTGTATATCCTGCTTTGTGGAGTCTCTTGGCACCTGCTAGAAGTTGCTGAATGAAGTGACCCAGAGAAGGAGGGTTACAGTGCTAACAGCTGAAGCAGGCTCTGTGCAAGTTATGTAAGCTTGAAAATGCCCATAGGCAAGATTTTGGTCTAAATAAAATCATAGATCTAGTTTTAAAAAGAAAAACAAACACCAAAACAAAACCATACAAAAAAGCCCCAACCCAAAGAAAAACTTGGGCACTCTTCTAGGATGAAATTTGGTCCATAGCTTCTTAGGGGCAATACCAATTTAAGCAGGGTAACTATTTCCTTCTGCTAGATGTCTTTTTCAACTTCAGTAGTGCCCCAGTGTGACTCATGCATAACTGTATGAATGCTTGTGCTGGCCTAGCGTAAAGCAAGGAGTAAAGCAGGAAAACATTAATGCACGTAGAGTTAGAGCTGAAGAAGCCACAAAGACCGCGACAGTCAGGTGTAGACATAAAAAGTAATGAAAAGAGATCAGATTTTTTTGTCTTGACATATAGCTCTCTGCAGTGACAGCTCTGGGGATTTCTAAACACAGAAACTACATCTTTGATTGTAGATATGGCCTTTTGGGAAATATGATTGCATGCATTGTTGTTGTTACTATTCCTCAGTGTGGAAGAAATATTATGTTGTTATTTTTATTATTATCTTGTTTAAAAATAAGATTATACAAAGTAATATGCCTGACTCAATATGTAATTTTGCTTTCTACTGCAAAGGTTTGCGTATTAGGTCTCTGCTTGAACTACAGGGACTAATATAGAGGAAAATGTACTAGGTGTAGTAGAAAAAGTGCTAACTCTGCTGCTTCATACAGAAAAGACTGGGAACTATGTGACTTCAGGTGACACAAAGAAAAGAAAAACTGGATTAAAGAAAAATACATTTTTCAAAATATGTATTGACATCCAATGTTCCAATTGTATTCAATGATTAAATACAAAAGCAAGTATCTTTGAAGGAGAAACTAACCATCAGACTGGGAGGTGGATACTGATGTCTAGAGGAAAACAGAGTAAATAAGCTACTACTTCTAGCTAGCTTAAATACCTTTTAAGTTTCCATGCAATATTGAAGTTTTAACGCTTGTTACCTTATTATCTTATGATAATGCTCTAAGAAGATGCAATATGCGCTGTATGTCAGTGTCTGTTCATAAAAGGCGTTTCTGCTCCTTCTTTATTTCCTCTATTGTTACTCACTTTTTGGTGAAGGCAAATGGTGGTTAACTATGAGTGCAGTCAAGACTTCTCTGGCATGAGTGCAAGATACAACTTATCAGTTTGGGTTTTGTCAAGAATGGTCAATATTCTGATGGCTTTGGAAAATGTATTAAGACTTTAGTCTTAGTCAAAGTAAAATTGATTTGAAGAATGAGCATATTTTAGACTTATCCACCTTTGTAAATGAACTGAAATAAAGGAATAAGGTATTGCTTAATCAGTTTGAAAATGGCATCATTTACAGCAGTGAGACACAGAGAAGATCTTTGTCAGGTGAAGCTAAATCAAAGTTGAGGAAATACCCGCTACAGAAAAACCCTCCCGTCCACAGAAGACATCTGTAGATGTAAAACAAGCAAAAGATCAAAGGGACAAAGCTCAGCAGAAGTCTGCTGAAGAAAGCCCTTAAAAAAAAAAAAAAAAAAAAAGTAGACACCTTACCTGAGTAGACAAGGATATCTCTTAAAGGCAGAGAACTATTGTAATGTGCTGTAGTTAACAGAATAACAGTAAAAGGTAAGAAAAATGAATTTGGCACATTGCAGAGGTGCAAATAGATGTTAGAATAATTTTAAAAAATAAAGAGAAGACACTAAGTAAGCCACTCCTGGGCATTTGCAGAAGAGGAGCTGTGCACCACGTAAGTACTCAATGAAGCGGTACAGCTAACAGCTAAACATAATCCTGTGCATAATAATCTCAGCTACTTTCCAGAGGACAATGATACCTTAAAGAATAACTATAAATATTGTAGATTTTTATGGTTTAGGATATCTGTAAAATGACTCTCATTACAGTGATCAAGTCTTGGGAGTTTGCCAGAGCAGGTGGCTTTCTGATAAGATGGCTGAAAAAACAAATTTGCGTTAATAAGATGTTTAAACTATAAAGGGCTTGAAAAAAGTTTATAATGTAGATATATTTTTCCAAGAAAAGCTTTTAATCCTGCTGAGGTAATTCCTCCCCCCCTGCCCTTTACCAGGCCCAATTCAGTGATGCGAGCTTTTGTTGTCTCAGCTTCTTAATCCATGACTTCTGTATCTTCTTTTTTTTTTTTTATCATGCTTGCTATGCAAATAACATGCTGCTATGCAAGCTCATCTATAAGGTTATGAACTGAATCTTTGCGTGTATCAGTTTTACTGTGCTGCCTCCAAGGGTCTACATAGATGGTCATGGCCATGCGTTTGGATGGATTGCTGTAGAAAGATCAACGGTTATTAGGCTGATGCCCTCTTGCTGAAAATAATCTCCCTCTGTCCTTCTATTCTGATGGATAATTTTAAGGAAGGTGTGAAGCCTTATTTGCTTTTTTAGTGTTAGGTTTTAGCTGTAGAAGTATGTAATAGGTGTTAGCTTCGTTTAAAAGTGAGGGAAATACACTGCCTGTTTTCCCCAGAAAACTGTTTTATGCTGCCAAACTGGGTAGCTGAATGCAATAACTCTTACTATGGTCAGTAAGAACTTATAAGCATTGAGGTATGGAGAGGACACAGGATGACTACTTCACTGCTGTGAAAACTCAAGAGGGAGGAAATGAAGTACTTGTGAAGAGCCAGATGCAGACATCCATAGATGTGAATTATTCCAGAACCTTATTCTCTCTATAGCCCGTGCCAAAAGAATCACTAGTCATCTAATTTAGGCCAAATATACAGATGCTTTTCTGCTCCTTTGGACTGTAACTACCATGTAGTATGTTGTGCTTATTTTCCAAAATAAATAACTCAATTTTCCTTTCTGAGTGTCTTTACCATATAGAAGACATCAGATTCAGGCATGAGAAACATTCCATAATGACTGCCGTGTAGACCATGAAGAAGATCTGGCAAAAGAAGGATCCTCTACAAGATTAGTTTCTTGTAGATGACTGTGAAGAAAATCTGTGGAATAATAGTGTGTCCTTTCTCTTCAGGAGCTCACTGTGGCTTCATGAGAATGATAATGCAGGATTACAACTCTGTCCTTTACCTGTTCAAGCTGAATTCTTCCACAGCCTTGAATGGCCTCAAGATGTAGTTGTAGTGGCAGAGGGTCAGTTAACTGAATGCATTTAAAATTGGTCTGCTCTTTTCCAAGTGGTGCTATTGCCGTGACTTTTATCACGTTCCTGACATTGCCTTCTTGGTCAATAGCCCGTCTAGTTGTTAAGATGCTATTGCTTGGTTGCTTATATGAATTTAGCATTGTTCTAAGAGCACCTAGATTGTGTGTTCAGTGTTGGGAGCTGAAACTGTCAACTTCGGATGGCTTTTACCCGATTTTATAGACATTAACTTATTATTTGTTTAGAGGCTGAGGCAATTCCAAATAGCTTTTATTGGCAAGCCTCGATGAAAGAGTCACATGGAAAAGATGAGGGTTGATGGGTAAAAGTTATTCCTGGGGAAATTCCAATTGGACACAAAAGGAAAAATTTTCACAGTCAGAACAATTGGCCATTGGAATAATCTCCCTAGGGAAGTGGTGGATTCCCCAACATTGTACACTTTTTTATGATTCGGCTGGACAAGTTGCTGTGCTTTTGCCAAGAAAAAGCCTGGTATTCTATGATTGGGTTTTTTTCTTTGATTTTCTGATTTTTCTTTTGTAGTTCAGAATACATTACCTCATTTTGGAACATGTCGTCATCCTGTTTTACAGCAAAGGGATTTGTTTGCAGTGGTTAGATTTGCAAGACCTTTCATGGCTTCTGTTTTGTTAGGCAGTTTCTCTTTATATCACCCATATGCTGAAGTGGAAAGAAGCTGGTGTTTATAGGACTGCAACAACAACAACAAAAATCACAAACTCTCTAAGACAGAATAGATGCAGTACACTTGCAGTTAGACGTAATGCAGCGGCAGTGTTTGGGTACCTAGCAGCAGCTGACTTGCATTACGTTGCAAGAAGCGACCTATCTCCTGTTAAAGCACAGATTCAGTCTGAGAGAGGTTCACGGCACAGAGGTGAGAGGCAAGTGAATTATTCAGGGTTGCGCCAGCAGGTCGGAGGCAGAGCAAGAACCAGAGCAAGGTGTGAGGAGCAGGTTGATACTGCTGGGAAGATAAACCTTTGAACAATTTATTTCCCTAGAGGCATGCTACTCTGTTCTTCGATTTTGAGTGAGCTTTCACTTCAACAGGGCTAAGATTTAAACCATCATATTTACAAAAGAGGCTTTGTGATGCAGTTCTGAAGTGCCTGTCACTGTGATATTTTGGTTCCCACATAGTTGATTCACTGGGATTTGATCTTTGTTAGGAGTGGCAATGACATTACTCATACTCTACTTGTTCGTAAGTTCTAAATTCACAAAGGACACTTTCTTTAAGTAGTACCGGCGAGTGTTGCAGTTACCAACTTTCAAAGTATTTGTGAGTTGAATTATTCTGGCTCGAGCTGGCAGCTTTCTCACAATCTCAGCCCTTTCCAAGAAAGATCTCTTCCTTCCATTGCCTTTATCCTTGGGAGGGTAGCTGCAGAGAGAAAGCAGAGGTTTCTGCTCATGAACTGAAGAGGCTTTTGTGCGAGTTGATGGAGTAGAAGAGCGCAGAGAAAGGTTGGAATGGTTCTTCTCTCTCCACTACCTCTCTGAGCTCAGCTTTGTCTCTTCCCATTCTCTTTCACAGATAGCAGGTCTGGAAAGGGGCAGAAAGGAGCTCTGCTTTAAACAGCCAGACAGGTAAAAGGTCCATCAGACACCTTTCCCTCGCTCTCAGCTCGGCAAAAGTATGCAAAATGGTGTTAGGAATCTGTAGAGGCAAAAATTGTTGTTGTTAAAATAGATATAATGAAAGCAAGTACAAGTGGTAGTAAGAATGTTAAAGTCAAATTTAAGGACTTCTGAACATAGCATCTCTGCGCATGTAAGCGTATAATTGCATGTTGCAAGGTAGTATTAGTGTCATTCAAAATTCAGCAATGAAATTCATTACACAATATTATTTTTAACATTTTTCTGATAAGTGTGGTCTCTACACTATCTGCATTTTCCTAACCACTTTGAAGAGCTCATAAATTAGACCAGACAAGAACTGTTGATACAGTTGATTGCATTTAAAAATGATGATGCGTTATAGCTCATTTGCTATAAACCATCCTATTCATAGATTGTATTGAATTTGTAAGTGTTATCAGTCAGCCTTCTGCTTGCTTTTAACTTTTTGGGGACAGTATAAGTAAATGGGCTTGGAAATTAACTTTAAAAATCAAGCTTTTTTTCTCACAGATTTTTTGAGAGCTACTGTGTGATTTTTTGGGTTTGTTTGGGGTTTTTATTTTTATTATTCTACTGAGATGACAGTGTTTCAAGGAAATAATAAGGAATTAAAGCTACCCTGAACTAAGACTGTACTTCAGCAATACAATACTGTAGAAATTAATCTCTCCTGGAGTCTTCTATGTAACGGGTATTCGGTGCTAACATGCAAATCTAAGTAATCTTAAAAAAAAAAAAAAAAAAAAAAAATGAGAGAGAG
>VFFE01007251.1:519114-532956 GCA_008921705.1 Burhinus oedicnemus
AAAAGAAGGCTTTCAGGTTGAGCTATTGGTAAACAACTTCAGCATCCTGACGTGGATGTGAGCTCACCTATGATAGTCAGTATGACAAATAGTTATTGTTGAGTATGCTATAAAATAAAATCCCCACCCAAATAATTTGAATCTGGAGAAAGAATTCAGTTTCCCAGTGCTGATATAGTTTACTAAAATATCTACTATGCCAGGTTTAGATATGGACAGAAGTATCATAAGTGCATCACTAAAATTTCATGTTTCCACAAACAATGTTCGTGTGATTGCTGAGTAATTTTGTTTTAATATCTACCATATTTCAATGTATTTACAGAAATATTGTGTACCAGGATGGCAGCAGCTGAAGGAAGATTTGGGCAAATTGACCAGATGTAAATTGTCAGTTTTCATGCATAAATTCTGGTATAGCGCAGATGATTTAACATTGAAAACTCATTATGAGAGGAAGAGTAGCTAAATATAAAATCAATGTACTTCCAGAGCTAGCAAAATATGAGCCAGGATTGAAATCCTGACTATAACGAGAAAGAAACTAGGCTGAGAGTAGTAAATGCAGTTTTCAAATTAACCTTAACTAGAATATGCTACTCAAACATTTTGATTTAGCTACAGTTGACAAGCTTCCATTTTTCTGTTAATCACAACAGGACCTTCTGTTAACTCCTATGGCCTGTTGAAGCCTGAGCAGAGTGCAGCACTGGAGAAACTGTATCCTTCTTCCTGTGATTTTCTTGAGTGATTCTTCTCTGTGAATTGCAAACAGCAGCATCTGAGTTCACGTAGTTTGGGCTTTGACTTCTAGTCAGGAAGTAGAAATGGTCAGTGTGGTGTGGTGGTTTTTGGTTTTTTTTGGCTTGTTTGTTCTGTTTTTTGATTTTTTAAAAATTAATTATTTATTTTCCCTTCAGTGCTGATTCTCCATTCTTCAAGATTGTTTAATTGGATTATGTGTCCTGGTTGCTTAGAGCACACACTGTCTTTGCTAAGGAGAGATGTCTTCCTGCTGTTTGTATTTTTTTCCTCACATGTTACTAGAGGAAGCAGATAATGTACGTGCATGTTGATGGTGTCCTGTGTGTTTTGCTGAGATAAATGCATTCAGCCAAGCACACTTTTGTTTGCTTATTTTCTGTAACTCTGACTGAGGTGCTTGTGAAATTGTAGGCAGCCATGAAATCAATGAGACTCGGGAAGTAAGGCTGTACTCAGAGCAAGAACTTTACAACTGGCTTTTGCATCAATAATCCATTGCTTCTTTAAAAAGCAATGGCTTCTTTAAATAGGCTTCTTCAAAGAACATTTTCAAAAGATTTGAGTAATGAACTATTTAATCTTTCCACACAGCAGCTACACTGGTCTAGGAGTAATAAGGGGCATGACAGGTGAATCACTGAATCTTAAAATTATTGCTCTTCAGCAATAACGTGTAATACCAGATTTTTTTCTGGCTGTTCTGAAATGAGCAGCTCTAGGGGAAAGGGCATGTCTAGGAGAGAATACATTTATAAAAATGCAATTGTTAGGTTAAGCAAATAATAAGAGTTGTTAGTTAAAAATTTAAAGGGAGACTAAATTTCATCTTTTGGGGAATGAGTTATTCCAAGAGGCAGATGATCTATGCAACTCCCTTCTTAAGGCAGTGGAGACTATTGTTGCCCTCTAATGGTGTGAGCTGAAGCTTATCTGAAAAGTAACATAAATCTACAAATCTCTATCCAGTTACTCGATTACATTTTCTGAAAAGAGGGCTATGAGTTAAGGTTGTGCCAAGCATGCTAGTTTCATTTAAAATGGCCTCTTAAGTAGTTGTAGCATTTATATTGTCTTTACTAGCCAAAGTGCAAATTATATTACACTTGTTCTCTGGTGTTTGTTTCCAGGGGTAACCGCCAGTCATTCTTTTAACTAAGAGGGATATTTTCATTACTACTGTATATTCAGGATAATAATTTTTGACCCTGTTCTTTTCACCAGCAGCAAAACCAGTTAAGAAATGAAGGTAAATGGTAGTGAAAAGTGTGTACCTGGAACAGGCTGAACCTCTTCACTGCAATTTTGAAGAAAAACTTTAGTGCTGGCCTTGATGAGAGCTTTCTCGGCAAGTGGTGGAAGCAAAAATTGTGCCACTAAAAAGAGCAATTGTTTCTAAAAAGGCTTGAATGTAAGTGGGCAAATAAATTCATGCAATTTCACATCAAGGTCTGGCTTCTATCTCAAGAAGTAATTTTCTTTTTTTTTTTAGTTTATTTAATATAGCGGAAAACTCTTTTTCTAGAAACACTGACTTCTAAGAGAATTTTAAATGTCTGCTTCCCCAGCTTGTGTAGTAAAGAATTTCTCGGAAAAATCCAGAGGGTCTGCTCTCTACCTGTCCTGATACAACTGTTTTGCAGTGCATCATGCCAGAGATGGTGCTTAGGTTTTGTCATGAAAATGCTTTCCAAGACTAGTAGTGTCGTGGTTTGGGCTGGATAGGCCCAATCAGGCAGAACGACAGATGTTCTCTCTCTTCTGCTCTGCTTCGAAGGGAAGCAGGAGAGAGAGAAAAAGAGAGACTTAAGAGTTTAGAAGGAACTAAACTACTTTAATGAAATATTAATAATAAAATAATAAAAAGAAAATAATGAAATATATACAAAACCGTATCAAGCTCCCAGGATGACAGTCACGTCACCAGCAGGCACTGGGGAAGTCCCAGACTGGACTCAGTGACAGACGGGAACTGGATTCTGGATCTGGATTCAGGATAGGGATTGGGATCAGGGGCAGACAAACAGAGTGCTTCTTGGACCCTGGCCGCTGAAGAAGAGGGCTGACCCTTTGATCCCTCAGCTTGTATACTGAGCATGAGGCAGATGGGATGGAATACCCTGTTGGTCAGTTTGGGGTCACCTGTCCTGTCTGCTCCTTCCTGCAACTATGACCCCTCTACGCTTTTCCGCTTCTGACCCTCCAACGGGACAAATAACAAAGTTGGCTGGCCTTGGTTGTCGTAGCAATAGGTATAAGCAGGAGCCTCTCTGCATCCCATTCCTTGGCATCAACTATAAACATGGGTCTTATCACTCTCAGAGAGAACAGTTTCTGCACAACAGGCTGTTAATTTCAGCAGTTAGAAGAGGCTTAGATAAAAAGCAAAGTTTACTGAACAAAATTGGTCCTGTTTTGCCTCAAACCAGGACAAGTAGTCAGCTCTCATCCTTGCTGCTACTATTCTTCTTATCCTATTTTACTATTGCTGTTCCTTTCTTGTAATTAAGGTACCACTTTTGTCTCATGAGAGTGCGGAGATCAACGGTAGGATCGTGCCATATATGAGCACAATGGTTTGTGTGGGGTAAAGATAACTGTTCTTACAGAAAAGCATGTCCTGTCTCATGCTGCATAAAATGTATTTGGACTCTTCATTCTTGGCCCAGGTACTGTCAGTGCAACCTGCAGCAGAAAAAAGCTGTAATATATTAACAAACAATGACGCATCTAAACAGTTGTCACTTAAGCCCTTATTTATCTGCAGCGTTTAAACACAAAATTCATGTCAGCAGGTAATAACTTAATCTGTATCATATTTCTAAATCTAAATTAATGATGGCACAGATGGCATGCAAATGCTACAGGAAGAAAAATCCAGTTAAATAGATGTAAATATTCCAAGTTGATAAATGGTTAGTTTAAAAAAAAGTAAGTCTTCAAAATTGCAGAACTGATACTACAACATGAAATAGGAGTCCTGTAGGAGACAAGAAGGGTTGGAGAAACCAATATAAATAAAAGTAATTAAAATTTAAACTTTATATACTTTGACGAAGTGGCTTGAGGATTTACATATTACTTGAAGAGTGAAGCATGTGCTTTTTCATGATAATCAGAAAATATAGCCAGCTAATTAAGTTCTGCCCTCATGCTATGTTGAAAAAAGCAGTCACCAGAAAACAAACTTTTTATAAGCTCTGGAGTAAGTAATTAAAAAACACATTTGACCTCTCCAGTGCCCCTTAAAAGTAAAGACATAATATTGAATTCAAGAGCTCCAAGATTCAATCCATTAGAGAGAAACAGCTATGTATTTAAGAGGCTTTCCTGTCGATGAAGAGAATTATTGAGTTTTTTTTTTTACTGTTCCCTTTCTTAGTAATCTTACTCTAGATGCTGCTTATGAATGTAAATCTGCTTAGCTTTTTTTCTATATGCCTAATCAGAAAAGTCCGTGCTGCACCTTGCTCGTCCTAACCTTTATGCATACAACATTAGGGAAATTTGGCATATCACCATTCATAACAATGAACTTTCTTATTTCAGCTCTTCTTATACACATCTGTGTTCAGATGGCAGTCCGTTACCAAAGTCTTTTTATTATTTTCCCTTTTGATTAATTTTAAAATTATGAATATTGCTTTGTGAGATGTTTAATGAGATTCATTTAGATTTTTAACTCATTCAAAAATCTTTTCTTTGATGGACTTGATATGGTTGCTTAAAAGATAAAGATTTATAATTTTTTCTGTGAGTTTGTCAGATTATTACTACAGGGGTCTTATACCAATTGCCAAGTTCCATAGTTTTGTTTCTCTTCAGTTTAGTACTAAACTATTGAGCTTACTAATAGTTGATTTGTTTTCATTAATCAGCTATGTGAACTCAACTCCTTGGGTATTGTTAAGAGCCCCGATCCTGATATATCTAGGGTCTACTCATGAGACTCATGTCCTACATATTTATGTATCATTGATGATACCTTTGATAGTAACAACCTTTAAACCAACTTCTGGTTTTCATTGCTACCATGTGAACTGAGAGTTGTGAGGATACGCATTTGAGCTGCATTGCAGCTCATTACTGCTACCTAAGAGATGTTGATACCTAAACTTCTCCAAAGACTTGAGAGAATAATGTTATAGCTCTGTTTTGTTTCAAACTCTGATGAAAAAATGGTCATATCTAAGCTTGAGAAGAATGTTAAAATAACATACCACCTTCAAAATACAAAAACTAAAGCTATGGATACTGGTATTCCACAGATACATTCCAAAATTAATATGCCATGGTTGGTATTATTTGGTATTGCAAAGTTCAGGAAAAATAGAAATGCAACAAACGCTGTATCTAATAGAGCCAGTTCATTATGTCAGGCTGCAATAGCCAGCCTTCTTCAGCTGTGGCTATCATAGAAATGGAAAGCTAGCAGAACTGATTTTTCTTCCTCTACACTCTAAAAACTTTGTCTTTTGTGGAACACTGCAAAGTTATCTTTTTCGGAGGGCGGGAAGTGGTGATTTAATTTTTGCATCTATTGTAGTGCCAGCCTATTAAAAAAATAACAAAAATATTTAGTTTCACTGAATTTCATATACACAAATCTTCCAACATAATCTATTCTGGTGAGACTTTGCTCAAGTAAATCTCTCTAGAATCTTCTGATTCTGTAGCTTTGATCACCACTTAAGATAAGAAATGTTCATTCTTATTAGAAAAAAAATTCCTTAAAATTGATTATATTGTGGTTTGAGTCTAATAGACCCAGTTTCAGATATGGTATTAAAATAATTTTATTTATATTATGTTTTTCTATGTAGTAAATTCCAGTATCTTAAAAATCTTTAAGCCGTCTCATTGAGGGTGTGAAATAAAAGCTTTCTTCTTCTATTGGTAGTTTTCTTCACAAGACAGAATTTTAAGTCTTTTCTATATTCTTGCTTTTTACAATATTTTTTTGCAAATAGCATTTTGTAAGGCAAGACGAAATAATGCATTAATTTTCCTATCCCTATCTGCACAATCAAATTAATTACATCTATGTACTGATGTAGATGATTTTTTTTATACATGATTTTGTAGATGATTTTTTTTATGTTCTGATATATCTTTTTAGAACAATTGGCTTGATACTTAACTGTACTACTTTTCTTGTCTTCTTGCTATCAGTAAAGTGTTAAAATTGTGATGCTAGGAACCTGTCTTCGTGCACTAGGGGGCAATTTTAACAGCACCTTCATTGTGTACTTACACTTCAGGAAATTTAGAAAATGAGTATGCTTACCAAGCATACTCAGATCTGTTCAGTTTCATTTTGTTTTGACCCTAGAACGCAGATTTTCTGCGAAAGCTCCCAGATTGCAAAGTTAAATTCCAATTAGAAGGTATGCTCACATAGCAATGCAGTTAAACGGATCTTTAAACTTCAATTAATAAGTGAAAGTACAGTACTTTTTCAATATTTCAAACATCTTACTGGCAGCAAGTCCCAATTTCTCGTGTACAGGATGGTATTTCTTGGTTTAGGTGTATTGATTTTTCTGATGTTTCTAATTTTTCAGGTATATTAATGTCCAACAGCTAATGCTCCTTTGATAGTTCCAAAGGAAGTTTGAAAGAACTGTCAGAAACATATGTAGTATATGACCAGTAGATATAGCACTGTCCTTTTCTGCATGACATGAACTTGTAAATAACCATTGTGCTTTGGATAAACCAAGCCTTCAGTGTTGTGCTGGAAACCTCATAGTACAAACCTAAAGCACAGAACCTGTCACACACTAGCAATCTTATCTTAGTTAACTCCTCGTATTGATGATAATTTTTTCCAGTTGTCACCTAATTTTAGAGGCTTGTTTTTGAGACTGTATTCCACAGGTGGTATATTAGTGGTACAGTGCCAAAACTGGAATGTGGTGCAGCAGTGTATATGTTTACTTGACTGTAATATAAAAGGAGGGGCTTTTTTCCTAACAAAAGTAATAATTCAGAAAATATTTTCAGCTGTCTATAGATATTGCCAATTAAAGGATGGTGCATTTAAAATTTTGATTAATGTGAGCAAGACCACATTTGTTTTACACGAAGAAATGTATCCCAAATAACTGCCCATCACATAATGATGTGATGAAGAAAGGTATTGCTTTGCTATTAAGAAAACTATAAAATCCTTATAAACCTTTATTCTCTGTACATGTGCCTTAAGGATATGAAAGATATTACTGTGTAACTAAGGCTTCACCTTAAATCCAGTTGTGTAGGACTTTGAAAGAAGAAAATTATAACAAACTTCAGAAATTATCAAACTCTGTGGACATAAAGTCTTCATGTTCATCCTAAATAAAGATCTTTGTTTCACCTTAAGGCAGGTGCCAGCTTAACCTGCTTTAGAATAGGACATGTCAGACAGAATAATTTTTCTGTATTTCTCCAATACCACTTCTCCATTCCCAGCATCCTCGTCTATTAAGTTCTGCCAGCTTGCTTGTAGTCATGAGCAAGTAAGGAAGATGGTGTCTTGCTCGAGATCCTGGAGGTGGCTGGAAGGCTTCCTGGGCAACAGGAAGGCACAAGCAGCCACACTGTCCTGGGGGAAGGAGGAGTAGTTGGCCTGACGTAAGGCCAACAAGTGCTCTCAGGGGTTCCTGTGCTGTTTCAGGAGCTGGAGTTATTCATGAACCATCACAGCACTCAGTCCTAAGCAATGTGCGAGGGTAAGGGTCTAGCAGGTAGATCCTGAGGTCTGAGTCAGTAAATAGCTAGATTGTCTCTTTAGAGATGTGCCTCAAGTGATTAACAGTGGAGGGAAGTTATTCACCTACCATTCAAGCTTAATAAATAGTATATATTGAAATGGCACTTGCTGCTTTCCATAGTGGAGAACTAAAAATCGCTGGAGATACTGGTCCGAAAAAAAGACTAAAAGAAGGAGATCTGGTCTCTGCTGTTCTTATTTTAAAATGAAAAGTAGGAAAAGATGTCAATTGCTGGGTAAACCAAGATGTTATTCATAAGAAACAGGGAGGGAAGAGGACACTTATGCCCCATTTCTCAGGAGTATTTAAATATCTAGTTCTCACTAAAATTCTGTGTTAGGCACCAATATAAAATACTCAAGAGAATATGGACGATATTCTTCAAATCAATTAGCTTCTCTTATGTTCCTTCTTCCTAAAACCTTCTTTAGAAGGTAACCTTTTTAAATTGCCTACTCCAGTCTGTAGCACCCAGAAGACTAATTTTTTCTCATGCTTTAATATGCTTCCGAACAAACAAGTAATGAACAAATTGTCCCCCAACTTCTTGTTTCAGCTAGAAAACTGTAACTTATTAAATGAGTTAAATTGTTTCCTTTTATCTGTTTTTCCACTCCCTTCATTATCTGATTCATTAAGGGAAAAAAAAAAGTTTATTTTTTTGAGGAGGGAAAAGAATGAATTGCAATAATGCATTTTCTCAAAACAGAATGAAAAAACCCACTCAAATTCACCTTGGCCTCCTGGAAATAAGTGATACTGAAATCCATTCACTGCTGGTTTAAGGTATGGTTTTGTCTTGAATTTCTGTTGTTTTGGGAGTATTCTGGGAACAGAAAAATAACACTGTAACAAATCGTGAGAGCCTATAATCAACGGGTCAGAAAGCCAACTGGAGTAGCAAAATTCAGAGTTGACAGAGCATTGTTTTGTCAGTTTAATAGGGAGGTGGCTTACAGGGGAGGGAAGTTCAGCCTGAGCTTCTTTACTATTACCTGTGTTTCACTCACACATAGACTGAAACAGTTTTGACAATTTTAAAAGCTGAAAGAAACAGCAAATAATTTTTTGTCCTTAAATGGACTGGCTATAAAAAGCAAATTACCTATAACAAATTTCACTAATTTCACCTCACTGTTCTTTTGAACAGTAAAAGAGGTAGTGCAAACTTGGCTAACTGTTGACAGTGCTTTTCTTGATTTCCACTGTATTCTTCTGTTTCTGTATATTTCACACTTGATTGCAGCAAAGAGTGAAATTACCAATCAGTAAGAAGTTGTTCTGGATTATCACCTTTCTGGAATTGAACAGAGGAATGAAAGGATCTGTAAGGTGGTTTTTGGTTTTTTTTATTTACATTAAAAAATGTGAACTGTATTTGGATGGGCTGCTCAGTTTCATAGTAGAAAGAGCGATGAATGTGAGAGTTCTTAGTACAAATGAAACTGAAATAATGGGGTCACAGAACTTCCATCCATGCAAATAAATGACATCAACAGATGCAGTGTTTAATCACTTATCACATTAATTTGCACAGGATAAAAACTGGAAGATATCAAAAGATCTTTCTTATATTCACTACTGCCTGTATAAACAGATAGTTTCTCTGCATATGCAAAAGCTTCCCTTGCATTTTTCTGGCTAGTAGAAGAGCAGAAATGGAGAGACTGATGAAACAAACTTGATGTTGATTGCAGCTGCTATGGGGTATTGAGAAGGGTATTTAGGGGGACCTTCTGAATTTTCAGCAATGTCTTGGATCTGTTAATTCCTCTCTCTCTCTCACATCTGTATTCACTATTCCTACCCAGAATTCACTGTCTGATGTGACTGAATTTTTAGTGAACCTTTTGCCAGTTGTCCATTGCTGTGTGTCTTTAGGAAGACTTCTTGAAGCTTCTAGCTGGAATATATTGATTCATTTAGCTTGACTTCTAACTGTGTTTATGCATGAGAAATGAATGTCTGGCCCTAAATTCTATGACTACATTTCTATGTAGTGTTGAGTTATAGTACACATTTAATGATAAAATAAATGTTTGGTCTAGTTTATTCACCATAGCAAAGCAGTTATAGCAGTTATAATTCTTAAAAAGAATCAGTTTGTTGTACTCTGTTTATTCTTTCTGCCTGACAGAGAAACTAATGTCAATAAAGTCAAGCCCACATAAAAACCCTCAGGCACGGGCCCTGTCATTTGGAAATTGTCATTATTTCTTCTAATGCTTTTCAGTGAGTGATGAAATGGTTGGAAAGAACACAAAAGGGGGCATTTGAATTGTTTAAAACTGTCTAATATATCTTGGGACTTAGTATTTAAAATTACCTCTTGAATAACTGCAGGCATTAAATGTGGTGCAAATGCATTTCATGCGCCTGTATTTCTCATAAAGGAAATGCTAGAAGTAAAATAGAAATGGTTTTGTAACTGTTTGGGAATTTGAAGGATTAGGGAAAGGAGAATTTCTGGCATTATTTATCAAGTAAGTATGAAGTTGTGGAGTAAATCTTAGTCCACAAGAAGGAATTACATGGAGTATTTTGAAATAGCAGTAAAGAAGTGGTTTTGAAATGAAATGTTGATGCTCCTCAGAAGTTTCTTTCTTAATGGAAAGCATATGCCTTTAGGAAACTGTTTCGGCTTTGCTCTAATCTGACTTAATTACATTTTTGAGATTTCACTTTCTGTTCCACTGAGTGAATTTCTCAGTTAGGGTCTTTAACTGCTGAGCAGAATTACTACTATGTCATGCAAAGAAAAGGGCATGTTAAATTTTCAGACCATTGATTTACAAGTAAGATCATAAAAGAAATATGTGTTTTCAGCACCATGCTTTTTACAATCTGACTCCCTCACTGTACTTTTCAAGGGCGTGTTATCAATTCATCTTTAGTTGAATACACCCTGCCCTCAAGCAAAAGCAATTGAGCTTGTAAACCTCTCAATTACTCTGCCAGTTGCATCCCAGTTTCTTCTACAGATTTGCCAAAGTTTCTGCAGCGTGGGTCAGAGTTGACATGGGACTCTTGTGTGACCCTTGTGTCATGCTGCTTCTCAGCAGGGAGTCATTATTTTGTTTAAAACTTCATGAAACCAAGCAGGCTGCAGTTCAGCCGAATCCTGAAATCAAAGAGAAATACAGGTGGCATGTGTGCACGTGAGCAAAAGCAAAACAATAGTAAAGAACAAGGCTAAAGTTCTGAGGATGTATTCTTGTACGTAGCCCTCATTGACAGGTGATGTTTCTTCAAATATGGTAGTTAATTTTAGATAGTGAAAATAAAGATGAAGTGATTTTGTCTGTTTATTTTGCTAACCCTCTCTGAATATTATCACCAATGTATAATTCATGCATGACAACAAAATGGGTTGCAACAAAAAATCGAATCAAGCATTTGCTTGCTTTCTCTTGTCAAAGCCTCTCTTCACTCTGCAGATTAAAAAAAAAATAAAATCATGGCAAAGGAAAGCCTTAAGATTTTGATCTTGGTATTCTGCCCCCGTACCTTCCCACATTTTTTTGTTTGTTTCCTGAAGGTAATACATTTTATATGCATTAAGAAATGATTCACAGTGACTCGTACCTTCATGTTTCATTGAAATTATTTTTTTTTGTCCAGTTCTGTCTAGTATTTTTGCTGCATAGTAAATAGTTTTAGTGGTTTTAGTATTATTTAATTATTTTTAATCATAATTTTCAGACTACTGTAATGGTCTCCCGATTCACAAGCAATAATTTCTGTTGATGAGGGACTCTGTTGAAGACTGGGTTCTAATTTCAGCAACAGTTGCAAAAATAATGTCATAAAATAAAGCTAAAGGAAGTAAGTTCAAGGATGCAAGTTTAAGACGTGATACAGTATTATAAAAAGTGCAATAGCATATCTCATATGTGTCACAGCATGGTGTTTCTTACCCTTTTTTTTTGTGTTATGACCTCTGAAAAAAATTATATTTGGTACTGAGCACCACAGATTAGGGTATAGCAAAGTTCACTGGGTTTTTTTTTCTTTCTTCTGTTCGTTTGGAAGGACTGTTCATCAACTGAAGGACTTGGGGGGTAGGGTCCAAGATGGCAATGCTCACACCAACTTAGCCAACTGGGGAATAAGACAGGCCAACCAGAGCAGTGACAAATGTTCCTTAGCTGAATCCCGAGATGAGATCCAGAAGGTCAACCACCTCAAGGGTGTTAATGGCTGTGGTGGACCCTCTTTCTCTCCTCTAGGTAAACCCATGTGCTCAACTACCTCTCCGAAATACCTGTACACCGACACACGTAGTATTGGGAATAAACAGGAAGAATTATAGATCTGTGTGCGGTCACAGAGCCGTGATCTCATTGCAATTACAGAGACATGGTGGAATAGTTTGCATGACTGGAATGCTGTCAAGGATGGCTGTGTACTTTTTAGGAAAGACAGGCCAGCTGGGTGAGGCAGTAGAGTTGCTCTCTATGTGAGAGAGCACCTGGAACATATTGAGCTCTGCTTAGGGGTGGATGAAGAATGTGTTGAGAGTTTATGGGTAAGAATTAAGGGGCAGGTTAATATGGGAGACACTGTTGTGGGTGTTTACTACAGACCACCGGATCAGGAAAAGAAGTTGCTGAGGCCTTCTACAGACAGCTGGAAATAGCCTCACGATCACGGGCCCTGGTTTTCATGGGGGATGTCAACTACCCTGACATTTGCTGGAAAGACAACACAGCCAGGCACGCACAGTCACGAAGGTTTCTGCAGAGTATTAATGATAACTTTTACACACAGGTGGTTGAGGAACCAATGAGGAGAGATGCATTGCTGGACCTTGTGCTGACAAACAAAGAAGGCCTAGTTGGGAATGTGAAGCTTGCGGCTGCAGTGACCATGAGATGTTGGAGTTCAGGATCCTGTATGGAAGAAGCAGGGCAAAAAGTAGAACTACAGCCCTGGACTTCAGGAGAGCTAACCTTGGCCTCTTCAAAGACATGCTTGAAGGGATCCCATGAGCTAAGGCTCTAGAAGGAATGGGGATGCAGGAGAGCTGGTTAATATTTAAGCACCACTTCCTCCAAGCTCAAGATTGGTGCATCCCTAGGAGCAATAAATCAAGCAAAGGAGGCAGGAGACCTGCATGGATGAACAAAGAGCTTCTAAAAAAACTGAAATGGAAGAAGGAAGTTTACAGAATGTGGAAGAAGGGACTGGCCACTTGAGAGGAGTATGCAGGGATGCAATGAGGAAGGCTAAGGCCCGCTTGGAATTAAACCTGGCAAGGAATGTCAAGGACAATAAGAAGGGCTTCTTCAAGTACATCAGTAGCAAAAAGAAGACTAGAGAAAATGTGAGCCCACTGCTGAATGAGGTAGGTGCCGTAGTGATGGAGGATTGAGAGAAGGCAGAACTACTGAATGCCTTCTTTGCTTCAGTCTTTACTGCTAAGGCCAACCCTCCTTAACCTCAGACCCTGGAGGTAAGAGAGAGAGCCTGGAGAAAGGAAGGCTCTCCCTTGATCAAGGAGGATCGGGTTAGAGATCATTCAGGCAAACCTGGCACCCACAGATCCATGAGTCCTGATGGGATGCACCCACGAGTGCTGATGGAGCTGGCAGATGTTATTGTGAAGCCACTCTCCGTCATCTTTGAAAGGTCATGGAGAACAGGGCTGGAGGAAAGATAATGTCATGCCAGTCTTCACAATGGACAAGGGAAACTACAGGCAGTCAGCCTCACCTCCATCCCTGGAAAGCTAGTGGAACAGCTCATGCTGGAGATCATCTCTAAGCATGTAGAGGAAGAGAAGGTTATTGGGAGTGATCAACATGGATTCAACAAAGGGAAATCATGCTTGACCAATCTGACAGCCTTCTACAATGGCATGACTGGCTGCGTAGATGAGCAGTGGACATTGTGTACCTTCACTTCAGCAAGGCTTTTGACGCTGTCTCCTGTGACATCCTCATAGGTAAGCTTAGCAAGTGTGGGTTAGATGAATGGACAGTGAGGTGGATTGAGAACTGGTTGAATGGTAGAGCTCAGAGGGTTGTGGTCAGCGGTGCAGAGTGTACTTGGAGGCCTGTAACTAGTGGTGTTCCCCAGGGGTTAGTACTGCGTCCAGTCTTCTTCAACATATTCATCAACGACGTGGACAAGGGGACAAAGTTTACCCTCAGCAAGTTTGCTGATGACCCTAAACTGGGAGGAGTGGCTGACACACTAGAAGGCTGTGCCAGCATACAGCGAGACCTGGACAGGCTAGAGAGTTAGGTGGAGAGGAACTTAATGAAGTTCAACAAGGGCAAGTGTAGGGTCGTGCACCTGGGGAGGAATAACCCCATGA
>VFFE01007251.1:541697-592921 GCA_008921705.1 Burhinus oedicnemus
CAGGGAAGGTGCTTCTGGAGAGCAGAAGTTGTAAACTTTGCATGAAAAGTGCCCAAAAAATTTGGAACCGTTAAAAAAAAAAAAAAAAAAAAAAAAAGTCCTGCAAATATAGGTGGTCTTGACCAATTATTAATTTTACTGGTGTGCTGATAGATGTCTATTTACTAGCAATCTGTTTGTGTTTGTGACTATATATGACGACTGAAATAATTGTGAAATCACATGTGTTTTGCAACATGTCCTGGTAGGATCTTTTTTAGCTCTTTAGGTATTTGTCATATAATAGAAAACTTGTGTGGTTTAACTACATTTCAAACAGGTAGGGGGTTATATTTAGGATTATATTTATTTCTTTTATAAGAATTTTGGGGGTTTATGACTAAGAGAACATGGGAAAACATGATTTTCACAGCAAATTTATAAATTAATGTACTTTAGAAAAGGCATAAGGTTCTTTCCACCCAACATTTTTCCATTTTGCTATTTCTGGACAATCCCATCTTTTGAGGATTATTTTCTCCCATTGGCTCTATCAATAAAAAGCAATATCTAGTTTAAAGGAGATGTAAAGTGCTATTTACTGAAGTATGTTATGCATTTAAGCAGCGTTAGGTACCCAGACTGCTTCTGTCACATTTACGGATTTCGAAATGTGAATTAAAGTACATTTTCTGCAATTGTGACCTTGGGCAACAGTAAAAGTAAATTCAATGTAAACAAAAATCTTTCTCGGATGCATTATGCAGAAATGGCAAAGGGACATGACTGCAAAAGGGAACATTCCTGCAGGTAAGTGTGTTGAGAGATGTATCAAGAATAAAATGTTTGGTACGTTATTCACTTTGAACAACAGAAACAAGGAGTGTAAGACTGGATAGGCCTTTTTGGTCACAGAATCCTGTCCCTTCCTCTGCTGCATGCGAATGTATTATAAACTCGTTAGCTGTATTTATGAGACCCCTGATTCTGAGTCATAGCACACCTCCATTTCTTTACAGGTAAGCAGCTTAATGGCATTTCAAAGATGGAATGCTCTAACGAAAACACCCTGGAAGCAGATGAGTATGCTTGGAGTACAGTACAACAGCTCCTCCTTCCCCCAAGCACATAAGAAATTGCATGCTTCTTTGGAGAATTAAGTATTCTTTGATGCATGGGAAACAGCATGAAGGGGACTGGATCCCACCAGATGAAATAACAGTATATGGAACATTTAAGCATGAAACACGAGCCATATAAAAACACTGTAGAAAACATTTATTTTCTCTGATAACTGGAAAGTAAGTTTCTGAACTTGAAGCTGAACTTCTCTAAATATATGCTGGTGACAGAAGGCTGGCCTCTGTGTAAAGGTATACTGAATGAAAATGTTATGGATATTCTTATCCTGAAAACATCTTGCTTGCAGAGGTCAAAGCTAGTGGTAAATTCAACAGTTTATGAAATGAACTTACTTGTCAGTACTTTAGAGACCTGTGCCAGAAGAGTGTGTTGAAAAAGAGTATAAAATCTCACTGACATTCGATAGTTTTATTATGTTTATGCTAATATCTCCCTTCACTGAACAATTCTCCAGAATCTGACATTCACCAAATGTTCCCACAGGATCCCCATTACTACTTATTAGTTAGCCTGTGTCTGGGATAGAATCATAGAATCATTTAGGTTGAAAGAGACCTCTAAGATCATTGAGTTCAACTGTTAACCCGGCACTGCCAAGTTACCACTAAACCATATCTCTCAGCGCTGCATCTACCTGTCTTTTAAATACCTCCAGGGATGGCGACTCAACCACTTCCCTGGGCAGCCTGTTCCAATGCGTGACAACCCTTTCAGTGAAGAAATTTTTCCTAATATCCAATCTAAAACTCCCTTGGTGCAACTTGAGGCCATTTCCTCTTGTCCTATTGCTTATTATTTGTGAAAAGAGACAGACCCCCACAGAAGGGTTTTAATTTTATTTTTATTTAAACATATATCTGGAGCTGTTTTGTACCCTACTTTATGAAGAAAACTGTTCCAAGCATCAAAGCTTTCTGTGGAATGAACTTTTCTATCAAGATCTATTTTATAATCATTGTTTCACATATCCGTAATTGCTGTCAATAGCTCATATGATAACCTATGAGCACCTGCTAAGGATGCTGCCATAGCACAGTCTCATGGGAAGACGCAGTCATAGCTTTGCCATTTCTTGTGACAAAGAAGAATACATACTAGGACTTAAGTAGTGGAAACCTTTTCTATTACTATTTTATAATTGAAGACTGGAAAGAACTACACCTGTTTAACTGAATTATCATTGTACTCTATGAGTTCTTTTGTCATGGATGAAAATCTTCACAGAAAACCAAATCTTCAAAGTTTGTTGTCCTGGAGATTTGTTCTGCTTCTAAAGGTGAAGGTAAAAAATAATTTGAAAAGCAGAAAAAGTTAAGACTTCTTACACATGCACATAGTTGCACTAAGACTCAAATTGCACCCTATGCTCCCAGGGTTATTTGGGCTGGGGATTATTGTGTTGAGTTTAGCTTTTCCTGGTAGAGCAATTATATTTTAGGTTTGGTGTTTGTACTTGCTTTTAAAGGATTAAATTCAAGCTGCGATTGAAGGTGTGAAAGTCACCTGGCCTTTTTTCCCCACATTTAATTAATTAGCATTGAACCCTGAGGGTAAAACTTATTAATGAAATGTAAATGTAAAATTATGTTACCCTGGAAAAACAAATGCGCTGTGCCAAGAAATCCATTAGCTGAGTCTCTTCTTTTCTCCTTAAACCCTCAGTATTCAAGGGACATGAGGAGGGAAGTGGAGCTGGACAGAAGACTGTGAATTACAATACTGTAGGAACTGTAGTTTCCAGCTCTCGTTCTGTAACCTCGTCCTGTTTTCACATAATTTTGATTACATTTCCTTCAGTGCTTTTAAGGGATATTAAAAATGAGATGAAGAAATAAACAAAGACACAACAAACAATAAACAGCAGAGTATCCTATTAGTTACTTTGATCTATGCCATTCTTCTTTCAAGACAGTCTGACACATCAAACGTTCCAAGGTTCAGTACATCGGAACGCATAGCAGTGTTAACATAGAATAAATCTGAGTACACAACTCCAACAAAAAGAGCTACAATTTGCACAGACTTACCAGAATTTTAATTTTGAACTCCCAGCTTTCTTAGTGTGTGGATTTTAAAGACTGTTTCTTTTTCTTCTGCTGCTTCTGAAGAATTTTTCCTGACAAAAAGCATAATGTAGAAAGCTGGTATTTCCAGTACCCAGGGTACTGGAGTATTCTTGATAATCCAGTTTAAAATATTGCTCTAGATCCATATAGCTTTTAATTGTCTCCTTCACAGTTTGTGATACTTCATCTACAGTCATTGCAAAACCATTTTTGTTTTGTATATTCTAGATTTTTCTTTTCTAAGTTAAATTAAATTAAATCGAATTTATCGTCCTGTCAACCATGTTGAATTAAGTTTTTTGGAATGGTTAACAATGTTGGGTGTTGTTTTTCCTACCTAATTAACTAATAATGTGGGCCTGTAAATTTTGTCTTTTGTATATCTACATCTTAAAAAGCTTGAACCATACTAGTTCAGTCTTCATCTCTGGTACAAGATCCTATTATTTTTTTTTCCTACTACCATTTATCATTCTTTTTTTCCCAACTGGTTTGTGATCCATCTTAAATCTTAATTCTCATTGTGTGGTTATTAACAGTCCCTTTAAAATCTTTTTTCCAAGGACACTGTCAACAGAAATTTGAAGGTCCCAATGAATTATATTCACTTGTTTCCTTTCACACATCTTGTTTTAACCTTCTGCAAAAACAAGAATACTTGCTTTTATAGAATTCACGCTCAATGGCACTTAAGATTTTAACTATACCACCTGATATTTTTATGTTTTGTTATGCATATTCACTTTCTCAGGAACTAAGTAAGTACCTTTTTTGATCTTTGGCACTCTTTAAATTCCAGTTTAACCATTTTCCAAATACCTAGAGAAAATACACTGCACATCTATCTGAAATTAGGGATG
The DNA here is from genome assembly GCA_008921705.1 of Burhinus oedicnemus. NCBI lineage: Eukaryota > Metazoa > Chordata > Aves > Charadriiformes > Burhinidae > Burhinus > Burhinus oedicnemus. The sequence continues at coordinate 545,746 of VFFE01007251.1, forward strand.
TCATGTTACACTGATTCTGCTTAAGTCGTTTGCTGATTTACTGGTATTAAATTTTAACTCTGGAAGCATACATTTTTTCCAAAAAATCTTTTTAATTTATGTAAAGTTTCAGGTTTTTTAAATTTTCTTGCCTACCAAGTTTTGATCTGTTCTGTTCCGATCTTTTATATGGATTATTTCAATAGCCAATTTCATGATATCAAATCTATTTATGGATACGGCTGTGTGGTGCTTAGCTCCCTACTGAGGTTAACCCACAACATGGAAATTAGAAGTATTGCTGCTGAAAGTCTTGTACTACTCTTACAAGGGAAGCCTTTGCTATATCTGCAGAGTGTTAATAGGGCACGCTTCCTTTATCATTCCAGCAACAGTCTTAGTCCCGGAGAGGAGGTGCTGGCTTTTCTTGGAGATTAACAGCTTCATGTTTTGACCCAGGCTATTTTTGCCATGCATTCTGTTAGTTAGAAAAAAGTGTGATTGTGTAAAAGATTTAAGCAGGAGCTAATGTATCTTTACTAGTTGTTGGTGCTTGGCATCTTTAAATGTTTTTCTTGAAAGCTGTTAACCAAGAGTTTTCTTACTTAGGGATCTGGTTTGATGTTGGTAGGAGTCACCAATAGAATCCATTGAGCTATCTTTGATCATTTCGTGTCTCCTACTAATTAACTTTAAGAAAACTCTGAAAATGTTCTGTGATTTTTTTTGAGGGCTTGCAGTCTGTGCTCTCAAAGGTACTAAAACTGAAATAGCCAGTATATGGATTTTATCCAAGTCATGATAGCGGAAAACTCATGAGTGCCTTCTGTTTATATACATACCGAACGACATCACTTACATGCAGGAGGAATGCTTCAAAAGGATCCTAAATGCATTTTACATGACAGAAAGCTTAATTCAGAACTCATTTAAATCAAGAGAATTATCTCGTGATTTTGGTAATCTGTAGTTATCTTCACTAGCAAAAAAACCTATTCCACAGTATTTGAGGAATTACAGTTAATATTTTAAACTGTAAATAATTCAATTAAAAGATATTACCAAGACAACTGGGAAAGTGTTTCAAAGAAATAAGAAAAGAAAGGATGACGTTCCAAAACTATGCATAAATGCATGGCTTGGATGAGATACAGAAGTACAGCTTCATGTGACAGAAGCTGCGGAGGAAGAGATGTTTACACCAACAGTGACCAGATTGTGTGCACATACTGCTTTAGAAAAACAGAAACTGAGGACTCCCTGAAAGACCCTTCTTAACAGGAACAAGCCTTTGTTTGCAGCACAGCAGTTCTTGAGCTACCAGACCTTTAATTTAAGACACAGTTATCATGAGCAATGTTAATTTTACATAATCTTGTCAGCTATTTGCCTTAAACTGTATTATTATTTCAGAATCAGTGCCTGAATGAGGCATTGTTTCTTAAAAAACAAAAAAAATCCTATAATATAATTTCTAAAATAATTTCCTACTCACCTAGATAAGATGAACCCATAATTAGTGTGTTTGTAATTGCTGAGGTAATTTATGAACGTGGTCCTGATTTATTTCTGTCGAGGTTTCAAAGTTAATTTTATTTTAATGTGCTTATAGCTGACATTTTCAAAGCCAAGGGATCATGTTTTCTCCTTTGTGCAGGTTAAGATTTTTTAATTTTTTGAATTTTATGTTAGTTCACAGTTCTCCCACCAACTTCACTTATGCACTCACGAGTAATCTGCACACATTTTGAGGGAACTGCCTCACGTTGAGACTACAGACTGTGAGCAGCGGTGCAAAAATTGAAGTTTAAAGCTGGAACAACTCAGGCAATAGCAGCTGCACACAGATGAGAAGTCACAGCCTTTGAAAACACGAGAAACAAAGAGGCTGTGCAGGGACAAGTAAGTATTCGAAAGCATGTAGGTTCCTCTCTGATATGCCAAGTACTGAAAGTGCATTGCTGGCGCAGAGCTGATTTTTATGTGTTGCTTCGAGCCATCACGAAGTTTCAGAATCAGGACAGCTTGACTCACACCTTGTTAATTTAGTCAGAGATCAGTGGTTTTCGTTGTTTCTCTATTCATTATGACAGTGTAGAGACAAAGGTTTATACTTTGCCATAGTGTCTAGTCATATTTTAAGTGATAGTTTCTACTGACAGCAGAGGTTTGTTCTTCTGTCAGCGGTTCTAAGAACCAGAAAAGTCTGAGCTCTTGCACTGAAATATTTTATTTTATTTTTTGAAAGGAAAGGTGTTAAAGAGAAAGGAAGAGTCATGGGTGGGTTTTTTTATTCTGTCTGTACCTATTAAGATGTGCAAAGAATAGAACAATTAAACATTTTTCAAAGGATGATGGCTCACTAACTAAAATGTAATACCAGGATGTAAAACATATTTTGATTACCTTTGCCTAAACTAGGTTGTTAGCCAAATCAGCTTTTTTGCCTTGTTTCCCAGTTCTTCATCTATATTAGAGAGCTCCCAAGAGGACCTCATTGCATGTAAACATTGGGAGGTACTCAGATGTTACATAATCAAGGAAACAATACCACATATACGAAATATACTCTATATATATATTCTAAGAAACACCCAGGCATGTATGTTATGCATGTATAGACAGTAATACAGGCTTTTTGAATAGCAGAAGATACTTGCTCCTCTTCTTGCGAAGGAGGTTGCTAAGAATGATAAATACTTCAAAGTAATGTTTTTGTGTTGGCATCTGTAGTATTAAAACAGTCTGGAAAGACAATAAAGTATATTGATTCTGAGCAAACATTCCTCTGATGTAGTTTAGAAGGGATCAGTTCACTAAATTGAAAGAGAAATCCAGATTATTACCAGAAAAAGTTCTAAAGGGAAAAAAATGCTTTAGGACAACTGTGGGGAAAAAAATGGGATAGCAAAGTTACAGGTCATTATCAATAATAACTGTAAGGAGCACAAACCTCCAGAAAAACTGCATTTTGGGTGTTAGAAAGTTTTAAGCCTGTTTTAAGTGCATATTTGTTCATTATCACATTGTGCTTAACGGTATCCCATTGAAGGACCACTTCCCAGAAAAAGCAGACCTCTCTAAGTGCTGCAGTTGTATGTCTAGCAGTTTATTATCAATGACTGGGAATTTTCTGCATAAAGTACATTGATCTTCCTGATAATTATATCTATCTAACTAATTTGTGCAAAGCATTTCATGGAGCTGTTTTATAGGAGACAAAGACCCTTTTCTTGGGGCAGTGCTGATGGTTACTGTCATATTTATCTTGGGTGGAGGGATGTAAGCCAGGTTACTGAATATATGTAAGCAAGATTTAGTGTCAGCCTTGTGTTATAATTGTCTGCACGGAGCCTCAGGCAGCTGGTATTTAACTGAAGATATATTATGGAATAAATTTTCTTTAGGTACCAAAAGGGCATCTGTTTCTATCAGTCTTGGAAGCGGTTCCTTTAGACAGGCTAAAACTGTACGGGAATACACTTTAATCATTGTAGGTATCAATTACAATTGAAATTATATCGCTGTAAATTGTTGAATATATTCAGTATTTTAAAGACTTTAGATGTGCTTTATCACATAAAATATTGTTATTTTGAGGTCAAATACACAGCACACGTATGAGTTCCTTCTGCAATAGCAAGCAGTCAGAATAGATGTCCCATTTATTGACAATTCTTTTTTTATTTTCGGTTAGGTTCTTTGGGTTTTTTTTGTGGTTGCCTCTTTGTGGGATCTAATGAAATCTCAAGCTGGATTTCTGAAGAGATTCTTTATCTCATTTATCCTGAAATCCTGAGTTCAAAGACAACCGTGTCCTTTTTTGGCTCTGAAGTCTGCTTTCTACACTCTCTGAGGAATTTAGAATACACCGGTGCGCTAGTGTGTGCAGCGTACTACAGTAAAGCCCCATAAACAAAAGACTTCTTGTAGGCCCTGGCTCTAACAGAAGAACTTGTTGCTGACATGTGCAGCATTGCACTGTACCTGAGCAGCATCTTCTGTGTGGAAAAAGGATATAAGAGTTAAAGGCAGTAGTAGAATAAAAAATGACGACTAAATTTAATTAGGAATACTGAGCCCATACTGAATACCAAATTTAATTAAATTCAGATGAAGAAATGTGCATATCAGTAATTGAAAAGTTTCTAAACTTGATTAAAATTAAAAGAGCCTAGAAGTTCATGACAGAGAAGTAAAAAATATATCTTAGAAATAGTGTTCTTTGGTTATTTATCCCCATGGTCTAACAGAAACTGTTAGACTGATATAGAAGAACCTAGAATGCATGCTTGTCAGAAAAACAGGACAAATTTCTTTTGAAAGACTCTTGGGGAAATACATATATAGATTTTAATGAGTATAGTTGCATTTTCCAGCTGTTTTATTGAATAACATTCAGATGTAAAATAAATCAGTAGACTATGCAATGAAATCAAGCTCTATAAAACAAAGAAAAAGAAAACCAGTCTCTCCAACAGCATAGTTTCTAATGATCTTTTCTTTTAAAATTATAAATCCACCAAATTTAAATATTTATGGCCTTGGTGTCTAAAAATAATCCCCAAGCCTTGCCTATCAGCTTGCTGAACAATGTGATAAAGACAGATACCCTTTGGCTTTATGACCCTTTTGATTATTTGTCCTGGCTGGGTGACAAAACAACAAATTACAGCATGCATGAAAGTCAGCTATAATTACAGTGCAAATCTAGGGATCCAGAGACTGGTGACTGTAGTTTGCAATGGTTTAATAAAGGATAATGACACTTTAGAAGCTTCCTTTTAGGTATGGAAAAAATCCAACCTGACAATAGTCAGCATTTATTGACCCTTTCTGTAAATATTTTTCTAGAACAATCAATTTTCTCCACTTCTGGATTGTACATGAGAATGTACATTCTTTTTCTTTTTTTTTTACCAGATTTTTTCCTGTTGCTTTTAGAGAATTCCACCATGCAGTACAACCAAGTACACAGAAGTGAAGAAGCAGTAAAAAAAATTCTTACCTGAGAACAATGTGCGTACACAAACACACATTTATCTATTTTTATATATATATGTGTGTGTATATATATTTATGTACATATCTGGCTACCATGGGGTTCTATTTGCTGCAGTTAATATTGGCCCTTCAATTCTATACTCTTCCGGGCAGGCTTTCTAAAGACCACTGATTGCTCCTAGCTGTTCCCTTAGTGCCCGTCCTGCTCCTGCCATTGGTCATCCAGACCAACAAAAACTGTTGAAATTGCATGGAGAATGGAATTCCTTGAAAACCAAGTACTGTATTTCCAAGAATTCTGCTTTGGCTAGAAAAAGGAACCTTTGTAATCTCAAATTTTATAATGTTCTGATCAGAGAGATCTGATAAGAAAAAAAGCCAAAAGAAGGGCTTATAATTCCTTCTCCCACCCCCTTCCCTGCTCTCCCCCACTCCCTTTCTCAGCTGTAGTTATCACAATTTATTAGTGGCATAACAACCTAGATTAAGTCCTACTTACCTGGTATTGCTGCCTCTGAGGCCACCTACAAATTTGGTTCAGAGACTTGAATTATGTAATTTCACTACCTTTATTCTGTAACTAAGATATTCTCTCTGTTCTGGTATTTGACTTTTTTCCCCCTGTCTGTTATAGCTTGTACTTTTCAATTTTATTGTTTTTTCCATCTCTATTCTTCAGACATTCAGCATTCACCTTGCTAAGAAGGACCAAACACGGAATATCTCTGGCCATTTCCAATACATCCAAGTGACACAAAAAACAGGTCAGGCACACGCTAAGGTTCTAGGGTAGGACTTGAGATTTGTCCTCTTCCAAACTCAGGGTTGCAAAGTTGCTTACAATGTTATTTAAGGTTGTGCTTGAATGCAAGTTCCACTCTTTTCTTGATTGAAAATGTTAGATTCAGTCTTAGCTACTGTTCTTTCTACTGTTTGAACCATAAGAAGAAAATGTCAGAAACAGTGAGACCCAGCTGGGTCCCTTTTCTCATTTATGCTGGTCATGCTACTGCAGGTCAAGCAATAGGCTGAAGAGTTTGTATTCTTTCAGAACATGCAATTTGTTTGTACCTAGATAGATTGCTCTTCTGCAAAATTTTAGCATCTTCATAAATGTAATGATTGTAGTTGTAGATTAAGAAGAAAACGCGGATGGGGAAGCTGTCTCAGTTGTGCATAATTAGATTTTTATGCATGCTGTTAGTATAAATATGAACAACCACTAATTTTCAGGACAAAGGAACAGAATGCACAAAATGCTATGTGTCAGGCTCAAGCCTGCAGAGCTCTGCTACATTAGCAAGCCTGGCATTGTTTCTTTTAACTGGAGTTATTCGTACAACTGCACTGGTTACTTTTGCCTATGTTTACACACTTTAATCCTATTCTTAAAGCAGATCCAGCCTGTATACCTCAAGTTTCTGTGGATGGTTTTATATTTTTTACTCCATTGATATCTGTCTTCAACACATGCTAGCACATTTAAAATATATATTTTTGACTTTAAAAAGAGGAAACTACAATGACTTACCCACTATAGAGAATCCTTTGTGTTCCAAGTGTTGTACCATAGAAAAATCTTCTAGTATTTAACCTTTTCTTATTATCTGAATTCAGAAATCATGTACAAAACTAATGTTTGTACAGATTTACTATTTCAAAAATGTGTTATTTAATCTGTTCATTACTTATTATTCCAGGATTTTATCCCTAGTCCTCCCTTAGACTTGAAATAAATTTTACTTAAAGGAATTAGAAGTGTGTTGGCACAAGTTCAGTAACTTCACATTTAAAATACAAAGAAAGTAGTAGTTAGATGAGATCTCTGCATCGCTACATCACACCGTTCCTGGAATCATTTGATTAAAAATTAAATACTCCACTGCAATAACCATTTACAGCCATTTTAGCAGTGTAATCTAACAAAAAGATCACTGCTTGATAACATTGTGTATATTAACTGTAAACTTTAGTGGTGAGGAATGTTAATATTTTATATTCTTTTGTCAGTACTTTTGTTTCTTTCTTCAGTTTCCATAGCAGTTTCAATTCAACGTTAAAACCCCTGGTTTGTAAATGTTCTCTCCCCCCCCCCCCTTTTTTTTTTTTTCCGAAATAACCACTACTGATCCCAAATTAACAGTTATTTGGTGGTAGCCATATTAGAAAAATAAGATTGAAAAAAAGAACCATAGCATTGAGCTGGGTATTTCACAGCATTATGGGCCTGAAGAGGTCAGACACATGAATCTCTAGGACCAAATTTTAAAATTTATTTAATGGTGAGGTACTTTAGTATCACATGTACTGTAAAACTACTCCCTGTGGTGTGCCATGCACAAAGGCAATGGCTTGAATTAAGTGGCATTTATTCATCCCACCACACCCAGGCACCTGAGCTAAGAACATGGCACTTGGCATTCCTCAGCTCAATTTTCTTCATTACGAAGATCATAAGGACATCTGAAAATAATTCTGCTGGATTGCCTTTGCAATTTCCTTTGAGTTTAAATTTTCTTTTTCTTTTTTTTTTTTCTTTTTTTTTTTTAGGAAATAAATTGTTTTTTCCATCTTGGTGTTTTAAAAGAAATTTAATAGTGGACTATTTGTTGGGGGTATTCTTGGGAAGAAGGCAAAGAAAAGCTGTTATCCTTTCTTGCTGGAACATCATTTTAACCTTGTACGAGTAGTGAAGTTTTATTTCCAAGATTAAATCAAGTTTTCATCAGAATAGTTCTCTGTGGTTCTTTTTTTTAGCTGTCAAGTCATTTTCTAGAGAACCCAAGGGGTACATGTTGAAACTCCAGATCTGAAACTTTCTTTGTATAGCTTTTTGTTACGAGAATCCTATCTTTATTTTCTGTAACTTCATTTGTAAAAGGTTGGATTCTGGCTTACAACAGCTCAGAGCTTTATGTACTAACATTAAAGAAGCATGCAGCATAAACATGCAAGCTCTCTCTTACATGAAATAAACAACTTCTTTTTAATTTTTTTAGAAAGATAGGCATTCTAGACATCAGATAAATAGGAAATTCTTTTCCTGCTTCACTTATGAAGTTATGTCCCTTACAATTGTAACAATGTTAATTTTTATTGTGGAATTGAAAATCAGAAGTGATAAGCATTTGATAATAATCAATTATCTTTTGGTCTTAACATTAGATTATTTTGTTGGTTTCAAATTTTCTCATACGTTGAAGAAATAAATATGAGCAACCTGGATCAAACATACAGCATGATTTTAGCAAGGTCATAAGAAATAGGGGAAGACATTAATCCTAGAAAAAGATTTTTTGACCCCAGTGAGTGGTGAAAAGTACATTTATCTGATATAAATTTAAATCTCTTGTGTATTCAACCAATAATTTTTCCAATATAGATGTTTTTAGAAGAGTAAAAGGTATGGATGTGTCCAATACGTTGATTTTGTGGGCATTCCAGGGTATATAGAACTGATAAATATCCTCCTACCATGCTATACTTACTTATTACAGCTGGCATCTGCTCTGCCTCATTAGAAAAGGCTTATTCACTTTAAATGGTAGGCAGTATTTTGTAATGACCAGTTCTTTTCCAGGTGAATGTGCTAAATGCAAAAACAACCATTCACACCTGTGATTATTTACCACTATTGAGCAGGATATTTTTATTGCTTAAAGGGTCATAACTTTCTCTTTAAAGTGACACGAAGGACAAATTTGATTAAACTAACCCTTTATGATTTACTGTACTTTTATCAGCCCAGAAGGTCTCCTGAAAGGCAGGTATGTCTACCATCGTTTCTTTAACTGTTTTCTACTAGATTTCTTTAACTGTAATTTATCACCCATGAGACTATGGTGTAAAAGGAAGGACTCATAATTTTTAATATTAAACCGATATTATTATTCAGCTGTTAGTAGGTGAGAAGTAATATCTGGTCAACTATATATTGATACTAAAGTTGATTAACCATAAGGAAAAATAGGTCCTTATAATAATACCACACCAATATATCTTATGCTGCTGTTATAAATATCCCGACAGAAATTAACAAAGCAAATATTTGATTGCTATGTGTTCATGGTTGCTAGATTACCATAATAGCTTTGAATATATAAGCAGCATAAATAGGAAAATGATTTACAAGGAAAGGAAAAAATTTCTGTTTTCTTGAAAAGTTATAACCCTGATCAAGAAGAATTGTAAATACTAGTGTGCAGAAAAAGGCACCACAACAGCAATCCTATACACTCATTTCTTTCTCATATTCACTGACTAAGAAAAAGCTTTGAGGCTAAACCATGTGCAATATCTATATAAATTCTTCTACAGTCAGACCCATGAGTACTCTCCATTTGTACGTGTTCTAAATGAAGGAGAAGCAATTGTTTTTTTTTTATTTTAAGTCTGTGCCATGACCAAAGTTTATCTGTTGCATTGACAACAGAAAGATTTTATTTGGTTGGAACACTAGAACCTACACTATACTTGTCTGACTGCAAAATAGGAATTTTTGAAAGGTGATCTTTAAGGAATATTCTCTGTTGTTTGATTTATGCCACAAATGCAATAGTTGAGAATTGACTTAGATTTCTAAAAAGAAAATAGTTGAATAATAATAATTAAAATAATAATAATAATGTGTAACTACTTTTAGTTAAAATATTTAGGAGTTAAAGTTTAATTTTTAATTTCTTGATGTAAAATAACTCCATGTATTTCTAAAAATATAGTATTTAAAAAAAATAATAACCCAACAACATATTTTAAATAAACAATTCTTAATACTTTAACATGAAAGACTTGGGACTAGAATCAAAGAACATTAGTCACTTTAAAAACTTCATAACAACTTATGAACAGGTAATTTAAATTTACATAAATATAAATTATGTATGTGTGTGCATGTATACTTTTATAATAAAAAATAATAACTTATGATGTTCTGCCACTGATAAGAAAAAGATTCTATGACTGGTAAATATTTAGGCTTTTATACTTCTTCTGAGTAAATACATCAACATTTCAAATTACTTATAAAAAAATAAATCTCAATATCAAATAAGTTCTAGTATGTTTGTTCTCATATAGGTCTCCAAAATAAATTAAAATTTCCCAGGTCATTAAATCTTTTTATGAATGTAATTAATTCCTAACATTATATTGTATTAAGAAAGCCTTTTTGAACTGATGCGTGTGGGAAAGCTGATTTCACCCTCCATTTCTAGCAGCTTACCCACTCTCTTGGGTAAGTTGTTAGCGGTGGAGCAGCTGACCCAGGCGAGCAGCCACCTTAGGGTCTGGGACTGGTAAATCTATTTGGTTTCCAGGCACTCAGCATCCTCTCTCCAGCTCTGAAACACTATGGCAGCTTTTGCTGATCTTCAGGATGCTGCTGCAGTGCCAGGGGCAGCTGAAGTTCAAGAAAGTATGTAAGAAAGTACGTGCTGGAGTTGTATCAAGGAAGGTAATAGTGATTAGTGAATTTCCACAAAGCTTAATGTCAGATTAAGCATGTGGTTATGCAGATTATTATTTTTTTTCCTCTCGATAGAGCTTCCCTGGCACAATGACTTGGCTAAGGAGCTGCTTGGGGCATGCCTGAGAGGCTCAGGAAGTCGTGAGTGAACTGGGAGGGTTGGTGTCAAATTGGCACTGCTGCCCTACAAAGGACTCAGTCTCACTTTCTGTGCAAGAGACGATCAGAGAATGTATTGTCCTTGGGCAAATTACTTATCTTAAAAATTCAGCTAATTGAAAATCTTTCCCGCCAACATTTCTTCTTTTTACTTGCTCGCTTACACGGGCTCACAACGCTACGCTGCTCGGTGTGGGGCTGACGCTGCAGGCATCCTGTCTGCAGAAATCGGTTGCAAAACACGTTGCTTGCTGCAAAGCAGAGACGGAGAAAAGTTTTCAAATAAAAAAATGGCATTGCAGAGTGGGAAGATGAACTAATAAAATGTGGGGCCTGGGCTTATTTTGTGACAGCTGGGAATCAGTATGTCTGCTGAAGGACCCAAGGATGTTCCAGCTTCAGCGGCATCCTGGCCCCTTGTTAGGCACATGGTGTGCTCTCAGATGTCTGAGAGCTTAGGTATAGATACATATCTCAACTAATCATGTATTATTTACACAGTCAATGAATCTGTTAGCACTTTGCTGTGATTAAAACCAAAATATCTGCATAGCTAAACTTCTCCTTATAGATAGAAAATATAGATAGATATAAATATATCCCAGGGAGTATTGATAAAATTATTCCTTGATTGTTTGCACAGGAAAGTTATTGAAAAGTTTGTATTCACATATATCACGAATAACCAACAAATACATGTACGGAGTAAATGAAAGAAATCAGTATATGCTCTTTCTTTCTCCCTGCCTGGTTTGGTTATTCTGAATCTGTAAGATAAACAAAAGCCAGATTTTTACCTCTGAGTCATCAGGAGCTCACACAAATACAAAGGCCTTCCAAAAGTGATAGAAACATATTAACATAGGCAAAAACGTTCAGTAGTTGTTTCAGTGATGCCAGATATGTAAGGCCTGTCCAAAGGCAAGCCTGTCTTGTGTGTTGAAAATACATGATAGTTTGACATAGTTTTCTGTTGCTTTCAGTGAAATAACCATTTCATATACTGCTGGAAAAAGAAAAGGCACTGTTAGGACTTAACAAAAAAAATTATGTGGTAAGTAATACAGTAGATATCAACTATTTGTTCTACATAATAAAAGATAAGAACAATGCCTGTGCATACACATAAATATATTGCCCATGTGTATTCTATTATGAATAATGAGTGATTATATAGATTGAGTTTACCCAAGTGTGTGTATATATATATGTCCAAAAATATCTCCATGTGAGGAAGAACTATCCACGTGAAGAAAGATTTAGTGGGATCTGATTCTGGTCCTACCACTGTTACCAGAAATGAAAAGTATCAAAGCTGTGGCTTTTGTTCCAGATTCTCCAAGAACTCCAGCTGGAGTCTGCATGAGGTTCCCAGACCCAGCTGGACAAAGGTGGCAGTGGTCTGAGTAAAATCTACACTTTAATGAGATTAAATCTTCTAATTAAAAAGAAAAGTTATACTTTTCAGTTACCCATGTAAACAACAATCCATAGAAATAAAGGATCATGTTTTAAGGATAGCTAATGCTTTCCAAGCCATTCCAACATTAGCTGTCAAATTTAAAGGCAAAATAACTTAAGAGAAATATCTTATTTCTACATTTAACAATGTTTTAAATTATTTTAGGACCACTTTTCCAGTTAAAAAATTATGGGTAAATCATAGAATCATAGAATGGTTTGGGTTGGAAGGGACATTAAAGATCATCTTGTTCCAATCCCCCTGCCATGGGCAGGGACATCTTCCACTAGAACAGGTTACTCAAAATCCCATCCAAGCTGGCCTTGAACACCTCCAGGATGGGACATCCACAGCCTCTCTGGGCAACCTGTTCCAGTGTCTCACCACCCTCACAGTAAAGAATTTCTTCCTAATATCTAATTTATATCTATCCTCATCCAGTTTAAAACTGTTACCCCTTGTCCTATCACTACCCTCCCTGATAAAGAGTATCTCTCCATCTTTCTTGTAGGCCCCCTTTAAGTACTGAAAGGCCGCAATAAGGTCTCCCTGGAGCCTTCTCTTCTCCAGGCTGAACAACCCCACCTCTCCCAGCCTGTCTTCACAGGAGAGGTGCTCCAGGCCTCTGATCATCTTAGTGGCTCTCCTCTGGACTTGTTCTGACAGGTCCATGTATTTCCTGTGCTGAGGGCTCCAGAGATGAATGCAATACTCCAGGTGGGGTCTCATGAATGCAGAGTAGAGGGGAAAAATCACCTCCGTCGACCTGCTGGCCGTGCTTCTTTTGATGCAGCCCAGGATACCATTGGCCTTCTGGGCTGCAAGCCGACATTGCTGGCTCATGTTGAGCTTCTCATCCACCAACATGCTGAACTCCTTCTCCTCAGGGCTGTTCTCAATCCATTCTCCACCCAGCCTGTATTTGTGCATGGGATTGCCCTGACTCATGTGCAGAACCTTGTACTTGGCCTTGTTAAACTTCATGAGGTTCGCATGGGCTCACCTCTCAAGCCTGTCCAGGTCCCTCTGGATGGCATCCCTTCCCTCCAGCATGATGACAGCTCCACAGAGTTTGGTGTTGTCAGCAGACTTGCTGAGGGTGCACTCAATCCCACTGCCCATGTCACTGAAAAAGATGTTAAACAGCACCGGTCCCAATATTGACCCCTGAGGAGCACCACTTTTTACTGGTTTCCACTTGGACATCGAGCCATTGACCGCAACTCTTTGCATGCGACCATCACAAATCACATAGAAAACTAATCCATGGTGGTTAAACCAGAGCAGTTTCTTGGAATCCAACCCAGTAGGGTCAGGAGATCATGTTAGATAGTAATGCAGGTCAAACAGTGCATGAATGACAGGGAAAAAAACCCACCCATGTTCTAGTCTGATGTGTCCATCATTACATCTATTTCTATTGTAGTTTTAGCTTTCCCATGCTTTCTCCTGACCTGCTACTTAATTTGTTTATTTGTTTGGTGTCTGATTGCTGCTTGAAAGCTTTAGGTGTTAAATTATTAAAATATTATTAAATGACTATAGTAGAAAATTAATGTTATAATTTTCTCAGGGAGATTTGAATTTTCTTTTGAAATTGAAGTAGCGCTTTCTGTAGGCAAGATTTTGTCATCTGATACACATACACACATATGCACATACATGTATATATGCTGTAAACTGTTCACAATGTTTTTGTTTGCATAATCCCATCCCATATAAACAAATGTACTTTCTAGATCTTACTATGACTTACAAAATAACTTCTCTCTCATTACAGAATGCTATTCTGCAGCATGAGCAGTATCTAAATGATGGTTTGATTTATATTCTCATCACTTAACCTCTTAGAAAGAAAAATATAAAACTCTCAAATGCCAAAATAATTTTGTAACTTACAGCTAAATGGCCACTTTAAAAGCTTTTTCCCCCTATTAAAAATGTGCAAAGCTTGTAGTTCTTTGTGTAACTGAAGGTCAGCGTGACTGAATGATGGCTGCAATCTAGAAGTTATTGTGCTATACAGTGCCACCACGAAAAGATGAGCATCAGTCTATGTTGTGGCTTTTTAAGGTACATTTGTGTTAATAGGAGCCTCTAGCTGGAACCAGAGCAACGAGCAAAGACTAGAGTGATAAACATGTGTTGGGGGGGAAGGGATCCTGCATTTTGATAAGCAGATACCAAAATAATTCTTAAAGCTGTTTGTAAAACTGAATACCCATTTCACGTGTCAGGGAGCAGCAGGCACAGACTGCTTTGCAAGGGAGGGTGAGCCGGGGCTGGAGGGTGAGAGCAAGGCAGGCAGGATGTCTTGTTTGAAGTCTACATATTTTTCCTATTGTTCTTCATGGTATAATGAATGAGAGAGTAATTTAACTGCAGGTGCTTATGAAGATTATATGAGAGAGATGTATTTAAAACCTTTTCTTGTGAAATTTTTCTTTTCATTTTAGCCTTTTAATTTTGGTAGTGGCAATTCGTGCTACTAACACAAACAAGTTCCAGCAAAACTTGTCACTGAAGAAATCACATGCACCTGAAAATAGACAGTATTTCTGCCTGGGCATGTCACTTTTTACTTAAAAAAGATATCTCATCAACCATAAAGCATGCGAGTTAGACATATGATCTGTATAAGTGCTTTTTTTGGGAGAAATTTAATTTTTACCAGCCTTCGGGAGAATTAAAGAACTTCATGACTGTAATGTGAAAAAATCCTGCTCATTATCTATCATTTTATTAGCTCATTATATTACAAAGAACACGGTATTTTTCTTACTGCAACTTTTAAACGTATTTTCTTCAAGGAATAAGGCTATTCTAATACTATCCTTTATTTCAGTGCATCAAAGTGGCTTGATGGACAAAGTTTGGTGGTTGAAAACAAATCCTTCAAGTAGCTATGTATGCAAGTGAAGCAATTAACATGAGATTAAACATGCGTGTATATCTTTGGTATAGCTCTAGTGGACTAAAGGAAGATGAGATGACTAAATATCTCATTGTTAAGATGAAATTGTTCCTTTTCAATGCTTTTTTTTTTTTTCTTTTCCAATCACATTTTCTTTCCAAGGCTTTATTGTTTGTTTTTTCTTTAATGGAAGGGCTGTTTGGGGTTTTTTTCCTAATTTGGTGGAGTGAGAGTCTAAAATGCAATTATTCCTGTTAAACAAAACAGGTGATTTTTAGCTAATATTTTTTTAGATATTTAGCAAGAGACTGTAGACATTTTTTTCCTGTGATATTTCTGATGTAGGTAGATTTATTGTAGTTTGTACTTGGTTAACAAAATATTGTACTGATTTTTAAGGAAAATTAGTTTATAGACAACCAAGAGGCAGCCTTCTTAGGATGGACATACTCCAATTATGTAACGGAACACGGTGAACATTTAGGAAAATTACTGAAAAACCTTTGCTTTGTTATCTGGGATATTTCTAGAGACTCGGTTAGAAACTGACTTCTATCTACCAGCCTACCCTGTATACATCATGTATCGATATCTCCACTCCTGTTTAAAAAGTGGCCTGTAGTAGTTATAGATGGTTGTTACGGTGTTTGTCAGCAGTCTTAAGGCCATGCAGAGATAGTTATGAAGTTCTTGCTCTGCTAAAGCTATTCTTTCAAGTTTAAAAACCAAACCAAAACAACAAAAAACCCCAAACCTCAAAAACAAAACGAAAAACCTCACCCGTGCCCAGGCAGTAAAAAGATAGTGTTGCTCTTAAAACTCTTTAGAGTAATAGATCATACATAAATCCCTTTACTTTGAAAAGAGTCTCAGAGGAATGCTTCCTATGAGAAATCCCTGAAGGAAAAAAGCCTTTTTGTTTAAAACTGGAAAACAGTACTTACAAAATGCCATGGTTCTGTCTATTCCCTAGCCAGCAATTGCCAACAGAGCCAAATACCCTACAAGTGAATCATGTTCAAGAATTCTCTCCAGCTAAGCACAGCAAATTCAGCTGTAAAACTGGATTTCTCAGTGAATATTTTCTCTTATTGGTAATATGGTTCTCATATGGGATCTCCGTATTAGCATTCCTCCAGGGTGCAGCATCTTCACTGGTATTATGCTGGTGTGATATAGACATAAGAGAAAGAGTGCTGCACAGTAAATTTGTAATTCTGCTTCCACAGCACCAGAACATTTTTAAGGGCTAGACTGTTCAAATAACCATCCTAGCTATACCACTAGGGGGATTTTCCCGTATTAACAATATTTTGCCTTCTGGTAATATTCTTATGCTGTGTAAACTTTTAAGTTTCTGTCAGTGGTTTTTCTTTTTTTCTTTTTTTTTTTCTTTTTTTTTTTTTTTCCCTCCCCAGTGGCTCTCTAGAGTTATAATATCTCCCTACATTCCTACCTATTGCCTGGCTACTACAAAAACCGTAGTTCACAGAACAACACTAACTCTGTTGACTAGCTTAGTAGGTTATTTCTGAGTCTTCAAAGGATCATTTATTGCCATCCTTTGTTAACAAATAGTAGCAGGAAGTCTAGTTCTAAGTACAGTTTGTTGTTTGGAAACCCTAGGCAGATGATGAGGAAAAGCAGAACTTGGTAATAACTTAGTAAAAACTTGGCAAGTGTGAACACCTCGATCTCATCTCAGAATGCTTTTCTACTTCAAAATACAACATCTATATACTTCAATATTTACAGTGTCCTATTAGACTCCTAATAGATTTGTCTAGACTAAGTCTCTCTGGAGAAAGCACTAATCAAAAACCCAGGGAATGATTGATTGTTTGTATTGCAGATTAATAGCTTTTGCCCAGCTTGGTTTTGGGGTAATTCTGTTAGCTTTCTCCAGGATGAGAGACAGAAAGACTTTATCAGGTTTATTTTGTGGTTAATTCTGATGGAATTAGCCTCTGATAGATTTACATGTCATGTACTAGATGTCCTCAGAAATTTGAGGTGTTTTTATTCTGTATCTTTTATTTATCATAAAAAAAAACATTAAAGGATAACAAGCATGCTACTCAGTATAAGCGACTAGTATTTCGTATTCTGTATTAGAGAAAAAAATGGCCTTCTTTTTTATACTTCAGAAAGTAATGAAAGAGTGTGACATTTATATAAAGCTTTTAAGTGCATGGGATTCCCAAAGAACCTTAATTTGCAACCAGAAGTATGTTGAAATAGACGTACTTTTGGGATGAAGTGACCTCTGCCAGCACAAACTACAGTAGAGAAGCTGAACACAGTATAACATAACAAGAAATGAAGAATATCCATTCAACTAGAGCTACAAAGCAAGGTAATTACCCAAGTAGATTTTGATCAAAGCCACTGGGCATGGTAACTCTACAGTTTTGAAAGAGGAGTGACCAGTGATACAGCAAATTAAATTTTGTGGCCCCCAATAACTGCATTCAAATATAATTTTAATTGAAGTGTAGATTTGAACTCAGTGTTTCCTTGGAGACCTTAAAGCCATCATATCTAAGGTCAAAACACCTTAGTATGTAGAAAATAATTTGTTTCATTGCTGCAACAGGATGTAAACATTTTGCCAATTACGTGTTCCTGGAAAGATGGAAAGATAGTAATTAAAGAAATAAAGAAGCTCTTGATTGCCTCTCAAAGCCCTAAGAGGAGAAAATGTGTCTTGAAAGCATTTAAAAGCTAAGTGTTAAAGTGTTAAGGGACCATTCGTTTTTAATTAGGTTATAACAAATGGGATGCTGTGTATCAGACATCACTGATTCCTAAATGCTAATAATTAAAGTTTGTATTTCCAGGGTACATAGTAAGGAAGAGACAGCTTAGTTTGCAGTTAGGGTCTGTTTGCTCAACTAATGATTCCATCCAAATTTGATGTTTTCCATTCAGTAATCAATACAGTATCCTAGAATCATAGAATGGTTTGGGTTGGAAGGGACATTAAAGATCATCTTGTTCCAATCCCCCTGCCATGGGCAGGGACGTCTTCCACTAGAACAGGTTGCTCAAAAGCCCATCCAAGCTGGCCTTGAACACTTCCAGGATGGGACATCCACAACCTCTCTGGGCAACCTGTTCCAGTGTCTCACCACCCTCACAGTAAAGAATTTCTTCCTAATATCTAATTTATATCTATCCTCATCCAGTTTAAAACTGTTACCTCTCGTCCTATCACTACTCTCCCTGATAAAGAGTATCTCTCCATCTTTCTTGTAGGCCCCCTTTAAGTACTGAAAGGCCGCGATAAGGTCTCCCTGGAGCCTTCTCTTCTCCAGGCTGAACAACCCCACCTCTCCCAGCCTGTCTTCACAGGAGAGGTGCTCCAGGCCTCTGATCATCTTAGTGGCTCTCCTCTGGACTTGTTCTGACAGGTCCATGTATTTCCTGTGCTGAGGGCCCTAGAGCTGGATGCAATACTCCAGGTGGGGTCTCACCAGAGCAGAGTAGAAGGGGAGAATCACCTCCGTCGACCTGTTGGCCGTGCTTCTTTTGATGCAGCCCAGGATACCATTGGCTTTCTGGGCTGCAAGCACATGTTGTTATGTCATATAAAAAAAAAGTATTCCAAATATAATAGCTGGGTTTCAGGATTAAATTTCCACATTCACAAACTGCTTCTGCTTTATCTGAGGACATACCATATGCAGTTGCTAAATAGAATAATTTTTAGAATTTGTTTACCACATTGCCCCCGACTGTTATTGTTTGAAAATGTCTGCAGGAGATACTAATGCAACATTTGTATAATATACAAATCACAACGTCTTTAACACACAGTTTATTGCATTCACATATTCTGTAGCATTAACCCATCATGAGATTATACCTGTTAACTCTTATCTAAAGAAACTCTAATTTATTTTGCTAGAGCAATTTGTATAGGGAATCAACATAGTTCCTTACTCTGAGCTACTCTTGGAACAAATATTTACTGAGAAAGGGTTGTCTTGGGGATGATATATAGGAATCATTAAGCATGCTAATTAGAAAAGGATGAGGAAAGTGAAGTGCATTTCTGCAAGTGGAGAACAGTGGAACAGATGTCCGTCAAAAGAAAATGGAACAGGTTTTGCATTCAGGTAGATGGGGTATGTGCTACATCATTGGTTTAATCAAAACCAGCCGTGTAGGAAGTAAGGCCAATGCACTTACCTAATTAGCCTTGAAGATAAGATGGAGACAGAAGCAGCAGACATGTTGGTATGGTAAAGAATTCTTCTGCCCTTTTTCCTGATGTAAATCAGAGCAGCTGAGGTTAGCATATTTGAAACCCTTTCAAATGTAATGCAAGAAGACAATCTGACCTTAATATTTTGACTCCTCTTCAATGCTAAAATATCTTGCCATGATGAAAACAAAATTTAGGCTCCAATTGCATCCTTGTCCTCTCTGTACAGCTTTGTCCCAGCAGTTGTGCATCATCATGATCTCAACTTCTGAACAATCCCTTTCCTTTAGGGAGGGTGAGCAGCGCATCTGGCTTTTGGGAAAAAAGATTGTTGAGAATTCTGCTCACCCTGACTTCTGTGTAAGAAGCTTTTCTTGCTTTATGCAAGAATGGGGCCTGCAACTCCATAATTAAAGCAATTATTTCAGAAGTGGTCTTCTCTTTTAGGTGTTGGTTACTTTATATGAAATGGCATTTATGAATTGGTGACCTCTATCCAAAGCTCCTTTTGGAAATAAAATTAGAGAGGTTTACACATCTCTCAAAGACCAAAATAATATACTCCTCCTGTAAATAAAAATAAGTTGATGTATTTTAATCAAAATTCCAATCTTAATAATGCCAGACAGATTTGGAACATTTCAAAATGGGACCTAAAGTGTATGGAAAAGATGTTTTATTCAAATGCTACAGTAGGACTAACCTATAATTCCCCATAAATCCTGGTGATAGGAAATATCAGTGGGAGCGGAGTAATATCGGACTTCTACAGTCATGGCTTAAACATTTTGAAGTTTAAAATATCCACATACTAATTATTAGTAAAATAACCATATATAATAATTTCACTTGAAAGCCCACAATATCTGCAGGAGGTTCTTAACATCTTTTAATATTATTTTGCTTCATCTTACACACAAGAATACTACTACCTTTAAAATCAATGAATGGGCTGAAATTTTCTCTCCAGGGGTAGAGAACTTTCACGCTTTTGTGAGAAATGTCCTGTGATTCTTGGTACCAAAATCTTTTGAAAGACCTAGTTGATATATGCATCAAATGATGACAAAGATTTCTCATTTAATGGCAATGAAAGATCTATACAGAGTTATTTCTTCAAGCAGTCTTGGAATTTAAACATTATGTGAGTCACTTGTGTGTGTGATCATTGATGCTTGCTTTAAAATTGGATTTTTATACTTCTGGTTGATTCTTTTGTTTCCCTGTTGGACAATTACTGTCTCCATCTCTCCTTATAGTTCAATTTAATCTCGTATCTTAGTATAATCATACGTACATATATCATCCAAACATGGCCACTGAAATTGTATCTGGATAATTTCCAAAATTTTAGTCCCAAAATTTGTGTAAATTTTAAATAAATTCTACCATTAATCAACATATATTTATGAGATGCTCATAAACTTAGTCATTTCAGGTAAGGAGAGTGAAAACCAGGTTAGCAAAAGAACTCTTTTTTCTTGGTCTATAAAGCATCCTTGGTCTAACAATGACTATCCAGTAGCACTAAAGTACAAGAAGATTTTTTTTTTTTTTCTGGAATGAAAAGCTGTTACATTTATTGCAGTAGATTTCAATTTACCAAATCAAAAATGCATTCTGATCAACAGTTTTTCGAAACAAACTAGTGATAAAGACACAATCTCATGATTATTTAATTTGGGTCATCATTATTCAGATAAAGTACACTATACAATCTGACATTTGTAGAGGAACTCCCAACAGAGTTCACAGTTACGAGGGAAGAGTGAAAGTTTATGCAGCTGCATTTTTTTCATTAGACATCAGATATAACATCTCTTCCTTAGTTTGCTCAAACTGCTTCACTTGTTCAAAATACTAGTCCACAGACTTCCAGTTTTCATTAAGTGATTTATTAATTCCTGTTAATATCTTTTCCTATTTACTAAATAGATTTCCCACCTCTTTCAGTATATGTAACTGTTCCTTCTAACTCACTTACATAGAAAAGTTTGAGGCCTGATGCAGACGTCTCATTGACTGTGTTAACTGAGTTATTCCTCCAGATTTACCCCAATGTGAGCTAAGAATTAGTCTATTCTTGCTTAACTGTTTCAGCATTAGGGGGAACCTTTTGTGAACTTGTCAAATTTACCATTGCTGTCAAGATACAAAAGATTTAGTCTTGTTTAGTGGCTATCTCAAATGTCCAAAAATCTCAAAAATGAAAAAAGTTTCTGAAAAGTCACTGATATAAAACATTAACTGAATGTTTTATACCAGCTGGTGTAAAGATCAACCTTAATAAAAGGAAGCTAAAATATATTATATACTGTGATATATCTACAATTTTCACTGATATTTAAAGGAAATTCACAACAATCAGAGTAAAACTTTTTTTTTTTTTCTTGTCATAGGAGAAAATAAATTTGAACTGTTCTACTGATGTCTTCTTGATGTAACGGTGCAGTTACTGTCCTTCTGTCCCATCTGTCCTGCAAACTGAAAGTGCCAGAGTAAGTGTTCCGCTTTGGTTTATTTAACGGTCTCTGCAAATACTGAAAACATTTACTAACCAGATCCAGTAGATGCAAACACCAAAACCACTCTAATCAAACCAGAAAAAGTTCAAACAAGACAGAAAAAAGCCAAAATACTCATCGCAACAGGCAGAAGGACCTATCAAGAATATGTTGGTTGCATAGAGCAGAGGAAGAAGACTCGTGTACCTGAGCAGCATGTTCACACCGTTGCTCCTGATGTTGCCAGCTCTGCGGCTCACAACAGCTGCTACAGAACATCAAATTCCTTTGTGTTGGGTGCCACCTTACACTGTGTGACAGCAGGCTCACACTGGATATTCGCAGTCCAAAATGAGCAAAATCAATCTCAATTCCCAAACAGCCAGAACTTCTAGAGCAGAAAGCAATTAAATTCTGCCTGGTGCTCTGTGATGTGGCTGGAGTCTCAAGAGGACACTGGGAACAGAAATTCGACATACGTTTGCAGTATGACAGTATACTCCTCTACCATTGACCCAGTTCCTCCTGGCAACAGTTCGACTAAAGTTAAACTTAATTAAAGGCAGTGGAATTTGAAGATTTATTTGCTATATGCACTTAACTGAGCTAGAATGGCTGCTGCCCTGGGGCACTGCGGGAGAGCAGAGATACCATAGGTGAAGAAGAGGTGTTTGCATTATTTACCTATGTGAAGATTTTAAAGGTGAACTCTCTTTATACTCCGTTTCATTGCTTGCAAGCGACAGATCTCGTGAGAGCTTTTGCCTTTTCTTGAAGCTGTAAAAATACCCTTCAACAGCTGGGTTTCTGTACAGGGTAAGGTTAAGCATATTAGAATAAGAGGTTTTGGCCACTGTGGTAAAGCCAGTCAAAATTTCTCTAGTGGAAAAGGGCGAATCTGTAAATGCAGCTTCACCAAGGCTGAAATGATTTACAGCAACATCTTCAGTTTGACAAAGGTTTTTTGAAATGCATTCAGTTCTGAGGGCAACGGGTCTGCTGCCTTTTGAGGTTTTTAGTTTTTCTTGTTTAGCTACTTTTTTTTTTTGCCCCCCCCTCCCCGCTTGGAGAAATGCACAACAGCCCTGAAGTGGATAGCTTTGCTACATGGTTTGAGGATCTCTCCTGAAATGCTAGGATGGCTGCTGTCAGTACATCTTTTTGTTCCAGGAACATTATGTCCCAGGTCTCAGCCCCTTTAGCCTGCTGTAGTTGTTCAGACAGATCTCTTCAGGCAGACCTGTAAAGTATCTGCTTTAAAACTATCCTGCTTTTAAAGTCCCAATTCCTTCTCTCTGTAGACACCTTTGTCTGAGGGGCTGGGATTGCAATCCCAAGGTGAATGCTCCCACTGGCATAACAACGGTTTTCAGTTTATACCTGAAATGTGCACTGCCTGATATTCATGAGGTGGTGACAGGGCAAAGGGGCTGGTTCACAGGCTCTTTTCTGTTCATTTTTCTCTGTCTCCTTGCATTTCTCTAAATTCCTTTTTCTTTTTGGTATCAGAAATTCTTTACTAAGAGGGTGGTGGGACACTGGAACAGGATGCCCAGAGAGGTTGTAGATGATCCATCATTGGAGGTGTTCAAGGCCGGGTTGGATGGGGCTTTGAGCAACCTGATCTAGAGAAAGATGTCCCTGCCCATGGCAGGGGCAGGGTTGGACTAGATGACCTTTAAAGTTCCCTTCCAATCCAAACCATTCTGTGATTCTGTATTTCTTTATGTTCTTTACATTTCCTTATACAGACAGCTTCATTAAATACATATTTTACTGTATGATAAACTTATTTGAGGAATGTTTATACCCTTTCCCAGTGTCTGGAGATAAGCATGTTTCTAATGAGTTCACTATTACTGTGGTACACCTGTATAAAGTGTTCTGTTAACTTTCCTCCTGATATTTTCATCAAACAGAACTTACATTTTTTTCTGTATTGTTTTTACTCATCAACATTTGCATTTTTCAGGGTTGTCTAGAGTCTCTGGCCATGGTCATCTTCCACAGTCATTATTTTTTAATACCACAGTGTTGTTCAATTAGACAGGGGAAAAAAAATGAAAAAGAAAATTATAAGTTTCTAGTGAAATACTTCACAGCAAAACAATGCAGTCAAATACAGAGAAAAATGTAGTTTTCAAAGAACTGTTGTGCATACATAGACATCTTGTTTGTTTTCCTTTTGTCTTCACCCTCACCTCTGCCCCAAACATGCTCCAGCTATTTTGATGTAGAAGACTATCAGGTAATACATCTTCCTTTTTTAAATTGTGGGCAATGACTTCATTTTAGAGATGCATTTAATTATGTCCATAAACGATATCTTTTCCTACAGTACCCAAGGTGTTTGTTTGTTTTGTTGCTCTGTCTTGTGATTCCCAGAAGGTGTATATGCAGATCTCTGTTTAGATTTCCTTATATTCTTATATTATAGGATAAGAATAATAATCAATAAGCTGTTTCGGGGATGAGCCTGAGAAAGTTTTAAGAAAATCTGGGGACATGCCTCCTCATGCATCCAAGCCAGAGCAGGAGGTGGAAAGGAGAAAGGAGGTGTCTGGTGAGCAGTAAATAAGTGATGCATCCCTGTGGGACTGCAGCGTCAATGACAACACAGAGCTTCTCAGTGGCAATTTTCACCAGCCAGCTCTGTTGGTTCAGGCCAAGCTACCTGTGGCACATTGCCCATATTCTTGTCTTGCAGAGACAGAAGCTTAGAAATTCGGGAATTCTGCCTTGGACATAGGCTTTTGTCTCAGGGGCAGTGTTGTAGACCCTGGGAGCTTCAGGACCTCTGCTGCTGAACAGCCCTGGCAGCCATGCCACTGGCTGGTTCAGCTCCTTGGTACTCTGTTGAAGTCTTGTGGCAAATGACCCGGCCTTCTCCAGCTGCTGGAAATCTGGAATATTCCCAGGGTCAGGGGCAAGAAGTAGATCTCCAGCCCAGGATAACAGTTGTCCCATCTTGGTCTAAGAAAACTAAACTAAAATAATTTACCTATTGCCCTGCTTTTCCAGTTTCTATGCACTTTTCTGTGGAAATTCAAGATCCTAGTTTTCATCCTTAACCTGTACATAAAAGGTAATTTTTAATGTTAGAAAATTCGATATTGACCCACATTCTTCTCCCTGTTTCTCTTTGTTGCCAACAGCTAGTAGCTGATTGAAAAGACTCAGAAGCATCTTCAGAAACAAATTAACCTCGTCAGCCAAACATATCTGTCTCCCAAAGATGGGATTAAAAAAAAGAGGAATACCTCTGTGTTTGTTTCCTCTTACCCATGATGCATTATCAAAGCAATGATATTCTTGGGTTTTGGGGTGAAGTGAAAAAATAAAGAATTAGAGAGCAGGACGTCTGTCTTAAAGCATGAGCTGCTTCTGCTTGTATTTCCTTCAGCTCATGTTTTAATCTTTCCCAACAAGCTTTGATAACCTCCATTCAAACCAGTTACTCCCATGTCCAATCAGGAGAGGGAAACGGCTTGTAGGTGTCTTTCTGTCTCTGTTCTGTCTTATCAGCAGCTCTCACGCATACAGCTGCTGAATACAATTTGACCACTTTTTGGACATTCTGCTTCATGCTTTTTGGATGTTCTGCTATATGGGAGACACTGTTATTTTGAAATGTTTTCCATGCTCAGAACAGGTAGTTCTGAACCCTTTAATTCACTTTTTCTTTCTCGTTTGATGTAGTTTTAAAGCAGATGTGCTCCTCAGGTTCATAGTAAGTGCTTCACAAAAATAACAGTTTTTACCAGTTTCACTTACCAGCTATCAGTACTTGCATGGGCTGCCAAGGCTTCCCTGGGGTTGCAAACCTCCAACCTTTAAATTTCATGTGGCTTGCTACATGTACCTGGACTACTTAGACTGTCAAAGGAGATGTGTTCAAAAGCTACAGAAATCAGAAGACAGTCATTTAAAGAAAATGATTTGGAGAGTGCAATTTGTCACTGTCTGCTTTTACATTTAAATTCGTTGAAAGACGACATGCAGTGTAAGTATAAAGTTATACAAATTACTTCTTTTAACAACAGTATTGTGGGCTGAGTAACAGTAGAGGGACTTATGCAGAGAGGGAAAAACATATTATTGTTATTGTTTCTTGAATCTCTATAATGAGTGACTCAGCCTTGCTTTACATTCTTTCATGTATAGATCATTGGAGGTTGATTTTATCTGTGTCTAACCTCAATTTTCTTACTTTCTGGTGTATCTAAGAGAATAATCTACAGTTATATTCTATAGAAATGTAAAGGAGGGAAACATTCCAGAATGTAATGCCGTTAGATGAAAACTACTTATTTTTAAATGTTACAGGAGAGTTTGGACAATTAGTCTGATTATTTATGAGTTTTTATGTTAGAAGAAACATTTTAAAAGGATTAAAATTAAATATTTGCCTATATCTGGCTTTACATATAGCAGATGCATATGTACATTACACTTCTTGTAGAGATTTATTATACTGGGATGGATATCATTGAATAGATATTGTACATTGTATACGTTAAGGGTTGGGCAAGCACAGAGATCTCGAAGAGAAATTGCTGCATAAAAGGAAACACAACAAAGATGTTGAGTTCAGGTATGCAAGATCTCTGTAGGTTTGCAAAAAACTATTTTTCAGCACCTTTTCAAGACAGGTACTGCCTTTTCATCATTTTTAAAGGGAGACTTAAGAGTCTTGTATTTCTCAGCAGTTGAGTTTCAAGGTGAACTGAAAGGAGAAAGAAGCTGTGAAATGGCACACAGAAATTGTCGCTGTTTTTTTTCCCCAAGTGCTCTTCCACTTCTGCATTTTTAATACTACTTTCAGAGTGGGTAAATACATTATTTCAATGTGTTGTTAACCTCAAGAAACTGAAAAACAACGAGGCACACAATAAGGACAAGCTAATTGCATGACTTACGATATTTTCCATCATTGCATCAGATTTAGATTGAGTTGTCAATGACAACATCTAGCCTAGAAGCGTTATCTGTTTTGTTCTTTTTTCTCCTCTGCTGAAAGGTGTTAGCTCGCTGAAATTATATGGATGTTGTGTGAAAAGGTCTTAAAATTGAAAAATGGAACCAAAAAGTACTGCTGGGTGCTCACTTCAGTGTTTATACTTCTTTATTTTTATCATTTTTCCAAAGGAAGAAACTACCTACCTGTCAGGGCTTGCTGAATGAAAAATAAATTAGCTGTTACTGCTCTCTTAGTGACTTATTCCTTTGTGAGTTGATATACATATTTTTAAGTTATGAATGTGCATTCTCTTATGGAATATGCAAAGTATTATGTCTGCTTTTTCATTTTCTACCCGCTGCCGGTATGATGGTTTTGTGGAATCTTCAAAATTTAAATGAAGGTTTTTTTCTTATTTTTATTTCCCATTTTATGAGATATACTTTCTTATGACAGGTTTAATAGGAGCTGAAGTTCACGTTTCAATAAGCCTATCGCTGAAAAAGAAACAAAGCATTTTGTTAATAGAGAAGTGGGCAAAAGATATTTTATGTACATTTTTATATTTATGTCTTGTAATTTATGCAAGAATAGTTAGAAAAACTTTCAATTACTGTATATAAAGAGGAGCTGCTAGTATAATCACTCCTTAAGACTCCTTAAGGAAAATAAACCTTAATAAATCTAATCAGAAGTGGAAGATAGGCTACATATAAATAGTTGTCTAGATCATCACCATCCGGACATGATTGTCTCAAGCAGCAGCTTCATTCAGCACATTTGCTTCACTGGATTTCAAGGTTTGTTTCTTACTGATGAACAGCACTCCCAGTCATTGTAGTCTGGATTTACAGCAGTTAATTGATGGGAAGCATGGCAAGGTTAGAAGGTTGTCACCGACATGGGCTGGCATCTTTGATCTGCCCCAACTATTTTTCAGGAGGCCAGACTATGGTGCTAGCACTTGCTGTTGAATTGAAATAATGTTTAAGTTAAAAGAACTTATTCTAATTGAAGAGTAGGAAGGCAGTCAAACCTAACTATTTTCCCAAGCAATTTCATTTAGGCCTCAACTTTTTTGTGTGCATTATTTAACTTCCCAGGTGTGTGTATCACATTTGAACAAACACACACACACACACACACACACACACACACACTTATTTTAATGATAATTTGCAAATGGAAAGATAAGCCTAAATGCATAGATTCATATACATGCGCATGCAACACAAAATTGCACCTAAGAATTGGGAAATAATTGTTGAATGTTTCTTTTTTCCATTTCATACCCTTAGTTTTTGCTCTAGTATATTTTTTTCACTATCTCTTTTGGATGAATAACTGCCTCCAAGTGACAGTTGATACCTACTTTATAAGGTAGGGTGAGTGCAGCTGTAAGAGTGTATTTCTTTGTGATTGTATGTATGCTGGTTTTGACAGCCTTTTCAAACCTGTATTCGCAGGTGGTTCTTGACAGAGCTGCTTCCCTTCAAGTATCCTTGCCTGAGGCGCTTCCAAGCATCCTCAGACTCATTCAAAACACTGTCATCTTTTCTCCAGTCTGGCCTGAAACTTAGCAGGAAAATGTGTGTCAAAAGATACTCCCACCATAATACCTCCTTTGTACTCTGTCCAGAATAAAAGGGTATAAATTGATTTAGTTCATTAAATGTAGGCTGCAGACTATTTTTCTATCCTAGTTATCTACCAGCCATAGTGGAACTATAACTAGCACAGACACAAATTATGAGTGTTGATTCTTTTGGCAGTAAAATATTACGCATAATGCTCATTTATTGTAATTAATATTACTAACCATATTGATTCCCAGCATGCTTAAGGAACAACAATGACAGTCAATATTGTGTGAAGTGCCATACAAAAAGTCATTGCCGAGACTGGATAGCATTACAAATATGCTGCTGTTAAACAAGCCCGCAGTTGTTTATGACACAAATGACACTGTGGTTCATCTTTCTTAGCAACAGGATTAGCAATAGTGTTTATGTGCAATTTTTCTGAAGAAGCTGTCTCTGTTTGTCATTAATACTTCTCCTGTACCTTCACTGATAGTGTGACAAGAGTGACAGCAATTTTGGTAATTCTCTCTGATTAGCTGTGTGAGTTACACAAGGTTTACCAGCACATTTTTTTCTTCTCCTTTTCCTTCACATGTGAGAGCTTGAAAGTTCCAAGAAGTATTCTAAAAACACATATGAAAGCATATATATTGGCTGATTTTAATTAAACTGGCTTGTGAACATGTGGCAAGATTAAGCAAAATGGTTAACCATATGACACCTAGATGAAAATCATGCAGAATGTTAGCAGGAGTTGCCTCTCTACGGACATATTTCTTTAATTATTTCAATGGTTCTACACCTGCTTTCACTGCATGTCCCATGCACTTGTCATAGAAACAGCGTAACAATCTCATCTCTTCACTTGCAAAAGAAATAGCTGAAATAGCTTGTACAAAGCCATTCTATTTGATTTGACTTTTCATTTGCATTTGTTCTGGAAAGTGGGTATTTTCTGACTGACTGTGCATACACACGAAGGACTGATTAGGAAAAAGTTATTGCATTGACTTTGTTCTTAAAGTTGTTTCTTATTTTTTCATAATTGTAGATCCCATGGACTACGGAAAAATTCCAGGAGAATTTGCTTTCTTTCCTCCCAGGTTGGTTTAATTTTCGAGTGTTATTTTGAAAGGTCACGCACAAATTTTGAAACTCAGTATAGATACTAAAAAAACCCCTCTGAATTAAACAAAGTCAGTCCTTGTTCAGAGGAGAGCTAGTGGATAGTGTACTCCTGATGATCTCTAATGGCACACGTATACTGAATTTCCTCTTTCTTCAGTTTTTTTGAAAGGTGTGGTTCCTACATAAAAGGAATTGCTGAAGAAGTGTCACCTCTCGTTTCAGCAGTGGAGAGGAGATCCTCGTTACTGATGTAAAAGACAATGAGACAGGTATGAAGGTGCTTTAGATGTTCACTTAGTAACTCTTACTAGAGAACCAGGCTCCTTGACAATGAGAACCTGGTCCTCAGCCTGTTTCAATTACTATGAAGGGATTTACATATGTTTACTCAAGCTCTGTTACAGGAATATGCATGCACTTAATAGGAAATAGGTGATTTTTAGAGATGAATAAGTATTACTGAAATTATTAGATGCCTTTTACTGAGCATTCGCTTCTGCTCATTGATGTATATACATGAACTTAGTTTATGACAGCATGTATTCAAAAGTGGTAATGAATTTTATTATCATATGTATCTGTAAAGCTGAAGAGCCACTAAATTGTGGTAAGCTGAAGGTAAGAATTGATCGCCCTCATGTAAAAATATTTTGTTAAAATTATACCTTATATGAATACATGCAAGCAGACCCACAATAGAAGTCAGGCTGTAATGAGAGAAGCAGTTATAGGTCCTTCTTATTTACAAATTATAAGTTTTTTCCTCTGGAAGTTAGATATATTCTATATATACATTTGCAGATTCTGTAAACTACAGAGAGATTCAGGTAGTTGTATTTCATCATCAGGTTACTCAATGTTTAATGCAGTAACTCCTTTTTGTTTTTATAGATAGGGTTAATAAAGTAAGTGTAGCAATTGACTTTTAGGTAGCTTCAAGTTCATCTGCATTTAATTATGTCTGGAAATTTGCTTTCAATTCCTGGTCTGAAAGAAACCATGGAGTCAGATGCAGTGCTTCCAGGACTTCAAATTATATTAGTATGAAAGAGTTGCTAACACAGTCTGAAGTATATTCTAACTTAATAATACGCATTTCTTAGGAAGATTATCATGTTCCATTTGTCTAGAATGGGAAATAAAATATCATAGAAGCAGCTGCTATATATATTAAAACTGTTCCTCTTGTTCCTGTTTTTCTGATCTACAGTTGAAAACTTGTAGTAATAGAGCATGGTGTAGTACAACTGGAGATAATGTATTTCTTTGCATTATAGATCCTAACTGTGACAAGGCAGCAGACTCTCACAAATATACTGTCTAGCCATGCAGTAATGACACCAAAATATTCAGAGACATCTGTTATAAAGAATTATATTCTCTAACCTTTGAGATAAAGGTAAATCTTTATAGTAATTACCATAAGAAAATGAACCAAAGCAGCAATTGCCAGTTAAGATTAGGATATTCAGAGTTTTCTATTTTCAGAGTTATTTTCTCTTTGCCATCATCTATCTATCCTTTCTTCTACTGGGGACATTTTATTATTAAAAAGATCTTAATAAATTTGGCTATTAATTTATCAATATTTTATTCTTGCATAGTTTCCCTGACCATTTTGTATATGAAGTACAGCTGGATTTTGATAGAAAATTTTGAAAATATTCTCCAGCATGTAAGGTCATTTTGGATGTTCTTAAACGCCAAGCTAAAGCCAAGTTCCCAGACTGAGCTTTCTCTTTGATTTATAATATTGCATCAGAATTTATCATTCTGGTTTCATTAAAAATCTTGAAGCTAATTTTTCTTTTTGGATTAGGAAAGAGTCTTGACTGTCAGCCCTGAAACACCTTCTAGGATACACTCTGGGTCTGAATACTCATGATGTTTTCAATTCCAAGCAAGATGATGATGATGAGGTCAATATGTCTCTTATGTCTGTGACTTGCAGTTCCTATGAATTCAATGAGAATGATATCTTAGTAGAAAACTGAAAATAAGTCTTACAGTGTCATAATTTTGTTTTCAACAGATTACAGATGATTTCATGGGGGTCAAGCATTTTTTTCTCAGTTAAAACTGTTTACTCTTGATTCAAAAGTACAGATTGTGTCGATGGGAAGATTTGTGTGAAACAAAACATTTTGTGAATTCATGTTAGCATTGTAATATTCTTTTGGCTGAAACGATACTAAATCCCTCCCCCCACCCCAATTTATATTTTAAAAACTTTTTAAGTCAAAATGCCCTAACAATTCAATCAAATGTTTTTCTCTGAAATGTAATTTAAAATAAAGACTTTCACCAAATTAAAAATGAACAGAATTTTTCTTCTTAGGTCAAATCAGTCATTTTGTGGTGGCCTAGAAAGTTTACCAAAATATCATTTTAGTGATCTTCTGTTTTAAAAATGTACTTATAAAGGACCCAAACAATTATTTTAGGTTTTTGTTGTTTTGTTGGCTTTCTGCCCCCCCTGCAGGAAACTGCCAAACCCCAGAACCATGTTATTTCTCTAGTTCTGGTTTTGACTGATGAAGATTTGTTTCACTAAGTCTCTTTTTCATCTAGTTTGTATTTGGTCTTTTTTTTGTGCATTTTACAACAATTTTTCCTCTGGAAATCTACATAGTAGCTCTGGACTAAGTAATTTCTGCAAACTACATAGGCAGTTTATTACCTGTAATGCACCTAATGCAAGCTGATAATCTTGTGTATGAAGGACTGGTTTGAAGGTCTACTTTTTAAAAAAGTTAGACTAAGATATATGTAAAAGTTAATCTTGTATATCTGTGATAATTGTCCTGGTAGTTAATGGAGAAAAATAGAACCTTTGGCCTAAGACAGGGCAAATGAGATCCTCCACAAGAAAGCTAAAGTTAGGTGAGATACTGTGATGCTTATTAAAGCACAATACATGTTAAAAATTGTCTATAGCTTGGAAGAGCTAAAGAATCATTGTATTTCATTATTGTGTTATTTTTGGATATATAACAAAGAAAACTTTTTTAAAAATTTATTTCTAGCTCCTAAATTGCCATTAATTCTTTCTTTCCGTTCAAAATTTACTTATAATTAGTGATCCAAGCATTATGGAAGAGGGTTGTAATATTTATTATCTGTCTGTCACAGAAGCATCTCTTAATTTGTATAGGCTGTGAACCATTTTCTGGATTCTTTTTCTAGAGTCACTACTGTTGAGTCCCTGCAAAGGGAACTTTATATTAAAATGTGACTCCTGATTTTTATATCATTTCTGTATTTGAATCTGTGAACATCATTTGTGTTTCCAGGAGTTAGTATATCTTGGCAACACCTTCTGTTTCTGTCAGAAATTCTGTCTAGGAAAACTTCAGCTATTTGCCTCGGATTTTCAGAAGTCTTAAATGAGCTATGATTGAACTGCTGGACACCTGGAAATACTGGCCAAACAGCCACTCGCTACGTGTAGATCAGTTTTAGACACAAACATATTCATGCATCTGTGATCTACTCTGTGTATGTTAGGCAGCTGATGTGTGTATATGTGGTAAGTCAGACACATAAAAAACATCGAATTTACTGCATAGGAGCAATGAGTCATCGGACTTACTGCACAGCTATGAATCAAAAGCAAATATGCATGCACATTTTCATGCATGCAGGAAAAGAAACGAAATGCAAGGGATAATAATCTATGAATATTCAAGACTTACTATCTCTTTATTTATAGTACCTTTTTATTTCATTATACACAAACTGCAGAGGTGCACAAGATGGTATGTGGGGCATTTTTTCTGCAATAAAAATAGGTAGTACTTCAATTTGAAAAGATGCAGAAACAGTGCTAACAAGCCACATGAACAGAAGTCGCAGGATCAAAACCACCATGTAGTTCTGCAACTAATGTCATTGGCCATCAAGTTGATGTGATATGAAATGACTTGTTCTTTCGAGTACATCAGTAGTAACTGGAAGACCAGGGAAAATGTGGACCCATTGCTGAATAAGGTAGGTGCCCTGGTGGCAGAGAATGCAGAGAAGGCAGAGTTGCTGAATGCCTTCTTTGCTTCAGTCTTTACTGCTAAGGCCAACCCTCCTTAACCTCAGACCCTGGAGGTAAGAGAGAGAGCCTGGAGAAAGGAAGGCTCTCCCTTGATCAAGGACAATTGGTTAGAGATCATTCAGGCAAACCTGGCACCCACAAATCCATGGGCCCTGATGGGATGCACCCACGAGTGCTGATGGAGCTGGCAGATGTTATTGCGAAGCCACTCTCCATCATCTTTGAAAGGTCATGGAGAACAGGGCTGGAGGAAAGCTAATGTCATGCCAGGACAAGAAGGAGGACCTGGGAAACTACAGGCAGTCAGCCTCACTTCCATCCCTGGAAAGCTAGTGGAACAGCTCATGCTGGAGATCATCTCTAAGCATGTAGAGGAAGAGAAGGTTATTGGAAGTGATCAAGATGGATTCACCAAAGGGAAACCATGCTCGACCAATCTGACAGCCTTCTACAATGGCATGACTGGCTGCGTAGATGAGCAGTGGACGTTGTGTACCTTCACTTCAGCAAGGCT
This sequence comes from Burhinus oedicnemus, assembly GCA_008921705.1. Taxonomy (NCBI): domain Eukaryota; kingdom Metazoa; phylum Chordata; class Aves; order Charadriiformes; family Burhinidae; genus Burhinus; species Burhinus oedicnemus. Next base: position 579,672 of record VFFE01007251.1, read on the forward strand.
TTTGACGCTGTCTCCCATGACATCCTCATAGGTAAGCTTAGCAAGTGTGGGTTAGATGAGTGGACAGTGAGGCGGATTGAGAACTGGTTGAATGGCAGAGCTCAGAGGGCTGTGGTCAGCGGTGCAGAGTGTAGTTGGAGGCCTGTAACTAGCAGGGGTTAGTACTTGGTCCAGTCTTCTTCAACATATTCATCAGTGACGTGGACGAAGGGACAAAGTTTACCCTCAGCAAGTTTGCTGATGACCCTAAACTGGGAGGAGTGGCTGACACACTAGAAGGCTGTGCCAGCATACAGCGAGACCTGGACAGGCTGGAGAGTTAGGTGGAGAGGAATCTAATGAAGTTCAACAAGGGCAAGTGTAGGGTCCTGCACCTGGGGAGGAATAACCCCATGCACCAGTACAGGTTAGGGGCTGATCTGCTGGAAAGCATCTCTGCAGAGAGGGACCTGGGAGTCCTGGTGGACAACAGGATGACCATGAGCCAGCAATGTGCCCTTGTGGCCACGAAGGCCAATGGTCTCCTGAGGTGCATTAAAAAGAGTGTGGCCAGCAGGTCACGGGAGGTTATCCTCCCCCTCTACTCTGCCCTGGTGAGGCCACATCTGGAGTAGTGTGTCCAGTTCTGGGCTCCCCAGTTTAAGAAAGACAAGGAACTACTGGAGAGAGTCCAGTGGAGGGCAACGAGGATGATCAGGGGACCGGAGCGTCTCTCTTATGAGGAAAGGCTGAGAGACCTGGGTCTGTTTAGTCTGGAGAGGAGAAGACTGAGGGGGGATCTCATCAATGCTTATAAATATCTAAAGGATGGGTGTCAAGAGGATGGGGCCAGACTCTTTTCAGTGGTGCCACTGACAGGACAAGGGGCAGACTCTTTTCAGTGGTGCCAGTGACAGGACAAGGGGCAATGGGCACAAACTGGAACACAGGAAATTCCATCTCAACATGAGGAAAAACTTCTATACTTTGAAGGTGGCAGAGCACTGGAACAGGCTGCCCAGAGAGGTGGTAGAGTCTCCTTCTCTGGAGGTACTCAAAACGTGCCTGGATGCATTCCTGTGCAACCTGTTCTAGGTGAACCTGCTTTGGCAGGGGGGTTGGACTAGATGATCTTTGAAGGTCCCTTCCAACCCCTACCATTCTGTGATTCTGTGATTTTTATTCTATTAATTTATTTTTGCCAGTCTGAAAAACTGTTAGTAAAAATATTTACCCCTTCGTACATGCCCAAGTAAGAAAGCAAAGGAAAGGTACTTGTTTGTATCACCACAAACTTGGGTCCAAAGGAACTTTCCTGACCCCAAGAGGAGATAAATGTTTATGTCTTTTCAGATGACAAAGCTATCTTTTGGGCAACTGTGTGATAATATTTACCCTGACAACTTGGTTCCTGAAGAGCCACAGGACTGCAAAATACCTTGTGTACTCAGGTGTTATGTATTTCCTAGATATAGAACATAATTTCCTGGATTTAAAAATAACTGCTGAGAGATCTGTAGGGAAATTTGCTTTGGCAAGGCATTTAATACACAGCGCTCACCAATTTACTTACTAACGTAGTTAATAAGTGCAAATTTATTTTATGGGAAGCAAAAGAATCCTCTAGTTAAAAAATGACATAAAAATACTTGTTTTGTATTTGAGGCAGGCAATTGTTTTGAAGTGTATATAATAAATACTTTTGAATTCTTTTGAATTCTTTTCAAACATTTCAGAAAAGATGGACTATTACAAAATAAGGTTGGGTTGTATTTAAAATGAGATGTTATCTTCCAGCTAGTATGACACAATGGTATTCTGTACATTCAAAGAAGTGATTTTTAAGGAAGTGATAGGAAATTTTGTCTTTTTTAATTTTTTCCCCTGCTGTTCTGGTTTGTTTACTATTGCAGGCCCCGTGAGATGGTCTGTATTCAGTAGGAGTTCATATTAAACTTTTGTGTTTAAGTAAAAAAATTAAAACAAGCACCTTTTGTGAGTTATTAATGCAACTGTGAACACAGATATGTGGATCTGTGGAAACATGGACAACTACCTGAATTCTCACTATGATGAAATATCAAAGTGTGATCATACGAAATATCATATGGATACTGGTTTTTTTATTTTAGTCAGATGATATTTCAGGATATTTGTCCTTGCTACCATCTGTATAAGGTCTGTACAATTTTGTCGGTTATGCCTTATTTTATTAATGTAGAATGGTCCTAATTTTTCACTTAGCAATGCTCTTCAGGAAAGCTTTCTGAATGAGAAATATTTAAATGACTTTATAACTTAATTGTCTATTTTAAATGATAAGCTTATTTACCCCATTTCTCAGGCTATTGGTTTCAATAAGTCTGTAAGGTTTAGACAACCCTTGGAGAATTCTGAGGCTGCACATTCTCCATGAAAATGTATGCTGTTTAATTAATTGCTGCTTTATTAAATGATGATTAATTAATAGGAGGAAATTATTAATGCTTTCTCAGAGAACTGAAAAAGTGCTCCAGTCAAATTTTCTGAATTTATCCACTACAGGTGATGTCAGAATAAAAATCAGCATTCCTAAATGGGTGCTATTTGGGAAAAAATTTCCTTTCAGCATTGAAAAGCTGCAATTATACTTTTATTAATACAACATACATATGTGACTTATAAGCTGGTAAAAAACAGTAAATCTCCCACCACTTGGATGCCTTATCCTGCAGCCTTACCAGAACCATGACAAAAAAAAGGGAGGGAAAAATGCTTTTTTTGGTAACATAATACTGGCCCAGCTGAGAGGGACACATGCTTTTTTTGTCCATCTTTCCCTTTATTCCTACTTAAATTTAAGCTCAGTGAAAAGTTAATATGGCTTTCATTGAGCTTACTAATGAGCCTTTCTAGAAAATTTAAGTGAAAGAAACCATTGGAAAAGGTCTAAGGATTTGTTTTTGTTAAATGTTCTCTTAATCTTTAGTATGCAAAAATGAAGAAGTGCCAGAATCAACCTTTAGATACCAATAATTATTTTATATCTTCCTTCTTCCATTTATCCACTCTTATGTAAAATATTATTTTCTAATTTTCTTTAGGCTCTAGTTTTTCCTATTCCAGGTATTTTTTATTGCTTATTGCTGAACCCTTTTGTAAGAGATGCTGTATCTCTGAGATAAAACTACTGGAAATGAATTATTTTTTTTCAGTTGAAGGCATGATACTGATTTGTATGATAAAATTCGTATTTCCTAGTTCAAAACAGAATGCTCAGCAAAATATTGATGATTGATGATACCAAGGATAAGTTTCACTCAGTTTACCTCAACTAGAAACGTTGCTCAATATTATCTTTGCTATGATTTAAAAGGTATTTGACATTTTCTTTACAGCAGTGTCATACCTTAAGTTGTTACAAATCCAACATACAGACTCTACAAATATACAATGAGACTTAGTTCCTGCTATCTCAAAGTCTTTATTTTATAACTGATTTTATAGTGGGGTTTTTTTGTGTGTTAATAAAGGAAACTGCATAGAAAAGAAAGTTCAATATGCATGCAAAATGTCTGCTTTAGTAATGTTTACAGCAGTGTTAGAGCTATTTTAAGGTGACATTCAATGTGTCAACATGACAAGCAGGAGGGGAGAAGGGAAAAAGATGTTAATATCATGAAGACCTCATGTCTGAAAAAGATAATATTGTGAAAGACTAATATAGAAAAATCATGGGGACTTCCAAATAAAACCCAAAATCTGTAGAAGCCCCCAGCTGTCAACTTAAAAACACTTTGTTGGATTTGAATTTGAAAGCAGTGAGAGCATAGTAAGGATCAATATTCATTTTCCCTAACTTTTAAATTTACCTGCTACCTCCATCCTCCTGTTTATGTGTGCAACACAATGTTTAAATTGAATTTTTTTCCAGTTCATAAGTTAATTTACATCATAGAAACTGGCAATCTAATTTCAGTGAAAGATGTTCTGGGACTTCCATGCAATACTGAAAAAAACAAATTTATAAAGTTAGAATATGATTACATATTAATTTGAAAATATTTAAAAATATCTACCTATAAGTCAATTACATTCATTTAGCAGAAGAAATAATTACTACTTTTATTAAAATAATGAACTTGTAGAAATGGATGTAGATGTTATCACTGGGCTTCCATTATTTCTCCAAGGCAAACTTCTCTGACACACGCTGCGTACCTCTTATCTGCATTGCAGGTTTCTATTTCATATTCTATTCTTGTTCTATGTTTGGGATTCCCAGGGATCTGCAGCTTTGGTCACAGAAGACACTTTTGCCCAAAACGTTGTGAGAGTTCCTATATTTTAAGTAAATAATAGTAAAAGAGAATAAAATTGAAAGTTAATTGAATTTACTAGGATAGCAGACTACATAGACCGTCGTATCTCTTTGTCACTATTCTTGCTGCAATGTTTTACTGAAGCCAAACCATGTGCACTTGAGATACAGATGTAGGTCAATGAAAATTTATTCCAGAACAGGTATGACAAAAACCAAGGAAAGATTAATTAAATGTGCAAGTAAGAGTCTGGGTGATCCTGTTGGTTTCTTTTCTTTTTTTTTTTTCATTCTCTCTTGAGCTGTTCTGACTCCTTAATTTTAATATCAAGTGGAACTTCAAGGAACTGGAAATGAAAGTTGGTGGAAAATAATGAATAAAAATCTTAACTGTTAAACACTCTACACTTTTATTCATGGGGAATGAAGCTAGTAATCAAAGCTAGTAGAAAGATTTTCAACAGTAAAATTGTCATGGGGACATTATAATGAATCTACAGGTGTAGAAGGTGTTAAGATTACAGTGGCCAACCAATTACTTCTGAAACAATAATTTTTTGGGTGAATTGCTCTGATACTCATGTGCTTTAATTGTAATGAGATCTTTACATTGAAAGAGTCCAGCTAAAATGTTACCAGTATAGCAGCAATTATGTTTAATACAGGAGTGACGGTTTGGTATCAGCTGTATTGGTGGGTCAGAAATAGACTGAATGAGTTGAAGAGTAATAGGTGCTGTTGTGTCGTCTTAGCAAGTGCTAATTATTTTATCAAAGACACTTTAAACTTTTCATTCTGGCTAGATATCTTCCATCTTTGCGTAAAGAGTTCATGTTTTCTGTGTTTGACTGAACTTATCTGACTGAAAACAGGAGGCTTGGCATTTCCTTAACTATCAGTCATAGTCACTTGTTAGGTTGAATTGCAGGTAGCAAAGGGTAATAATAGCAATAAAAGCATAAAGTGAATTTATCATAACACAGGACTATTTTCTTAACAACCGTATATCTTTCTGAAAGGAAGCGTTGTGTCAACACCCACTGAGTATTAGTCACGTGCTCAGCTCAACAATGTTCTCCAGTGGTGCCTTGAGCAGCCGTTGCTTTTTAGCAGCAAATGCAGCAAAATATTCTTCAGCAACCAAATGTAACTAAATCAATCAGAAGCCCTATTATCTCTTTAAGAGCATGAATGGATAAGAAGCACTGCTAATAACTAACAACTAATGCTTATCCTGTTGTGCGTGTTATCCCAACTTTCCCAATGTGTCACAGAGCAAGAAAACAAATCAATGTTTTTCACTTGAAGCTAAAATGTTCAAGGATGATTTAATAGCACCTCTCTCTGTTAATGCAGTTTTCTCTCTCAGTGTGTAATATTTTATTGCAATGGGCAGATACGAATGCAGCATATATAAAACAGAAAGTTCTGGTTTAAAAGTGGATCAAATTTAAGATTATAGCTTAATTTCAGGGTTGTAGATGTTGACCACTTTAGCTAAGCATGTTTGTGGAGGTTGTTTTGAAGGCTCTGGCACCACATCTATATTCCTTTTAGTATCCAAACTAGGATGGTTAAAGATAACTTGGGGTTGTATGTAATCTAGACTTGCACTTTTGTTAACTGGGTTTTGTTACGCTCTTTTCAGTGTCTAATATAGTAGTTATGAGAGAGAGAGAGAGACCATAGAAATTCTATTTTTCTTTAAGTAAGAGACAAAAGGGAGTTTAAAATATTTAAATAAAATATTTTTTCTAGCTATACAAAGTAATGTCCTATTAAGTGATAATCTTCTAAAGTTTATCTGCAGTAATTTTTTTTACTTGAGGCACAAGACTGCACTTATATTTTGGTGACATTTATCCTGCGAGGTATTAAAAACATTTAGATGGCTACAAGCGATGAACTGAGAAAATACAGAGATTAAAGAAACTTCTGCATATCTGGTATAGGAAGATATCTTTGAAAGCTTAAAAAGAAGAGAACACTTTTCACCCTATGGAGCTTTTTATAGATTCCAGCACATTAAATGAGCAAGGTCATGCAGTCACAAATTGAAATTGTAATAAAATTCAGATACAGGCTCGATAGTTTGGACACCATAGATACATTTTGAAAGGTAAAACTTTAACATAGAACACCAATATTTAATAATTTGTTGACTATTATAAAATTTGTTACCTGGTAGGCTAAGGCATTAACAATAACTTAAAATATTTTAAAATGTCATATGAGGGAAATATTACAGTGTTATCACTAGTAGCTTATTAAAGAATACTGCAGCTATTACAGCTGTTTCACAACTGACCACATTACAATCTTAAGACTTTGCTTTTGCATAGTACTTTAACCTGTATTACCTTTCTTCCCTGCATTTGTCATACAGACTTATTCCAATAAGTGGGTATGTCAGGAGGCTTATGATAAATTACATAAAGTTATAATTTAAACAGCTTTTTGTGCTATTTATAACCTTTAACAAGTGCATTACTCCCCGATCAGTGTCATCTCCACAAAAATATCAACAAGTAGTTCATTCGTAACTGTTCTCCTTGGTCCACAGCTTGGACTACTTATGAAGTAAAGTGACTCATGTGGTGCCAAAGGGGAAACAGACTTGAAAAAATCTATTAAAATATCTGTGAAAATTATTGGATGAAACTTGCAATTTAAAATTTCTAAACATAAACATCTTGGATGTATAATGATAGGGCTTGACTTTCATATCTACAATAAAAAATTCCATAATAAATATGGAAAGGTGCTATTTACTGTCTTACTGTCTCTGAACTTGATGTTCAGAGCTGGGTGATCACTTTTCCGTAACTTTTGCAACAAATCTGTGATAAACCTAAAAATATGCTGATTACACTACTGGGTGTAATCATTATCTTGCAGATAATGCATCTTGTATTTCTCGCAGTAAACTGCACTTTGTATTTCTAATATGTTTGATAGGAAAGCATGAACTGGGAACTAATTTTGCTCCCACAACAATCAGGGGCTACATTTCCTTGAAAGGCTGAGGGACTTGGGTCTTTTTAGTCTGGAGAAAAGTCAAAGGGGATCTCATCAATGCTTACAAATACTTAAAGGGAGGGTGCCGGGAGGATGGGACCAGTCTTTTTGCAGTGGTGCCCAGTGACAGGACAAGAGGTAATGTGCACAAACTGGAATACAGGAAGTTCCATCTAAACATGAGGAGGAACTTCTTTCCTTTGAGGGTGGCAGAGCACTGGAACAGGCTGCCCAGAGAGGTGGTGGAGTCTCCGACTCTGGAGACATTCAAAACCCGCCTGGTCGCCATCCTGTGCAACCTACTCTAGGTGACCCTGCTCTGGTAGAGGGGTTGGACTAGATGATCTCCAGAGGTCCCTTCCAACCCCTGTGATTCCGTGATTCCCTCTCTTAAGAAGGAACGGATTCTAACCCTCAATGTATGTTTTATGCAGTGCAACTGAACTGACTCCTAACAAAAACAGTCATTTTCTGAGGTTCATCACCCTCCCAGTAAGTGAAACTTTTGCACTGCCTGTTCAAAATGAGGCAACAAAATTATCTGCTAGCGACATATTTTCGGACTGCAGTTAAACATATACCTAAATATCAATACTATTACAAGATTAAAAATTCAATAATGCAAATATCCTTTGAAAATTGTTGTGATTAGCTCTTAATTATGCAGATGTAATTAAAGACATAACTCATATGATATCTTTATTTATTTAGGTAGAACATGCACTCACAATTGATAATTGCAGAACTGTGTTACTATGGTTACCATTAAATGAGACAATCTGTCAAAGACAAATTTACCACAATCATGGCTGTAGTAATTTTGCATTAAAAAAACAGCACTGAATTTGAAGTTAGGCCATCTTAGAAGAAAGATACCTAGTCTTTAATGCTTTAGGCATTTAAAGGAATTGAACAGTTCTTGAGGGACAGAGTTTGAATATTATTAATCTTCAGCCTAAACAAAAGGGAAAGTAATACTTTGTCCTATGCATTCCCAGTTTAAGCAAGGAATTACTGAGGCTTATACTTATATTTTAAAATAAGAGTTAAATTCAGGTCCATTGTGAGTCCATTGAAATCATATAGCTATGCCTTGGCTTCAGAAGTACAGACTGTCTGAGCAAGGCTTACAATACAAATATGTTTGAAATTAGTAATGCTGGCCAAAAATATGAGTTTCTGTCTCCTTAAAACTTGATAGTTTTGAGTTATGATGTGAAAAAAGTACACTTTTGCTCCTGAATGTTCTGAACAGGACCTATGTGTGTTATAAATGAAATAGAGTACAATCCAGCTATGCTCTAAGCTCGCAAATGTTTGACACTGTAGCCTTCAAGTATCTTTTGTGACCAGAAGAAAATGTTGATGGGTTGAGTAAAATGAGGAAAATTGAACCCTAGTATGCTTTAACTCAGATAATCGCAAGCTTCATTGGGTTTGTTTTGGTTTGATTTGGTTTTTTGTTTGTTTTCTAGGTCCCATTGCTATGAATAAGCAGTATCAATGGTAACGAACTGACTATATGCCACCACAGACAGATATGTGCCTTTCTTTTCTTTCCCTTTTCATAGCACAGTTTCAGATTTTCTTCCCTCCTTTCAAATAAGGACATCAGCCTCCTACTTTCACCCTCCTAGCTTTCCAGCCTCCCAGCATGTATCCCTGCATGGTAGTACCACTTCATTCTCTCCTTCTCTTCCCCCACAAATGATCACCCATTGCCCTCCTGCCTCCACCTCACCACAAGTGACGTTCACTGTCTTGCTTTGCTTCTACTTTTTCAGAAGCTCAGTCTATTACCAATGGCATTTCTGCAGCAGACACTGTGTAAAGAACAGCCTGGGGATGGACTAAAAGAGTTTATCTGACCCTCACAAGCAGTGGACTATTGAAAGGATCATCTGAAATTGTTTACAAACAGAATACTGAGAAAAAACACAGCTTTCAGTAAGTTTGAATGTGTCATCACATTTTCCTTATACTCCCTTGATTTTCTAGCTAAGCTATATATAAAAAAAAAAAAGTTCAAAATCTGGGTAAAAGACCTGTATTTACAAAATACCAGCAGCCTCTATTAACAATTTATAATGAATGTTTCAACTTTTTGGCTCTGAAGCACAAGTGACGCCAGGTACTTTTGATTACAAAGCACTGGAGTATTTCAAGTGATAACTTTTTCAAGCAGTAGCTTCTTGATATATTTTAATAAAAAAAAAATTATGCAAACCCCACAATATTGCATGGTGTTCTTAAAAGAAGAAGATATCTGACTATAAACACTGCAGTCAGGCTGCTTAAATACTTACCAAAACCACTGAAGTAGGGCAATAATAATGAAAAGTAGCAAAGTACAGCTTGTGGAGATCAAGATTATAGAATTTTTCATTCATTTCTGCACAGAGAAGTTGTAAATTCTAGAAAAAGATGACTACATAAGTTAAGTAAGAAAAAAAAAGAAAATGCAGAACAAAAAAAAAGGAATTTAAACATCCACATTTATTACAAAAATAGCTATGCTGTACAAAGAAGAAGAGAGAGTCAGAGAAGTCAGGTAAACACTGATACATTTTATAGGTTTTTTATGACCCAGAAGTGCTCTGAGGGGCATGAAATTGGTTAAGACTGATGCTTGGCTTCTTAATGAGAAGCGAACTATGATATCTGTTCAGCTTCACATTTCACAAAACATAAAAAGGATAACATTTTTTCTTTTTTTTACCCAAAGAGCTAAGTACAAAGTATTAAAAAAACTAAATTGAAGTGTTATGACTATGTTTAAAAATCATGGTCTGATGATGTTTCCTTCTCAGATTTCAGTTCTGCATTATTTCCTTTTTGATCATGTATCTTTCTGATTTCTGTGTACGGTTTCTTTATATATAGAAATATGATTTCATATTTATATAAAATTTCTAGACATGATATTTCTATTTTTATATGTATTTCTGGATCTGTTTTCTAGACACAGGACATTTCTATACATATGATTTCTATATACATAGCCACGTATAATTTTTTACATGATTTCTCTGTATTTCTATATATTAATGTATATATTACATATGGAAATCAAGTGCATGTGTGGATATAGATATACTTCCCCTATATATCTATATATGTTACGTACACAGATATTTCAGCTGTAACTTGCAGTCGTTTCCCCAGCTGTTTTACTCCAATCTGGCTCTTTTGTCGTTTTTTGGGCCCTTCCTGTGCCATTCTTCCCAATGAGTTACATTCAAAATGATACTTACTTAGACTGTTGTAGCTTTTTCTTAGCCAAATAGATATTGTGGTGTTTTTGCAGTTATGAAGTGTATAATGGTTGTTGATATAGGCAGATTAAAATGTTTGTCACGTGCATTTGCACAATTGTGATTTATATGCTTCTCTTTATTCTTTGTAACTCCTTGCTCAAGAGATGGGAAATACGTTTTATGCAAAAACTGCTAAGTAATCTCTTAGTCTAATTCCAGACAGGAGAGTGTCTAACTGCCATAGGTCTTTTAAAAATGTCCGTCTGTTTTTATACGAATACACATTTGAATTTTTTTGTTACCCTCCAAATTTAGTAATCCCTAAGACGTCTTCAGAAACAATGAGGTTTTAAGGCTAGAATACAATATGAACTCAAAAGCAACAGATGAATAATTTATTTATAGGGTAGTTGTAGGCAGTAGCCAGTGGACTTGCTGCTGAAGGGCAGCATGAAGAAAAGCAGGCACTAATGGCTTTTGCCACCTGCTTTGGAGAGTGCATACTGTGGTTATCAATCAGCTCTCCCCATGGCTTAGTCTGAATAAAGTCATCCTCCTAAATTTCATCTGGTGATTTTAGAAGACTTGCTGCGAGGTTCTGTTCTTGAGAGACAGAAATAAAAAATGGACTTAGGGCATAAGCAGGAAGCAAACTTTATCGCTTGGCTTTTCTAGCTGCTGTTTCCATTGACCTTTTAGCGAAACCTTTAGCTAACTAATTTTTTCAGAAATCTTAGCTCCTATGAGAAGAAGAGGATTGTGATTGTTTTAGTTATAGAAACAACTAAAGTTGTTACGCATAAAACTTGCTTGCAGTTTTGCTATGTTACCCTTGAATAACAAAATCTACAAAATCCTCACCTAGAGAAATAATTTTAAACTCAAATTGTTAATAATCGTGGCAATATTTAATCTGTTAAAAAGCCTTCAAATGTTACGCTTTTGAACACGATAAACATTTTTTAAAAATGAAAGATTAATCCTTACTATAGTACAGTTATTCTATTTACTTCAAAATAGACAATTTTCAAACATAACTTTTCGTTACAAGCCTGAAATGAAATCGAGAAGATTTAGTCTAAAGGTTACCCATGCTGTGAATTGCTTTTGTCCTTGAATATGGTATGTTTTTATGTCAATTTTGCCCAAATGGGTCTCTTCGATCTCTATTCTTTTCATGGCAAAACTGCATACTCAATATATTGAGTTATTTGAAAAATTAATGTCATTGCTCACATTGGATTTTGAGTCAGCTATTTTAGCCTGTGCATTAACTACTAACAAAAGGACCCTGACAAAGTTTTCGTAATTCAGATATACCACAATGCACGCAGATTACATGAATGTATTTTGGGACACAGTCTTACAGCTCACAGTTAGAAGCACTAGGTAGTGTTATTTATTGCAGGCAATATGATTCCTCTGATTTTGAGGGAACCTCATGGGTAAAGAAGAGCACTCCAGTCATCTATTCATTGCCAGGCAAGCCTTAGCTCTGACTGAATTTTTATTTTTATTTCTCCTGAAAGGCTGGACCATGAAAATAAACAATGGAAACAGCAATGATTTTTAATCACTTCTCTTTGGTCCAGAAACTGGGTTGGAAACACAGGGACACTGTTCACCCATCTTCTATTTCTTAGTATTCTTATTTCTGTTTTGTTCCTTATCATATTCTATAACGAAATGGTATATTTTAGTAGTCATTTAGGAATAGGGCTAACATCCGACATCAGGCTTTTTATTATTTTTATTCTTTGTCCTTCATCACATAGGGAAGGTACAATGAAGTGTCTTGTTTTGATAGAGCTTTTTTATTTGCTGGTTTCCTTTGGCAGACATTGTGATTTATGTATCTGTGTTCTGTATTGTGTAGGAGGCGGCAATTCAAGGGAATGAGCCTTGCACTTGGAATATGGTTTGTACTGTCTCATCTGTAATAAGGGAATTAATTCTGTTGCCTTGGCCCTACTCTTGGGAAACTCTATCTTGTCTGCTTGAAAGAGCTGCTGTGTCTGAGGAGTGGAGTTGTTAGTCATAGGCTCATGAGATTTTTAGCATATTTATTTTTCTCATTCTGCTCAGGATTATGACAAAGTAAGACTTCAGTGATACTTTCTGGCTTGTACGTAACCAACATTCTGAAATGAAGAACAAAAAATGTCAATTAAACCTTTTTTTTTTCAGTAGAACATCTTAACTTGAGAAATCGCTAAGTTGAACTAACAGGTGTGGAATATTTGGGAGCAAATTCAACCGTGTCAATGTTTAGGTTGTAAATTTACTTGGTGTAAAGCACATATTCACGTTCCAAAGGTCAAACGGGGCAGAATGCTGCTATCCAGGTTACAGCACAGATACATATTTATTGCTGCTTGTGAAGTCCTTAGGGATTAGCTAACCAGATGTAACAGGAGGCTGCAGCTACCTGGGTGCAGCAGTTTGTGAATTGACCTTTGCTCCTTTGACCTCTCCTGGTTTAGGCTCCTCTTTGGATGTTACCGCCCAAAGGCTGATACAAGTGAGCTGAAATGTGGCCTGGTGCTCCAAGTTTCATCTCTAATATGTTCTGATTTTATGATGTGACACAATACTTCAGGGAAGGTGCTTCTGGAGAGCAGAAGTTGTGAACTTTGCATGAGAAGTGCCCACACAATTTGGAACCGTTAGTACAAAAAAAAAAAAAAAAAAAAAAT
>VFFE01007252.1:4986-42121 GCA_008921705.1 Burhinus oedicnemus
AAAGAAAGAAAAAAAAAAATAAAAAAAAAAAAAAAAAAAAGTGAAGCATCACAGGCATAAAAAATTACTTCTGTATCCACTGGCTTTGGATTTCTCCCCATCTGCTTGCAATATGCATGAGTTCAATTAAGTTGGCAGTACAGCAGTAAAAAAGGACAGCTGAAGACTTAAGTTTGCTTGTGCAGTAAGCTCTTGCTTTAAGTAATTTACAGCTTGTACACAAGCTATTTAGACTGGTTGCTGCTGAACAGAATCCTGGATACTCTGTAGCTTGTGCTGATACAGTTCTAGCAGAACAACCTAATCCTGTTAGTGTTTTGTTACTGACAAATCAAAGCCGCGTGCTAAAAGGAGGTAGTTAGCAAATGCCTTTCCAAAGGCTGAAACAACGCTTACCTTTGTTTGCTCACGGCTTTCTTACTATATCATTTGTGCAAGGAATGAGACTGAAGTTTTAGGATGTTGGGATTATTTGGGTAACACTAAAGGTACCAGAGCATTTGTGGACCAGATGGGATGGTGAGCTCTTTATGGGGAAACTCCACTCTCTGTGCGTGCCATGTAAGAAACTTCGGTGCTTTTTTTCTTTCTCTTTAATAACAGAACCAAGGTTAATGAAGTGATATACATGCCTTGCTGCCATAGGGTGTCTCTGTTCAAACAGCATAAAAAAAAAAAAAAAAAAGTCTAGCTTTATGTCAGGTTTCTTCCAGCTTCAGTTCCTGCAGTTATTGTGCCTGAGTATTACTTTGATTCTCATGTTGAGGGGGACCTGACATCAGCAAGACGATCCCATTTGAACATACCAGGTAGACCAAGTGTCAGACTAGAGCAGGCTCCAAAGTTGGACTGAAGGCTTCAAGTTCCAAGCATATTTTAACTTGAATTAAACAGACAATTAATAAACTTGACAGCAAATTTTCTGGCAACGGTAATCAAACACAGCCCTATGACAGTCTCAGCTGCAGTGGTGCTGCCAAGAAAAAAAGCAAAAAGTGGATGAAGGTCCTTGTGTATTGAAAACCTCTTTTGTTTCCTGAAGTTTCATAATGAAAGATACTCGCTCAATAAAATCAGAAAGGAAAGCAAAGGTTTAGTAGCTATTGTTTGTGTGGGCCTGATAAAGGGTGTTGATGGCTTCCAGAGAAGTGACTTGATTTTGTTTTTCAGGAGCTTTATTTTAACTGCTAGGTGAGGATTTGGAGCTAGGTCTTCAGAGAAGCACGGGCAGGTCTGTACTGGGACAGTTCAGCACCCTCCATGCAAAGGCCTTGTGCTCACACGGCCTGACTGCTAGCCTGGGCAGAGGAACCCGAGCGCTGGTCAGTGTGTGAGGCTGCAGGCACACTGTGCTCTTGGCTGCCATTTTGTGTTTAGTGAAGTTTATGCCAGGAAACTCCACATCTTTAAAAGTTTCCTGCTCCTAAATATCTGTTTTAAAGAATCATGGTCTGGAACCCTGGTTTTGAGTCCTCTGTTAGGAAATTTTGGGATTATTTGGGATTATTTAAATGTGCAGATTTTCTCTTCGGAAACCCACTTGTACAGAGATGAGCCAAGATAAGCTTTGTGTGCCAGTTTGTGCAGTCTAATAATTGGTGTTTGTAAAGGCAAATGAATATGACTGAAATACAGCAGCAGGTACACTTGAGCCACATGCATCTTGTGGGAAAGGGCACTAAAACTCAGGGACAAGCCAAGTTCTAAGGTGTGTTGGGTGTATACTGTGCTTTTTCTTCACACAAAAGTTTGAATGTGCCTTTCCTGAATACTTTTAAAGAACTATTTCAAAACATACTCATGCTGAATATTTAAAATATTGCTAAAATATTGGAAGATACTTGTGTGTAGCCATGAGGAAAAGCACAAGCTATGAAATTTGGACTTGCGTTTTTAATGGGTAACAACAGAGCTGGGTTGCAAGCTTTTTTGTGGCTTTAATTATACAGGCCTAGGCTTTTCTATTCCAACTTGCACAGCCCATAGGCAGCCTTCCTTTCTTTCCCAAATGTGTCTGCAGATCACAACTGCAGTGTGATCTGCAGTGTCCTGCATTGGGAACTGGACTTTCTTAAACTCGTAGCTACAAAGGTGTAGCCTGAGTTTCTTTCAGCTTTTGTATTCAGGAAGGCTGCCTTGTAGCTGCCTGGCTCAAGTGCTGTTTTTTTCCTTGGCAGGTGCCTTGGCAACTAGACATCTTTGGAGGAGAAAAGATGAAGAACATGCTTGGCTCATTGATCACTGATGAACTGATGTCATCCCAGTATCCACATGTGAAAGAAAAAGTAATTTTCTGCCTTGACTTCAGGTAAGTGCCTGTTGTATACTGTACCGCACTTGTCAAGTCTTGGGGGAATCTCGGAAAATGACAGTGCGTGTCTGAGATTAATTTCCAAAAAGACAGTGGCAAATTTTGGTCATGTGCAAGTCATGAGGTGCTCTTGCTTTTGTGACATACATCCCTTTAGGCACTCTCAGATCAGAGGAACACAGTTCAGCTTACCTAGGGGTTTACAGCCCCAGTCTGGAGTCAGATGTGTCATCAGATACAGATACCATACAGATAAGGTGATCTGGGGCCAGGAATGCGTGCTGCTGCAAAGCACAAGCTTCCTCTGTAACCTACGCTGAATGCACTGTTGAGTGCTGAGAAACAGAGTGCCTATAGGTTCTTGGCAGTTGGACTAGATGAACATTGTAGGACCCTTCCAACTGAACTATTCTGAGAGGGCTGCCACGGTTCCTTAACTGTCTAAGAGCAAAGATGCCAATACATCCTTCCTGTGGCTACTGATCTAGCTAGGCAGGTCAGACCACATTTTGCTTAGGAGACAGATGTGGAAAACATTGATCCCAAGCTGGGAGTTCTTCTATCACAGGATTAATAATACTTCGTTATTATTCTGAAGGAATGCCTGGCAGCTAAATGAATTAGAAACTTCTGGAGTAGTCAATGGAGGACACCTAGGGAAGATGAGAACACAGCAATCAGATTATGGTGCTTCCTGAGACTGTTTTTTAAGCTTCCAGTGATTTGAGTCAGGAAATTCTTGGGTCACAAAGGTGAAATTATCATATTTCAGAGCTCTATGTGGAATTTTCTTCCAGAAAAGTGACTATTCCCTTTAAATGTGCAAAATATTTGACATGTTACGTACCATGCAGCAAGGAGTCGCATACCTTACTTGTACGTATGACAGTATCTTCTTGTGCTTGTTTTAAACCTGCTGCTCTTGTTTGAAGTCCCCTAGTTATTATATGAGAGGAAACAGTGAATACTGTTTTCCTATTCACTTCCACTACTCCACACATTACTTTCTAGACTCCTATCCCTTCCTCCATACCTTTTTCATGTTGCAGAATCCTAGTCCATTCAGGCATCCCGTGCATAGAAGCTGCTTTGTTCCTTCGATCAGCTGTGCTGCTTCTTTCGGGACCTTTTACGATTCCACTGTATTGGCTTTGAGATGGGGAAATGGACAAGAATTTAATGCAGTATGCAGGATTAATATGGATTAATGTTGTGATATAAGTTTGTTCCCTTTTTGCTTTTCTGTTCCCTTTACGAGTAGTTTCTAGCGTTCCTCTTGTTTTTTGACTGCTCCTGAGTTGATATTCTTATAGGTGACTCTGCCTCAATCTTATTCCTGAAAAGAATAACCAACCCAACACCTGACACTTAGTAGGTAAGGTTAGGGCTTTTTTTTCCTGTGTGTGTAGCACTTTATACTTTTTCATTCTGACGTTCATCTGTTGTTTTATTACATAGTATCTCAATATTGTGAGATGTTTCTGCAGCATGTTGTAGTTTTTCTCTTTGCTTTCATGAGTAAACAGTTATCATTGGATGCTTATCATCTCAGTATTTCTCTTCCATTCCATTTATGAACATAGCAGAGATTCCTGCAAGATAGTGACCTGGCTTCACAAAAAGCATTATCATTTATTTCCTGTGTTTCATCTCTTAAGTGATTTTCCATCTCAAGCCTTCATATCCCATGGCAGCTCAGATCTTTTAAGAGGCTTTTGTGAGAGATCTTGTTTAATTTCTTTTGGAAATCCAAGCAGACATTATCAATCAGATGTGCATCCTGCACCAGCTGTTGGCCTGCTCAGGAACTGAGGTAAGTTTGCAAGGCAGCACTTTGCTTTACAAAAGCTGTGATGATTCTACTCCATATAGCATATTTATAAAAATACCTGCTACTTTTATTACTTAGTTGCTTGTGCTAATGAGGCCATTTTGTATACCGTACTACTGTCAAAGGTAGTATGCTTGCTTTAGAATGCTTTTTTGGAAAGAATTCCCTCGGTCTTTTGGCAATAAAGTAATGTTGGGTGAAAGGCTGCATACTATCATCAATAATGCAGTTCTTCCATCCTTCACCCTGGTACTACCTGATCTTGGTGACTTTGTTTCTGGCTTTTCCCCCAGTTTCTTATACTGATACTTTCTTGCTTTCTTGCTCCCAATGGTTTTGGTTTGGATTTTGTTTTTTTTTAATACCATTATGTTTAGCTTCAGGATTTCTCAAGGCTTTTTTTTCTTCAACAGGCAGGATGCATTTGCTCTCAGACTAACATGATGTCTTGAAATAGTTTCTCTGTCTCCAGAAAACACGCAGTTCTTTAAGGTTCCCCTTTTAGGTTCATTGATTATGTTTCCACTTTTGTGTGGTTCCTTTCTTTGAAATTGAGCATGGCAGTAGTTGATGTGGCTTTGAGGGTCTGTAGAAATGCTGAATCTGATGCTGATATCATTCAGGTTCATGTCAAAAATATGATAAACCAATTGTGTGTACTGGTCAGCACTGAATCAAGAGCAGCTTCCCATTTTGTGGGTTTCCTAGCTGCCTGTTCCAAAACAGTTATTCACAGCATCTAGAAATCTAGTATTATCTGAGTGGTCAATGTAAAGATTTCACATTTTACTTCAGAGTAATTAAAATTATTGGAAATTATAGTTCCCTGGGATTTCCACATTCCATTGCTTTCCTGTCGCCATGTTTCCTTTATACCTGCTTTGTCCATGTCCTTGTTTAAGGTAACCATTCTGGGTCTGTGCCATCACTATCTTCTTAGAGAATTCTGTGAAAGATGGAAAGCATTGTTTTGGCTTTCTGTTGCTGTATCCTGTTCATATCAGATTTTTTTTGCTACTTTTGTTTACTGTTTGACTTTTGTTAACTTACATCCTATTCTTTACTTGAGGTTGCAGTGTCTACCATAGGATTCAGAACAGTGCATCCTGTGTGCACCAGTCTGCTTTTTCCTATTTGTCAGTTTGAAATTTCTGTATTTCACATCTTCCTGATGTGAAGTACAGATCCCGTTTCCCTCTCAGTTCAGGTGGAAACCTGATCATCCTTTGCTAGGCTTAATCTCTTCTAGAAGCTTCCCCATTCCCTGATGAACCGAGTCTCTCTTCCTTACTCCACTGCTTTAGTTGTGCATTGAGCTCACCAGCTGTATTATGATGGGGGTCCTGGTCTTTGTCATCCTACATTCTGCTTCCAGAATATCTCTTCTTTCTTTTATGTGGTACCCAGGTGGACCACAACCCTTGCCTCCTTCCCAGCGTTTTCCAACTTGTCCAGGATTTTTTTTGAAGTTTGTCAGTGTGGCACCAGCAGGCACACCAGTACACTGCCTCTGGAATCAGGAGCCAAACCTGTTAGGTACCTGGCAACTGAACCATTGATGGCTATTGCCTGTCCCTTTTTCTCAGCTGGGGTTTCTGCCCTAGGGAAGTATTGTCGGTACAAGAAGATACACAGACACCTTGTGCAGAGAGGGGACCATTGACCAGGATTATTACATCCTTAATCAGTTTGGTGCCTTCCTGCCATGAAACTAGGGCTGAAAGAGCTTTTCAGTGCCCTAAAAAGCCTCCTCACTTTAACCTCTTTCCTTAAGCAGCAATAGGTTTTTTGCCCGCAGATGAGACTGTTCAGAGATTGCAATGAAGCCTCCGTGTCATGCATTCTTCCACTTATGCCACAATCAAGTCACGAGAAAGGCCTCTATCTCTGATGGTCATGGGCTGCCTGGAATGATTACATCTTCACACCACCTACACAAGCGTCAGGTAATCATATGACGTGATACTTTACCCTTGGAAATTGTCACCCTCTAGCTAGGCTTCTGACTGCATTTTTCTTGCACATCTGGACTGACTCAATAGAAGTGATCCTATATGGAATGGCAATGCAGCTTCCAGTTAAAGTATTGAGAAGCAATTATGTTATGTGCATCATTAGCAACTGTATTTATTGTGTTTCGTAACAAACTATGCTGAGACATTGACTGAATCCAAATTGTGAGAAGCTGAGGCTTATCTTTAGCCTATGTTTCATTCAAAAGAAGCTGGCCTTCCCAGAAAGACAGCCTTCCTGTTACTTGGTTATGGACTTGATATAAGGTGGAAGAAAGAGCTCCAGCTATGTAAAATGTATTCAAATCAGTGTGAGTAAGCTGATGATCCCTGAGCTGTAGAGGGGTCAAATGAAGGTCATTAAGGTGGAGGAAAAGTGTCCCTAGATGTTAGAAACTTTATTGCAACAAAACAAAGAAAATATGTGCCACACACATATATTGTTGTGATATTCTGTCTTCTTTATTTGCCTTCTGAAACAAATTTGTGTAAGGCAGGAATAAGTTTGGTTGAACTGAGAGAACTTAAAATTGAAAAAAGGATTCCCAAGAAAAGGCTGAGAAATGCTACTTCAGGTTAGAGTTTATGCTTGTGTTGATTGACTTGCCAGCTAACTTGCTGTAACTAGCACAAGTAGAAATGCTTATCTAGACAGCCTGCAAATATTTATATCAGAAACATTTATGACCTAGAAGAATTTTTCCAGGACACAAATGTGTGTGCGGCAAGGTGGCTACAATTAAAATTAATGTCTAAGGAGTTAAAGAAGAATGACAAACTTGAATGTAGCTGCTGTTGTGGGGGCAAGTTCTTGTCTGGCCAAATGACCAATTTCAAGGACGTTCAAGGGAGTTATGGCACGTGTCACTGAACCTACATCAATTTATGTCAGCTCTTTATCTGGCCTGGGACTGAACGTTGTCTCTTTAGAATTTTTCTGCCTTGGTCCTGCCCATAATTTCTGATTTGTTTTTAATTATACCAAAGAAGGAAATAAACTCTGCGTCCTTGCAAAATTTTCATGGCTTTTCTGATTCGGGGTGTTGCAGGGTGTAGTTAATGCTCTGAAAAGGCTTCAGGATTCCTGGATGAAAGGTGTGATGAAAGAAGTATATTGTTATTGTTTTAGGGGAGGAATCATGCTACTGGGTAAGCCTCTGTCACTGAGACTTGCCGGACTTGTTTGTTCTGACTTGCCTATGACTCCTTTCTTTCCTAATTCGGGAGATAAAGCCTCAAGTCTATGCTGAGTTGCTGCACAGTGTGTTGTGGCGTTCAGGACAGTGCATCTCCCAGACAGAAGAGCTTCTTGCTGACATCTCAGTGGTACCCAGAGGTGAGTGCCGCAGCCTTCTGACTTGCTCCTTGGTAGGTTGGGCAGCATGGCTATGTTATGAGTAGATTTATAGGGTGTTTTGAGCCTTGACTGAGGGCGTGGGGAGAATGGCACTAGCTCTGAGCTTGCTTCTGATTTGAGCTGCCTTCCATGCATCAGTAATCCTTCTGATATTTCACCCTTTCTTCTCGCCCAAAATGCATTTGTTTTCCGAGAATTCCCCAGCTCCTCTACAGCATGGTATGGTGACAAATCAAGGTAGCCTGTGGCCACCAAAAGTTGCAGCGGGGGAGCAGGTGAGAGTCATCTCACTGTGCCCTGACTCTGATGTGCCGTTTGTACTAGTGCGATTAGAATGTGTTGCAGTCACAACCGCTGAGCTAATAGTGTGGTACAAGAGGGTGAGCAGAGTAAAGTAGGTAGAAGTAGCTTCTTGTGCTCTAGTTTGTTTTCACGGGCTTTTTATGCATCCAGTGAAGTGTTAATCTGTGCAGAATCAGCTTGGAAATGTACCAAATCTGGCACCAGACCATTTCACCCACCCTGCCTTGGAATGAAAATCAAACTGAAAACCCACAAAGATTATAACTGCTTGTTTGGTGTCTCGCTTCTGAAGTAGATTTCAACCAGTCAAAGCTGGATGAAGGGAGGCAGGCAGAGCTGTTTTCAGAGATTGAAAAGCAGAGCACTACTGTTATATTCCGGGACTGAATAAGATACTTGTCTATGATCAACGCAGCTGGAAGTGGAAATCTGAGAGATAAAGATGATCTAGAAGTCACAGAACCTTTTCCTTAACTGATTGCAATCCGTGGCTATGTACTTAATATTTCCTTTACACTGGGATGGCCTCTCACACGTTCATGCACATTGTAAAGTCCCTACGTAGTAAGTAGTCCTCCTAGTTGTACTAAAGCTTATTTCAGAACATGGGAGGCTTTCTTGAGACGTTAGCTGTGGCAGTCAACTGTAGAAATATGTGTTATTGATCAAGGATATTTCATTTGTCAGCATTACAGTTATGTCCCACAGACTGTTGTAGTAGTATGGGAGGCCAGCTGTATGCCAACAATTAAAGAGCTCATAACCTCCAAAAAGTTGTATGCAAAATGGATGAGAGAGTAAGGAACAACAAACCTTTTGTGATCAAATAATCAGGGAAGCCTCTATGAGCAGCATTTTGGCATCATGGATATAGTTACTGGTAAGCTCTGAGTTAACCCAACCCAAAGATTGAATGCTGCCATTGAATCTAGATGCAAATGACAAGAACAATATTTGAAGCTGTTGTCTTTGCCCAGCTGAAGTGTGCTTCTGGGAAGCAGCAAGACCTTGGTAGAATTAGCTGGTTAAGGGGAGGAGCTCAATTAGTAAGTGGCAAATACATTAGTGATGCTCTATCTGACTGCAGAGGGGTGGCATGCAGCACCTACTGTTTTTGTGGGATGTTTGAGGGTGTGGGGAGATCAAGCTGATTCAGCATGACGCATAGAAGAACACACACATTTTGTTTCCCTCAGCAGATCCCTTGAATGTTTGGAAGTCTTCCATTGTATCGGAATTGCTTTGGGAGATACCAAACAGAGTGAGTGAGGCTGGCAGGTAACTGACTTCATCCAAACAAGGGTCTTGCAGTACTTAGGCAGGCAGTATCTGCTTCTGTTTCAGTGCCCAAAGTAGTAGAGGTTGCCCCATTCTCTTAGAAGCGTATGTCCTGAGTATGCCACAAAAGCAGAGAAGCGTTAGGTTGGTATGATTGCTTGTGGCAAAGGTAGGAGTGGAATTAGCATGTCTTGCTTTGTGGCCCTGTGCTTTTGCTACAGGACTCCTGGACTAAGCCAGATGTATTTCAGTTACTGCCATTCCCAACCACCTCACCAAGGTAGATAGTTTCAGGGACCTAATATGGATTTTCAAATGCACTCGCCAGGCCAGCAGATTAGTCTGTTCAGCTGTCTTGTGAAAAGTCCCATTTCTAGGAGGAGTGATTTTAGGGATGTGCCTGAATCCATCTTTGAATGGAAAAGCTGGTTGTGGCTATAAATGTGGAGAGACCCACGTCAGCAGATGTGACACCCAAGCTCTGCCACTGGCTCTTCTGAGAGTATTGGAGTATCAGTGAGCCGGGGTATAATAATAAAAGATATAATAAACTTATTATTGGAAAAGCAGCAGATGACATAGAAGAGGTTGCATGTTTTCTTCTACGCAGAGTGTGGCAAAACACCTTCAGTAAACAGCTGGTGCCAGAAAGCATGGTTTAGATTCATCTAAAAGCAAATCTAGGTTGGGGTGCTATGAGGGCTTAGCTTAAGAAGTCACAAGGGCAGATCTGTAAAACACAACAGGGTAGCTGTTCCCTGCTTATCCAGCAGCTCAGTGACTAGTGCCTTTTCTTAGGACACAGATGATAAAGTTACACTTCCTTTTCTTGCCTAAACAGACGTTTTCTGATCAGTTTTCTGGTATTGTTCTTACTGAGGCTTTTGATAATGCACAGTAGCTCAACCAGAAGAGATGGATAAGCTCAATATAGTGAATCAAATCCTGTCAGGCAGAGGTGGGAGCTGAACTTTCATCACTTGCATTGTGAATGAACATAGTAACCTTTTAGGGAGTTTGGTATAGGATGAGAGAGGAAAAACAGCTTGTCACCTGTGTATTGTGCTTGTCTTTTGCTTTTGGGTAAATGTTCCAAACTGGAAGGTAAAGAATTCATTTGGGGTTGATCAGAAATCCAACCTGAAATCCCATTGTTTTCTCCTTGGTTTCACAAGGAAGACCAAACAATTTTAGCTCTGTAAAATTTCAGTACAACTCTTCTTCCTAATGTGCCAGTAACTATTAATGTAGCTTTATTTCTTGCTGTATATCACTTATTAAAATATCCTGTATCGAGGCTTGATTTAATATATCTCTCTCTAAACACAACTTTACTGTGTTTAAAATAACTTAATTCTGTACAAACATAGCTATTTCCAAAATAGTTCATTCAGATGGATTCTTTTCAGTATGGAATAGCTTTTTAGTGATCAAAACACATTCTTTGGCTCAGAGCCAAGATATGTAAAGTAGGAGACTTAATAGTTTGCATTTCCAGACCCAAATGAACTGTGATACAAAACTGTCAGATGCTGCTGTCTCTATGGATTGTCTTGGGCTCTTTGGGAATGAAGCTTGTTTTGAATGTTTTAAATGAGAACAGGGGTTGCTGGAGGAGGTCTAATGTTCATCCACAGCATGGCCAAGATAAGTAGTTTTGTATGGAACTAAAAGATCTTGGCTTTGAAACTTCTTGCTAATTCACTGCAGACTGAAAGCTGCCAGACACAGACCATGAGGAGGTGGTTTTCAGAGCAGAGAGGACTCAGCCTTTGAGGTCTCCCGGTGGAATCTGGCTTGTGATCTCCTGTTAAGGTTTGCTTTTGAGGAATGAAAGTTACCCTCATCCATGCTGGAGGATGAATGCATTGGTGTTACCTGAATTCCCCTGTCTGCCCCCCTGAGAGTTAATTTGCAGTTTACTGGAGTTTGGGCAGTAAAAAAAAATTAAAGCATGTGGTATAAGGAAGCAAGAAATGTGAGGCTGTACAGAACACCCGATTCTGGAAGGCATCTACACGGACAGCTGTGGTATTGGGGGTCTTCTGAGGAGAACACCTATCTATTAAGCAGTGCCTCTTTGCCACAAGAAGAAAGGAAAAAAGGATGCACCTATGGCTGAAGATGATGAGATAATCTCTGCCTCTGCATTCATCAGCACTGCAGAGGATCAGCGTTTCTTTGGTCAGTGAGTGTTGCTGGGTAGAGCAGAGTTTTCTTGGTTACTAGAGTGTAGAGAAGACCATGCTGAAGTCCAATTCCTAAACGGTGGGATCCATCTGCCACTGAACTATTTAACTACAGAGATGGATGTCCTAGGCACAGGAATCTCTGTCAGGTGCTTATTCTGGTAGGGCATAACAACCCTGCCCTCCATGGCATAATAGCAAGAAGGCTTCAGGGGTGAAGGAGCTAGCTGGAAGTGTAATGTGTGTGATTAATGCCTGAGTGCATTGAGTGGACATAACCTCAACAAGAACTGTCTTTCACTAAACATCCTAGTAGGTCTCAGCAGAGGCAGACTCAAAACCAGACCTAGTTGTGTGTGTCAAAGGCCAGAACTCCTGGGCACTACTGGAAATATATGCTGCTCTAATACAAGCAATACACATTTGGTGTTGCCTGCACTCGAGCTGTTCTTCAAAGAGTAAAGGATACCTGATTTTGGGCCAAACAAGATCATCTGTTCCCTGCATTCATGCCGATTCCTGAAATGAGCGGCAAAAGATTGGTTATTTCCTAAAAAGCTAAAAACAGTGTTTCTTTCCCAACCCTTCTGCACAACTGGTGACTAGCATGTCTGCTGATAAAATGGACCAAGAAAAATAAAAGGGGGCTGCTGAGCTGGGTCCTGCACACAGGCATCACAGTTGAGTGATACATACTGGCAATTGTACACTGTGGGAGGTGCTGAGACTTGGTGCTTCCGTTGCACAAGAGATTTTTTTTTCTGTTCTGGTACTTATCTTAGCATGATGGAAGTTGAGAGCATCCTGCTAAAGGGAGGAAACTGTTTTGGGTTTGAAGAGATATTTCTACTTTAATTTGTATATCCTATATACAAATTAATTACTTATATGTAGAAATACATGGAAGTGCTTCCTTTAAATTGTTTTCATAAAAAATTTTAAAGTGAAATCAGTATCAGAAGTGGAGGGGGTTTTTATTCCTCACTTCCAATGTCTCCATTTCCCCCAGCACTGCAGCAGTTCCTAAGGTATCTGTTTCTCCTTGCAAGTCTGTGTCACCTGCGGAGAGCAAGCAGCTCTGAAATGTTGGAGAAGGGGGTCTGTGTCACCAGTGTTTGTTGATGTAGCTGGTATTTGCACAAAAAGGAAATAGAGACAGATTGAAATGGAGGACAGTGCTGCCTGTCAGAGCATGAGTCCCACAGGCAGTGAGACGCTCATTTCTCAAATGCGAGTGTTAAGCTTTTGTAGCTTAGGAATAAGGCCACGTCTTGAGGAAATCTGTCTGTATACAGTTTAAAAAAGCCGGTAGTTATGAAACAAGAGTACTGTTGCCTCCGTATCTGCAGAGTCAGCCGTACACCGTCAGGGCTGTGCTGCGTGTTCTCTGTGTCAAGAGCAATGGAGGGATGTTGCTCTGATTGCCGTCCAGGTGGAAGCACACTGGGGTGGGGATAGCTGAAGCACAGGGAACCAGTCTGATTGCGACTGATGGCAGGGGCTCAGGCTGGAAACCAAAATCTTTTCAGGGAGGAGAGCAAAGTCAGATGCTAAAACAGAATCTTTAAAACATGAAAGGTTGCTAGCTAAGGAGGGGCAGAGGCATATTGCCATAGTGGGCTGTTCTGGTTAGTCAAGGGGCTTGCCCTCAAGGGCAGTAATTGGCTGCCCATTAGGTATGCGGCAATTCCATGAGCTGGGACTGTGAAAGACTGCGAGCTTTGAGATGAGGACGGGAATGCTCCATAGGAGGCTGCAGCATGTTAAAGAAACTGAGGCAGGACAGTCCCACTGCTCTTAGGTTTTTATTTGAATCTCTGCATCTGTTAAACCCTCAGGGGTAATGGCGAGTGTATACAGTGAAGGTCTAGATGTCAAGAAGTCAAGGCCTCCATGGAACCAGTTGACCTCTGGTATGTGTCTTACTGCAACTTGCAGTTTCCAAAGAAAGTAACCTTGGCAAGCCTGGGCTTTCAGACTCCTATCAACTGCCCTGCAGTCTGTTTTGCAGAGCCTTGCCATCAGGGAACTGAGCCAGTCTATTGGGGAGACAGTTAGATTTGGGGAAAACTTGGACTGTGCATTTCCAGAATATAACTTTGCCCCAATAAAGCAGGCACAACAGAAGGAAAGGTACCGGGCTTGTCCATAGCATGTGACTCTGAAGCAGAAGGCTTCCTGGTCACCTGCCCTGTGTATTTTGGTAACACTAAGCTGCTACTTGTGACCACCTGCAGTTGTGGTGCTGGCTGAAGCTACCCTGTTTAACTTTTTCTTTCCAGTATGCCACCTGTTTGGGGGGTAAAAACTTGCCTGCTTCCCTTCTTAAGCAATGGACTGGGATACCTGCCAGCACTCTCACTAGCCAAAACCAAGCTTTTATGTGAGATTAAACTCTGAGTTGCTTCCAATTTCCCTGTCACTTGCTGAGCACACCCTCACTGTGGGCAGACCTCTCAGCTGCTTCCTCTACGGCTCTATTCTTTTCTTTTTCTCCCTAGTTTGCCTTGCTTACTGTGTCTTCCTTGTAGCTTTGCTCAGCTTTATTGCCCTCAGGGCAGTGTGTATAACCCCATTCTGCTCTCTCACCACTTCACTGTCTTTTGCTGTCTGAATTTATGCATCATACCCTCACCTTCACTGCTCATCTGCCACCTCAGCTTGTTTCCTAAGATGGAGCCTCTGCTGGTATCCTGCTCTGCTTTCACTGCAATTTCTTCTTTGCCACCTTGCAGTCAGAAAACCTGCAAACACTTACTCTCTCTACCTGCCTTTCTGCCCCTTCCTGCCCCTATTTTCTCGGATGTTGCTCAGAAATGGCTGTGCCATAGGCCTGAAAAGGGGAAAATAGCATTTAGTGTGTCTGGTCCACAGCAATACAAACATGGATCAGTGGGTGTAAAACAGCATGGTGACTAGATAGCTGAGTCTCTCCTCCCCAGAGCTGGCTGCTGCCATTTGTCATTCTAGGCACCTTTGAGAGATTATCCCGCGTGTTTTTCTGATACCCTGTACTAATGCCGACCATGATGTAGAGACTCAGTGCATGGCATGACAACAGTTACTACATAGTGTGCTGTGGAATTACTGGGGATCTGAAACAATTGTGCTTAAGGCTTTGCATCGTCTTACAACAAAGATGCTGAGGACATGCGCAAAAATGCAGTTTTCCTAATGTTCTCTTGCTTAATGCTGCACAGGAGAACATAAGAGGAGGAGAAAGGCTTATGTGCCTTTGTCCATGTGTAAGTCAAGTTCCCAACCCTTTTACAGGTCTGCTGTTGGCTTTCAGCGAGTCACTTAAGTCTGGGTCTTGTTGCCATATCACATTCACATTTACACATCAGTAGCTATTTCTCTTCCCTTTGACAGACTGTCTGGCAGGAGACAGGATGTGGTCTCTTACAATGTATGTGGGGTTTTGGTTGCAATAAAACACAAACCCTGTAGGGGATCAATAATTGTTACTAATCATACCAACTAAAAATAACTCAAATCTGTATGTCATATGGCGTCTCTGGTAGCCTAGAGTATTCTTGGTGCAGAAGTTATTTCATCAGTCATGAATTACACTTATGTTCAGTTTAAGCACCTGAGCACCTGTGTGGGCAGTCAGCTGCACTTGAAATCTGTGTAATATTTCTTGATGGGAAATTGTCTCTACTAGCAATACCTGCACAACTCTAGGCTTTTCTCAGGGGTGCACATGAGGTAATGGAGGCAAGTTAGAACACAGGAAATTCTGACTAAATATAAGGAAAAAGCTTTTGTCATGAGGGTGGTCAGAGACTGGACCAGGACTCCCGAGAGACTGGGCGATCTCTGTCCTTGGAGATACTAAAAACTTGACTGGACAAAGCCTGGAGCAACCTGCTGTAGTGGGACCTAGTTTGAGCAGAAGATCAGACCCACAGGGTCCAGAGGTCCTTCCCAACCTACCTCATTCTGTGAGGTTTGTCAGCTGAGCTAAGCTGTGCCAGATACGATTTGGCTCAGGATGCGCTATTGTCTTTTGAGTTAAACTTCTCCATGTTGTTTTCTTCAATGCAGATAGTGATCTAGATGGACAGAGCAACGAAACGTATAGAGCCATGGAAGATAGCAGTGATCGTTGTGTTGGTGATAGCAGGCTTAGCCCTCATCATTGGCTTGATAACATATTTTTTGTGCCATGGTAAGTGCATCACTCTTTTTGTTGTCAAGTCTTCAGGAATCTGTTGTGTTTTGCTTGCTACTGTGGTTTTGCCTGATGATTTAGGTATACAATTCACCCCTGGTATAGAATCGGCACGAGGACTTACTAGACCCTATTCAAGATCTGAACTGATTAGAAAACCTGCAAGAATACTTAAAATATCATTTACTTGAAGCAGAGATTTAAATTTTTTCCCTCTTTTTGTTTCTTGTCTCACCTGGTGCCTCCACTGCTATCAATGGTTAACCAAAGGCTAGCAGTCTTCTGTGTAAGCCAGGGATACACCTAGTACTCAGGCTATGCATAGTAAGCTTGGTCTTGAATAGGGTTTTTGCAGAAACTGAACCTGGCACCCCTAGCTAAGGATATTCCAGAAAGAGAGAAGACAGAGGTTTAGGCTTTTTGGAGCCCAGGAGTCAGTCCTGGTTGCCAAGGGCCCAGTTTCAGCAGCAGACAAATGAAGCCAAGCCATTCCATTCCCAATCTCTGACATACCGGTGTGAGGGGTTTTGAAATGTCTCCCTGCTGGGATGGAACTAATCGTGTTGCTGTCACAGCTCACCGAGAGTTGATGAGGCTGTGGCTTGCATTAGGACACTAGACTGAGCAGTGGGAGAGCTACAGCTTAGCTTTGCTTTTTGCTAACTCTGCATTATGGGGCCTCTCTCTGCCATTCACCTGAGAGCCAGATTTTAAACTTAACCTGACTGCTGAATGGATGCAAACAGCTCTGGGCCACCTGCCTCTCAGAGGGGCAGGGACATGCCAGAGTGCAGCTAGAGAGGAGTGAGTGTGTTTACTAAGTCAGAAGAGACATATGTGGGTTGGTGTGTCTCATGCTGTGCTCACCTCACACTGATGAGAAGATGGTCCTCAGAGAAATGTTGTAGTGGGTGTAATTTAGAGCTACTTGGGATGGTCCTCAAAGTAGAAATGAGACCCTAGCTGGCCCATGGGGCAACAAGATGATCCAGAGCCCCCTTTTCCCAAAGTGCTGCTAAAGCTGTAATTCCACAGCTGACAGAGTCACAGCCAGAACCTGGGAGCCTTACTTGTGCCATGCTCTGTGGGGTGCTGTGCATGTCTGAATTGTACTGAAGGAGATCAGCCAGCTTTCCTTTTCTCCTCTGTAGATCAGGACCGATATTACAATGCATCTTTCTTAATCACCAATGTCAAGTATGATCCTCAGTATGAAAGGCAAACCACAGAAGAGTTCAGGCACCTGAGTGAAGAGATTGAAACCATGGTAAGTTAAGATGTTTCTCTGTTTCTGCCTGACCTATAGTGAAGAATCCTGCAACTATGTGATTGGAACTAGAGAGTCAGAGGTGATTGTGCCTATTGTTGATCCCTATGTGGCTGGCCTTACTTTTCAAACCTTGCTGTAGTGGGTTAAAGATGCATTGCTGACTGTGCGCAAACAGATAGTAAGCATGGGTGCTGTCTGTTCCAGTAGCACTGTGGTGAAACAAGCACCCACAGAGCAGAAGGGACAGCAAAATTGGCCAACTTGGCTGTTTATTTTGATTCTGCATTCTCTGATGGAAATTTAGCGGTAGCTTTGATGTACATGTGGAGGTCTGAAGGCATTTATTTTCTTGTGTTTTGGAGGCTCACAAGACTTATACCTTGAGAGCATGTACATATTACAGGTCTATTTTAACACACTCTTTTCCTTTAACAGATATCTGCAGTATTCAAGGGGTCCTTTCTAAGTAAAAGGTACATCAGGTCCCATGTTGTCAGTTTAAGGTAAGTAAAGCAAAGGTCAGGAATAAGCAGGGATGTGATAAATGTCCTGTCTTCCTATCCCTTGACCATATGGAGCATGCCTGGTTGTTTGTGCTTGGGTTACACCAGCAGGATGACTAAGTCTTGGCTGGTTGTCTCTCTCCTTCAGTGCTAACAACACTGAGGGCTCAGTTACCTTCAGAGGTCAGCAAGGAAGAGAAATTCGGTCTTATACTTCTGCAGATTGATTACCTGAAGATCAGTTGTTTCTGGCTGTGATGCAGTAACTGAATTACTAGGTGATCCCAGCCTTCACTACTAGTTAAGGGCTTGAGAGATGCAGAGTCAGCTCTTTAATCCACTTAACGCTTCCTGTGGAAGCTCAGGCTGGTGTTTACCCCTTTGCATGGTGTACAGCAGGACGTGAGTATTCTCCCTCTCTGAAGAGGTCTGAAGGAATAAATGATTCCACTGTGAGATACCTGGATACAGAGTTGAAGGAAGGAAGCAAGTGGGACATGCAGGTATAAAGGTCCTGTGTGAGAGCTTTTAAGTCTTTCCTCTCTCTGCAGTAATTATGTATCACTTTCAGTGATAAGAGCCATCACTTCCCTCTCCTTCAT
Organism: Burhinus oedicnemus; assembly: GCA_008921705.1. Taxonomy (NCBI): domain Eukaryota; kingdom Metazoa; phylum Chordata; class Aves; order Charadriiformes; family Burhinidae; genus Burhinus; species Burhinus oedicnemus. The sequence goes on from VFFE01007252.1 coordinate 22,820, forward strand.
GTTACTTTGGAGTTGTATTTCTATAAGGCTCAGTTCTGCTGTGGAATATTTTTCCCTAGACAGCAAAGAGTGTCAGATTTCCCACAAATGTCCTTCCTCACAGCATTTCTGGGCTTTCTTGCCTTTACGGGTCTCTAGATGGAATGAGTCATTTCCTTAAACTGTTCTATGTTGTTTTCTGCTGCTGGTTTCTTCCATAAGTCTCTCATACTGTACATCAACTGAAATTACAGAACTTGGGAGCTAGACTTCAAGCAACCTCTCTTCCAAGCTTGCTTTCACTACAGATACCTCGTTGTGCAACTCAGCACTGGGCCATCTTAGCTACATCTCTTCTGTCTTTCCCTCTAGGCTTCAGTTAGTTTTCCTTTAGACCTTTTGGGCCCAATATTTTATACTGACAGTAGGTGGTTCTGCCTTGCTCTGATAACTCAAACTATTGAGATTTTTGTCTCTAGATAAAATGGAGGCCAATAAATGGACAAGTGACTTAAATGGAAAGAAATGCCAAAAGACCTTTTTAATTTCTGTGGCTCTAAACTGGGTCTTTTGAATGGTTGTTAGGAATGGCCTGTTGGGTACCTGTTGAAGGGTTTTAACTTGCTGTGTTGTTCCTACCGCCATCTCTATCCTACTGACTATGAGCTGTGTGGAGGCCAAAGGGAGTGATCCCTCCTCTCCTTCTCAGCTGTACTGCTTATAACAGTTCCCAGAAAATTCCCTCTGATCATTGTTATAGCAAGAATCAAGCCTTTTGCTCCCTGCTGACATGTCACAATCTTCCTTTACTTGTGCACAGCTATGCTATTTGTTCTATACATCCAGGCAGACCAGACTCGTTCTCATATAAAGAAGGCAGACAGTGCAAAGCAGAACAAAGAGGATTACTGGGCAAAGAGAGAATGACACCACTCTGTTTTTGTTGGTTTGCAGCCCAGAACGTGGTGGAGTGCTGGCATCTGTTGTTCTGGTATTTAAATTTGCCTCAGCTGACAATAAGGCAACAAGCTGGGGTCACGTCAACCGTGTGTTACGCAGAAGGCTGCAAACAAGTTCCACGTTCTTGAATGTTGACCAGTCTACCATTAGACTCACAGGCAAGTGCCTTAGGTTTGTGTTTTTAGCTTGGAATTTGTTCCTCATACTTTACTGTTCTTAGTGTAATGAGTTTCACTTTACTATGCAAATATGGGCTATTCTTGTTTCCTTCTTTTGCCTTCTTAAAATCGTGTGTTACAGCTGACAGCCTGGGAACTTTGAAAAAGTAGCATGAAGAGAAATAAAGCGTTACCATCACTGATTTATGAGTGTGAGCTCTCCTCTGTGCATCAGAGGGTCTCTCTGTGTGACCTAGCACTGTTGAATGAGATAGTGTGTCCCCCCCGAAATCATCAAAAAAAGGCCCAACTTTGTGACCGTGGGTTCACAGATTAATTTGTTAAGGCACACAGTGAATTGGACAAGAACCTGTATCACCAGGTACTGAAATGCAGAATCCACAAGCTATTAAAAAAATGCAAGGCTGAGATGGTTCCCTTCTCCACCCCCTGCCATTTCCTTTGCTCATTTGACAGATTGCTGTAGCAAGTGTTCATAACAAAACCCTGAGGTTCCCTGGGCAGCAATCCTCTCCCATGAATCTGTCACTGGTTACCATCAGAGTCTGGCAGAGGGGTTTTTGTAGGAAAGAAATAAGTAACATTGCAGTTTAGCTCCAGTCAATCCCAGCACTGAGGATTTGTGAAGACTGTTTTGACCACCTTGCCATACTGAACCTGAGCAAATGCAGGCATTTCACAGAATCACAGAATCACGGAATTTTCAGGGTTGGAAGGGACCTCTAGAGATCATCTAGTCCAACTCCCCTGCTGATGCAGGAATGCCTACAGCACATTACTCAGGACTGCATCCAGGCCAGTCTTGAAAATCTCCAGAGAAGGGGACTCCACAGCCTCCCTGGGCAGCCTGTTCCAGCGCTCTGTCACCCTCACCGTAAAGAAGTTTTTTTTCTTATGTTTGAATGGAACTTCCTATGTTCCAACTTGTGCCCGTTGCCCCTTGTCCTGTCACTGGGAACCACTGAAAAAGAGTCTGGTTCCATCCTCCTTCAACCCACCCTTTAGATACTTCTAAGCAAGAATAAGGTCTCCCCTCAGCCTTCTCTTCTCCAGGCTAAATAATCCCAGCTCTCTCAGCCTTTCCTCATAAGGGAGGTGCTCCAATCCCACAGTCATCTTTGTTGCCCTGCGCTGGACTCTCTCCAGTAGTTCCCTGTCCTGCTTGAGCTGGGGAGCCTAGAACTGGACACAGTCTTCCAGTTGTGGCCTCACCAGTGCCAAGTAGAGGGGGAGAATGACCTCCCTCGACCTACTGGCCACACTCTTCCCTATGCAGCCCAGGATTCCATTGGCCTTCCTGGCGACAAGGGCACATTGCTGGCTCATGGATAATTTACTGTCTACCAGGACCCCCAGATCTTTTTCCTCAGAACTGCTTTCCAGCAGGTCCACCCCTAGCCTATATTGGTGCCTAGCATCCTTCCTCCCCAGGTGCAGGACCCTACACTTGCTCTTGTTGAACCTCATTAGGTTCTTCTCTGCCCAGCACTCCAGCCTGTCCAGGTCACGCTGGATGGCAGCGCGGCCCTCTGGAGTGTCAGCCGCCCCTCCCAGTTTGGTATCATCAGTGAACTTGCTGAGGATATGCTCTGTCCCCTCATCCAGGTCGTTGATGAATATATTGAACAAGATTGGACCGAGTATTGACCCCTGGGGGACACCACTGGTTAAAGGCCTCCAACTTGACACTGCTCCATTAATCACAACCGTCTTGAGTTCTGTCACACAGACAGTTCTCAATCCACCTCGCTGTCTCCTCATCTAGCCCACACTTCCTCAGCTTCCTAATGAGGATGTTATGGGAGACAGTGTCAAAAGCCTTACTGAAGTCAAGGTAGATGACATCTACTGCTCTCCCCTCATCCAGCCAACCAGTTATAATGTCATAGAAGGCTATCAGATTGGTCAAGCATGATTTACCCTTGGTAAATCCGTGTTGAGCACTTCCAATAACTTCCTGTTCATCAACGTGTTTGGAGATGACCTCCAGAACAAGTCGCTCCATTACCTTCCCAGGGACAGAGGCGAGACTAACTGGCCTGTAGTTCCCTGGGTCCTCCTTCTTGCCCTTCTTGAAGATTGGAGCAATGTCAGCCTTCTTCCAGTCCTCAGGCACCTCTCCTGTTCCCCATGACCTTCCAAAGATGATGGAGAGTGATCTAACAATAACATCTGACAGCTCTCTCAGCACTCGCAGGGGTATCCCATCAGGGCCCATGGACTTATGGATGTCCAGCTTGGCCAAGTGGTCTCTGACCCAGTCCTCCTCAACTGAGGGAAAATCTTCCTCTCTCCAGACCTTCCCCCTTGCCTCCAGGGTCTGGGATTCATGAGGGACAGCTTTAGCAGTGAAGACCCAAGAAAAGAAGGCATTCAGTAACTCCGCCTTTTCTGTGTCTTCCACCACTAGGGCGTCCATCTCATTCATCAGTGGGCCTACATTTTCCCTAGTCTTCCTTTTTCTGTTGATATACTGAAAGAACCTCTTCTTATTATCCTTAACTGCAGTGGCCAAGCTGAGTTCTGCTTGGGCTTTGGCCCTTCTAATTTTCCTCCTGCATAGCTTCACTACATCTTGGTATTTCTCATAAGTTGCCAACCCCCTTTTCCAAAGAATGTAAACTTTCCTTTTGTTCCTGAGGTCCAGCCAAAGCTCTCTATTTAGCCAGCCTGGTCTTCTTCCCTGTCGGCTCATTTTTTGGGACATGGGGATGGCCTTCTGCTGTGCTTTTAAGAGTTCCTGCTTGAAGTATGACCAGCCTTCCTGGACACCTTTGCCCTTCAGGACTGTCTCCCAAGGGACGCTCTCAACCATGCTCCTAAACAGGCTAAAGTCTGCCCTTCGGAAGTCTAAGGTGGCTGTTCTGCTGGCTCCCCGCCTTGCTTCTCCAGCAATTGAAAACTCTACCATTTCGTGATCACTGTGCCCAAGATGACCTCCAACCTTTAGATCCCCTACAAGGTCTTCTCTGTTAACAAGCAGTAGGTCCAGTAGGCCGCTTCCCCTAGTTGGCTCCCTCACCAGCTGTGCTAGGAAGTTGTCTTCCATGCACTCCAGGAACCTCCAGGACTGTTCCCTCTCTGCTGTGTTATATTTCCAGCAGACATCTGGGAAGTTGAAGTCCCCCACGAGAACAAGGGCGAGCGATCGCGAGACCTCTGCCAGCTGCTTACAGAATATTTCATCAGCCTCTACATTCTGATTGGGGGGCCTATAACAAACTCCCACCGCGATGTCTGCCTTATTGGCCTTCCCCTTGATTCTTATCCATAAACACTCAACGCTGTCATTCACATAGTTAAGTTCTAGGCATTCAAAAGTGCCCCTAACATAGAGGGCCACCCCACCACCTTGCCTTCCTTGCCTATCCCTTCTGAAAAGTCAGTAGCCATCAATCACAGCACTCCAGTTGTGTGAGTCTTCCCACCATGTTTCTGTGATGGCAACTATATAGTTTCCTTGCTGTACAATGGCCTCAAGCTCCTCCTGTTTGTTCCCCATGCTGCGTGCATTAGTGTAGATGCACTTCAGCTGGGCTAATTGTCCTGCCACTTTTTTTTTATATCATGCACAGCTGCCAGCGCACGTAGGTGTTACTTGGACCTATTTGCAATCATCTGCTGCCTTTGTTAGCTTTGAACTAAGGCAAAAAAGATGTGTCCTTTGGCCTTACACTTTCAGTGAGGAACAGAGGCTTAATTGAACTTCTTCAGCAGAGCAAATTACTCCTTTTACCGTACTGTCACTCCATGCAGCAATGCAAACCATTTAATTTGTGTTGGCTGAGTACAGGGAGGGAGACTGTGCTAGATCACATAGCAGTATGAGATATACTCACTGTGGTGCTTGCTTTTCATTTCAGAGTTGAATAAGGAACACGGAGATAACCTTTTAAACAACTGTAAGTACAAATATTTTATAGAAAAGGTCCAGGGACATGGTGCTATAAATTCTGTGTTTAGAAGTTCTTACGCTTTTGATATGCAAGTTTGAAAAAATAACTTGTTAAAGATACTAGAGCAGTAGACAGTGCATAAGGCAGGGAAGACTTCAGCTCATTTTCTTGCGGTCAGGCTGGCTCTGTAGTCTTTCCAGAATTATACATTCTGACTTGGTGGTGGGAAGCACTTGCTTTAATATTGGTTATGGGAAGTAGGGGCACGTAGATGAACTGCTGTTAGTGAGCTTTGCGCAAGGACTGCAGTTTCTGTGGGCCAAGATTCTTGCTGGAGTCTTTCCAAAAACATTTTCCCTTCTGCCCCCTCTTCCCTGCAGAAAGGTTTGGCAAATAGCTGCATGTCAGATTTGAGCTAAACCTTGCAATATGCAGGGAAAGGCCAGAGGGTGGGAGAGGGAGAAGAGCTGTCCACAGCGAGAGCAAAGCAGTGGCACAGCCCTGGAGAGGGTCAGGTTCTCAGTCGCTCTCCTGTTCTATGCTCCCCCATGAGGTCTTAAAGCTCCTCTGGAAACAGGGACACAGCATAAGTTCCCTCCCAGGGGACTACATCAGTCCCCTGCATGGTCTTGGAGCCTTTGCACATTAGCTTTTCATCTTTAGATGGACTCTGAGAATTAACTGTTTTGGATCTAACTTTTTTCAGCAGAGTAATACATGACTATGCTGTTGGCACAATGGCTATAAGTAAAGTGTTGGAGGAAGAGGACACTATTTTTCTGTTGCTGTTGTCAAGGCTGACCTGGAGGTGACCTGACAAAATCCTTTCTTTGTTTGCTTAGTTTGTGGGTGCGTTTTTTGTTTGGTTTTGTGGTTTTTTGCAAATTAGTCTTCAGCAATTCTGTGGCACTTAAAGCTATACTGACTATGTTGGTCTTGCCTTTGCTATACAGGTGGGATGATTGCCTCCACTGAGTTCACAAGTGATGCACAGTGTCTGTCTTGTGCATATTTGGTGGTGATATGTGTATTAAAGCTTAGAGCGGCCCTGGTGTGGTTGCTGTTTCTGTGGGGGTTCCTCAGTATTTTCATACTCAATTTTTAACAAGTGTTTTTAAAAAAAAACAGAAGCAAACTAAGGTTGTTCCTTTTTTTTTTCTTCGTATAGTACCAAGAGAGGTTTAATCTTTAGATGAAACTTACATCCTGTTATTAGGAAAGCTATATGAATGTAACTGCTTAGGTTAATTATCAGTGCATGTCTTTGTGCCTAATAATCTGTGTGCGTACCTGCATGCACAGCCACACTAGTGGCTATGTATGTTACTCTTCCCTGTGTACCACTCTGGTCAAATATCAGTCAAAGCAAGGTTTGTAGAGGCAATTTTTTTTTTAGCTAGGTAAACAGTTACAACTGGGGAAAGTAAACAGTGTCTCAGTTATATAGCCTTCAGCTCCCATGGGAGTACGTATGGGCTTGAAAACTGGCTTAATGAAAAAGTAGTGACTCTTCTACCAAACTCCTTTATTTACCCCACACCTATCCTGGGACGATTGTAACCATAACACTTGGTTTCCCTGCTGTTTGAGGCACTGCTTCAGGTGAAGGCTGTCTCTTGACACCCCTGCCCTGTAAGGTCTCTGCCTGCAGCCATGTGGGCCTTTTCCAAAGTAACACCCCGATTTCCCTCAGTCAGCTCAAGCAGAGCTGCCTTTTCTTTGACAGGCTGTGGAATACGAAGACAGACATTCTCCTTCACAGGAGTGGAGAGAATAATTGGTGGGCAGCGTGCGCGGGATGGGGAATGGCCGTGGCAGGCTAGTATTCAGCTTGATGGGATCCATCGCTGTGGTGCATCAGTGATCAGTAATACGTGGCTAGTGACTGCAGCCCACTGCTTTAGAGGGTAAGTCATCAGCACCTTTCTGATTCTACAGGCCTTAGGACTCTTGGGTGCTCTGACCTTTCACAGCCCACTAATGTCTGTATCTGCTGAAAGATAATGAAATTTGGCTCTTCTCTGTCCTGTTAGGTAAACCTGGCCACATTGCATTTTCATGCTTAAATGGAGAGCTAAGCTCCTTTGGGGATCTTATTTTGTCTGGCTGTGACAATGCCTCAAATATCTTGCAGACAAAGAGATCCTCGGAGGTGGACTGCCAGCTTTGGAATTCTGCTGAGACCTCCAAAACAGAAAAAACTCATCCGAAGAATTATCATTCATGAAAGATACAGCGACTTCGTCCTTGATCATGAATATGACGTGGCTGTTGTGGAACTTGCCTCTGCTATTGAGTTCACGAGTGATGTGCACAGTGTCTGTCTTCCTGAAGCATCTCACATTTTCCCAGAGAACACTTCCTGTTTTGTCGCAGGTTGGGGAGCTTTGAAGAATGATGGTGAGTGCCTCTTGCCTTCCCGTGCCCTGTCACACATGTATCTGAGAAGACTGCTGTTAGTTTTATGGGGTTTTTTGTTTATTTTGGGTTCCTTAGACTTGGTGTTTGATAGGTGCATGTGCTAATGATACACTTGTGGACTTAGTTTGCTGCTTTTTTTTTGGCTTGGTCAGTGGATTGGAATATGGAGGAAAGACCCTACAGGTTAGCCTTAGAGGAGTAAGAGCAGCTTTTTTTTTTTGTTGCTGGATGCATTGTGTTGGTTGAATACATTCTGTTCTCTGTTCCCACTGACTCAGTCCCTCTGGGTTTAGCTCTGGCATGAGTTCCTTCGCCATTCAGTTTTGTCATAGATGTATCATGACAGTTTTCATCAGTTATTCTCTCTTCAGTCATAAATCAGACTTTACTTCATCCAATGACTTGAGTGAGCTTCATTCAAATTAGTCCATGTCAGTGTGGTTAGAGATGATGGGACTATAAATCTGCTTATGAGAGCCATTGAACTATATAGGTTGTGTTTCATGGTAGACTCTCAGGGTGTGTAGTGATTGTCCAAAGCTATATTGCAGTTACCCAAATGGGTCTTTCCAGTGATATCAAAGACATATCTTGTAGCCTACAGTTGAATTCAACACTGAAACATGTACAAAAATCCCTTAGTCCATTATGCTAAAGAGCATCTGGTGAGGATAAAAGATGGACAAGGGTTATGTTTGGTTTGGGCACAAGTGAAGGACTTTGCTGGGGGGGCGGGGGGTGGAAATTTCTTCTTCCTGAGACATTGTCTGGGTAGCTCCCTTCATTGCCTGTAATGGCAGAAAAGCTGTAGGAAAATCTGGCTACTCCTAATCCTTGAGTGTTTTAGGTTGCATGCCCTGTCTGCAAATTCTAATGCCACTTCTTCTAGGCCGTAGTGTTAATGAGCTTCGACAAGCGGAAGTGAAAATTATAAGCACTGCGACTTGTAATAGAAGACAAGTGTACGGTGGAGCGATAACACCTGGAATGTTGTGTGCTGGATATCTGGAGGGGCAGGTGGATGCTTGCCAGGTAAGTCTCTTCATAGGTAAGAGTAAAAAGGAAATCAGTGGGGTGGGAGGTGATGTTTCCTAGAAATAAAACATACTTTGAGGAATCTTGATTAAGTTTATGGGGTTCAATATCTTGACAGATGTAAATGAAGAGCTTCATGGCTCATGGGCTGAAGTCTGCACTTAAGTGCTTGGGGTTTATATATAATGCATGTGTGAGAGAATACGGATGTGAGGGTGTGGAGTGGGAGAGACTGAATTAGACAGGCTGTCAGCTTCTGTCTTGTTGGTAAACACTGTGGATGTTGAATTATAGCTGTGATCTAGAGACAGATATCTGTCAGTTGTAACAGAACAATTTGAGGCTTGCTGCATTAGTAAGGTGAACACTGTTTGCTTTGTTCCTGACTGTTGACATTTTTCTCCTTAGGGTGACTCTGGTGGGCCACTGGTGCATGCGAACTCCAGAGGAATCTGGTATCTTGTGGGAATTGTGAGCTGGGGAGATGAATGTGGCAAGGCAAATAAACCAGGAGTGTACACGCGAGTGACTTACTATCGAAACTGGATCAACTCCAAAACGGGCATCTGAAACCTGCAGAGGGTTAAGTTTTGTGGGCTGTGTACGGCTATTTCTCTGACACATTCTGCTCTGTGGTTACCCTCTAAAGAGCTGCTGGCTTAGCTCGTGGTCATGTATCAAGTGCCAGCAAGCTCGGAGTTGTCTAGGACTTGAAATTGGTTTGGCCTATAGCCAGACAGGAACAGACTTCATCCACATGACAGCTATTTGTTCAGGAAGTACCCTGTCAAAGGGACTACTGCCTTGGTCTCTGTGCAATATACTGACCCTTTTTTCTCCATGGCCAAATGTCTTGGCCCGTACTTTTATAGCCAGGCAAAGTGTTTGAGCCCAAACAATCATTTACCAGCATCCAAGACACATTTTAACTTAAATGTGGCCTGCCCATTTGCTGTGTGCTCCCAAGGCCCCATCTGTCTGTAGACCAGCTACAATCCAGCCCCTGACTCCAAGGCTACTGCACTTCTGAATTCTTCTTGAGCTTTTTCCTGCATCATTCCAGGGAGCATACTCTAATGAAGAACAGAAGATGGGTTAGAGAAGTCCTGGTTCCTAATATCATGTCGGACTGTTACTTAGGTGAACAGAGAATTTTTTCTTGCTGTGTTGTCCTGAAAAAGGAATCAGTGGAAAACACCAGCTTCTGTCCACCTTCTTTGAACAAGTGTATGTGCACCCACTTGCCGCTTCATATGAACAGCCCCTACCACAGGATTTGCTGTGAGAGTGATCGCTGGACTTATGACCAAAACCCACTTTACGTTCATACCAGTCTGTTGTCATATCAGAGTATTTGACTGAATTAATTTCCATTTTTAATTTTCCAGATTGTATTGTTCTGTATAAAAGTCCTTGGCTTTTTGTGCAGGATGAAGAATTGTAACAATCTAGTACGACCATTGTCAAAAATCCCCCTCTCAAACTGCTTATTCTTGTGAATGGTGTTCTCAAATCTTTGTAATTTAATACATGCATCTTCAGCTGCATCCTAAAATAAAAAAAAAAAGGCTTTTGTATTACGGTGGAAAGATCTGTCTCCTTCAGAGCAGGGAAGAACTTCTGACTGACCCAGTAATCTTATGTAAAGATCTCTCTTCTGCCAGAAAGTAAGAATTTCTTGTGTCTCGTTGAAAGACCGTGGCTAACTCATTGATCTCAACCACACAAACTTCATATTCTCTCTGACTTAATGTTTTCAGGAGTCCATATTTCCATCTGTCATGTAGATCTCAAACATTTTCTACACCACAACAGCAGAACACACCTATTCTTTGTGAGGATACTTTCCTTGGTGTGTCTGCAGATTCTTTCCAGCACTTTGTGTGGATGCTGATCCTGGCAACGGCAAGTGCTGTGATCTTAGTTGCTAGATAATGAACCACTCAATTGCACTCTTTCCGTCTATGGTCAGAGGAGAAAGAACTCAGCAAAGGAGATATCAGCCATGCTGCCAAGACTCAGAGCTGGTCCAGCCTGGCAAGCAAGCAAGAATCTTATCCCAGGCTAGAAAAGGAAAACAGCAGGCTTTCCGCATGTTCATAGTTAGAAGATGTGGGAGAAACAGGCCCTCATTGATTACAGTCTTAGGATCAAATTGTCCGAATTGAGTACAAGTCAGTTGACATAGTCAAAGGCAGTTCAGGGGATCCCCTCTGGACTTGCTGCAAATGCTGCCAAACAGAGCAGCAATCCATTGAAAGATAAGGGTCTGCAGCTGTTTTATGTTCTATACTTGTGTATATCAGGAAATCTGCACTGAAAAAAAGATTTCTCAGGGAACTTTTCTTGTGGAATGTTGTGAGCTTCAGAAACAAAACTTGGTGGCTTAGTTTCTACATAGGGAGTAAAAAGTGTCAGACTGGTTCTGTAGGTCTGTTAAGCCCAACAAATCTCATTTTAGTCCCTTAAGCAGGACATGGTTTTGAAATATATTGCTTGTAGAGGTAGCTTAAAAATTGTGTATGACAGGTGTATATGAATTTTTTTCTTGTTGGTAGCAATTATCTTACCAGGACAGTGAATAAAAATTTGATCTTCATGAAGAAAAGCATCATTACAAGATGCCATGGATTTCCAGGTCCCAAAGCACTTTAGGCTTGGGTTTTCAAAGGGCATAAGAGTTTCCCCATCCTCCTGGATTTCATTGTAACTTGGAAACTTAATATTTTTAGGCTTGGAAATCCCAGCTATCTCACTGGTTCCCCAAAACAGGTAAGTAGATGTCAAAAAAATTTATTTTGCATTTGTGAACTTTCCAGTTGTGCTTATTTTGGGTAAAAAAATCAGACAGCCTTAAGCATTTTGCTCTGTATCAAGGGCTGCAGTAAATATCATTCTTCAAAGCAGTGCACACAAGGCTGAAAAAGTGAACTCATTATTTGCTTAAGGAGCTACCAGTTCTGAGCATCTACTCAGAGAGGTACAGTACCTGATCCACCTTAATGCTGAGTGCCAGCACAGTGCAGCCAGGAGGAGTAGGGCTGAAGAGGACATGACATCTACATGGTATATGTTTCAGGAGCCTTTATTTTTGACTGCCTTGTGGAGTTTTCCTGATAACAGCTGGAACAAGTTTTCTGATCCAGTTTCTTCTGGAAGCAATGTAGTTTACATGCTTTGAGGCCTTTTGGTGATGCAAAGCAGTATAAATGGGGACTGTCAAGAAGAGTGCTAGAAAGAAGACCTCTCATCCACTGGGAATGTTGGTATGGATGGACGTGATGGGTCTGAATCCCTTATTCATGGCAACACTACACTGATGTCAGCATTGTCTGGCTTTTCCTGAGGGAAATTGTGGAAACCTGAAGCAATGTAGGCAGCCAAAATGTTTTATTTGGTTTAGGTGGCCTAGCAGATTTGTATTTGTTTTAAGCTGCAGTCTCACCTGTTTATGAAGCCACAAGCTTCATGTTCTCCCAGCCATGTTTTCATAGGAATTAACATCCTCACTCAAGGCAGAATGGGATGTATCTAGCTATACAATCATGCATGACACACAGGAATGTAATTTATATATAAATTCAATAAAACCTGTTAAAAATTTGCCTTCTGTTTCAGGTACTTGTTAATTTCTGGTGTCATGGTAAGCAACGGTAAGATGGGAACTCCTCTGTTTTAGAACGTGTTACACTGATCCTATACCATGTATTTATGTACTGGCTTTTATGAGTCTTAACCATCTGGTTTTACTGACTTGTTAGAATAGCATTACTGGAAGAAGGGCATAACTGTTAGAAGAGCAAAACACCATCCAGACTTGCACAGAATTTACCCACCTGACCAGAGGTTACCCAAATTTGTGTGTAGGCAAACAGGTCTTGTGTCAGCCACTAGAGGGTGAATCGTATTGTAGAGGAGCCTTAAGCTCTTGGCTGCTGGTGATGCTCTGTTTCAGCTCAGTAGAGAGGATCTGGAGGACAAGGCACTGTGTCCGTGTTGCCTTGAAGATGCAGAGATGCTACACGATTGTCTTGCAAAGTTTGAGGAGACTACAGCCGTTCAGCTTTTAGCATAGGCCTCTGCAGCACTGGGTGAGTTTCAGTCTTTTCCCCCATCAGAAAGCTGGCATCAAATGCTGCCCTTTAAGTATGTTAAGTTCACTGTGCTATGGCTGTGAGCAAGGGGCTAAGCAGGTTTTGCCTGCTTCTCTGCCACACCACAGCCAGACCTTGCCCTGTGGAAGGCTAGACTGGAAAGGCACGTTGTCAGGTACTGTTGGCATCATGGGCCTCTTTTCTGAGCTCATCTGTCTTCTTGCAAACAAGACAGCAAAGAGCAGCAGTAATTTTGAGAATCTGATAGGATGGGAGGTTTGCAGTGGCATACAGCTGCTGTTTGCTTTGACCTCCCATTTAGACAACTCCTGATGATTCTTGTAGGTCAAAGACACTTACCAGATTTCTCCTTGTCCCTTTCCCGTCAGGATGGGAAACTTGTACAAATCGCACCATATTCTGAGCTCGAAGAGCAAGCTCTTGGTGAATGAAGTACGCTGGAGTTCATTGATCCTGGTCTATAATATCTAACAGCCAAAGGGATGGTCTTGTAATTTGAGATTATCTAAGAGGGTAAAAAAGAGTTGCAAACAGCTTTATTGCAGTATTACAGGACATGCCAGGTTGGCTATGGATGGGAAAGTGGCTATGTGTTTGGAAGAACAGTAGCCTTTTTGTCACATTTTACCGAGTCGAGTGCAATAAAGGGAGTTGTGGAGACAGACTTCTTAAAAGACACCATTTTAACAAATCTGATATTTATGTTTGTGGGGGTTTTTTATGGCTTAGAGAAAACTGCTTTCTGCTCAGTTTCTGACAGCACATGTTGTGTATGTGACACTTAAAGCATTTATGAGCCTTCAGTAGCTGGCAACTGTGCCATTACCCAAGGATATGTTCAGCTGGTGTGGTTGTATCTGGCTGGGTGATCTATGCGAACAGAAATTCTTGTAAAGGGTTTGAAGGGAAGAACTGAATAGAAGAATAACTCATGTTCTTCTGTATGTGTGGTTGAACCAGGATCCTTCTATAAAACCTAGCTGTCAATAGTTCAGCTTGCTTGGGGTCTTTGATCCATTATTGCTGCAAAGAAAACTTTTCAAAACTCACCTGGTTAGAATAGTTCAGAAACAAGCATAACAAATGGCAGTTAATCTGCTTTATTTAGGGTAAAGTTTTATTTTTAATTGAATGCATTCTTAAATGACACTTCCTTTGAAGAATATTTTGTTTGCCATTCATTGCTGGTGGCTTTTTCCCAGGTACAAATAAACTGTTTCCATAAAGACAAAGAAAAGGCTTTTGGGAACTTGTCACCTAAAAATGCAATTACTTTCTTTTATGTAAGCTTGAATAGGTCCAAGAAATACATGGCACATCTCTGATTCACTTGACTAGCTACTGAATTCCTTCCTCCTTTCAGTAAACCTGAATGGTTGTGCTTGCTATGTGATGTTTGTCCCCTGAGCTCCTGTGCTTTTTATCTTCCAGTTGTGCCACTAGGCAGTCCCTTCCTTGAGGAAGGACTTGCCATCAGCCTAGCATCCAGATCCTGTTTTAACCGTAGATCATTTTTTGTAAGTCAGTACAGTCAGCTGCCTGCAATTGTCACACATCTGTGACCTTCCCCAGACTCTTGGGATCACCTGCAGTCTGCAGCCTTTGGAGTCGTGACCCAGACAGTCTGGCATTGTTCTCCAGGCCAGTGGAGATGACCTGCATACCAAGGGGAGCTGTTACCAGGATCATTGCTTCTCCAGCAGACAGACCAGATGCAGGGACTGTAGTAGGGAATAATGTCTCCCATGCTAGAGGGTGGTGAGAACATAAGAAAACACTTTTTTATGGTGAGAGTTGTTGAACATTGAAAGAGGTTGTCAGGAGGGGTTATGGAGTCTCCATCCTTGGAGATACGCAAAACCCAATTGGACATGAGTCTGAGCACCCTGGTCCAGCTGCCCTTGTTTTGTGCAGGGATTTTGGGTTAGACCATCTCCAGAGTTCCCTTCCCACCTGTTGTGGTTTAGCTTGGCAGGCAGCTAAGCACCACACAGCTGTTAGCTCACTCCTCCCCGCACCCAGTGGGATGGGAAAGAGAATTACAAAAAAACCAAAACAAACCCGGTAAAACTTGTGGCTTGAGATGAAGAGAGTTTAATAGGACAGAAAAGGAAGAGAAAATAATAACGATAAAAGCATATACAAAACAAGTGATGCACAATGCAATTACTCACCACCTGCTGACTGGTAACCAGTCTGTTCCTGAGCAGCGACTGCCACCTGCCCCAGGGCCAATTCCCCCCAGTTTATATGCTGAGCATGATGTCATATGGTATGGAATATCCCTTTGGCCAGTTGGTGTCAGCTGTCCCGGCTGTGCCCCCTCCCAGCTTCTTGTGCACCTCCAGCCTTCTCACCGGCAGGGCAGTGTGAGAAGCTGAAAAGTCCTTGACTTAGTGTAAGCACAATTTAGCAACAACTAAAACATCAGCGTGTTATCAACATTATTCTCATACTAAATCCAAAACACAGCACTATACCAGCTACTAGGAATAAAATTAACTCTATCCCAGTCAAAACCAGGACACCACCTCAGCCACTCTGTGGCTCTGTCCTCCCAAAGGCAGCTTCAGAAAAGGCACATGGCCATGGCTAAGTGGTGGGTAGCATCTCAGACGAGCTGACTGCCCCTCAACTTTTTCTGTGACAGATCAATGCTCTGGTAGACAACCTAAAGAAGACTGACACCAGGTTGTCTTCATGTTTGACCCTTAGATGCAGTACCCAGCGCTGTTGTCCCCAGCTTGTCTGGCACTGTTACCATTGATTGTGAAATCAATGAGAATAGCAGGGCACAGAAGGGAAAACAATCCATTCTGTGCCACCTAGGTAGAAAGCAGGTTACCTGAGAGTGAACTCAGCCAGAAGGTCTCACAGAGAGGCAGCAAACCAAGTGGGACCCTCATTTAGTACTAACTAGTCCTGCCTGAAGCATGCTGCATTTTTCTGTCAGGGTAACTTGGCTCCTGAACTGTGGCTGAAAGGACAGCCAGAGTTGAAATGGCTACAGGATGGAGGTCTTAAGCTTGATTTTCATTATGTCTAATTTAGTCTATTGAAGCCTTGAAGGCTAATGCAATGTATGACAAATCACTGCTCACAAGAATCACATTTAGGATCTTGCATGCTGCTGCAGCGCAAACTGGAACAGGTAATAGCTGTGGCAGAAAGTATGTGAAAGAGCCAGACTCTGGCTTCCACCAGACAAGTTAGCTGCTAACAAATAATATGAAATCAAATTCAAGCTAACTGTTTTCTGGGGACACAGAGATGTAGGACAAGTCTTGTTTTGAGTGTTTTGTCTTCCACAGAGCTCTGTGTTAGTGCTTCCAGTAAGTCTGATGTGTGAAACAACACTCTTGTTCTTTTGTTTAATTTTAGCTGTGCCTGTGAAGGATTTCTTTTTATCTTACTGTGCCTTATTCCTTTGTAGGTCTAGTCCAATTCATGCAGAGATCTCCTGTGTCTTTGGGGATGCTGTGTGTCTTGACTGGGAGCAGAGGATTTGCGCGGTGGATGTAGAGAGCAGCTTGTAAGCCTGATTGCTAGGCAACACCTGGGAGAAAATGCGGGCTGTCCTGTTCCACTGTACCAAGTAGCAGCTCTGGCTGAGCAGCCGCAGAGGACAGGTACATGTCTGCTACCTTCTTGCCTCGAATGGGGCGACAGGCTATGAATTCTTTTTTAATGACTCTGGCAGTGGGGGATTTCTGTTGTCTAAGGGCGTTGTCAGTATTCTGGGCTGGCCTATCTGGCTGCAACTCAGACGGGTGTAGCAGTTTCTGTTATAAGGGCCTGGAAAGAGGGACTATTTGGAAACCAACCAGGGCAGGATCTAGCATACTTCTGAGCTTGAGGCCATTGCTATAGCATCTGAGAGCCTCCGCACGTTCAGTATCTCAAAGCTGTATGGGCATGTAATAAAATCTGGCCCCGAGTGACTTTTCAAGGCTCAAGATAAGAGACCTGGCTTCTCTCCCAGCACTGACATTGGCTCTAGAGAATCATTCTATCCTTTTAGTGGATTTTCTGGTTTTGTTTTTCTACTTAGCAGTTATTAAAAGCCATGGCTGGGAATTTCATGTGGCAAAGGAAAGCGTGGGATAATAAACTGGTGACCTTTTTTTGTCAAAACAATTAAGTTGTGTAGCATGTCAATAGCTGAAGTTAAAGAAATACAGCTCATTTAGAGCTTCCCCTGAATTTTGAAGGCCAAATACAAGATGCTTTTGTATTTTTCAGGAGAGGGAAGCCTGAAGACATAACTGAGCTATCAAGGTGTGCTGATGGAAAATGAGTGGACTTGTCTGTTATGGTTTGAGAAACCCACAACAATTTATCGTCATTTAGACAATTATTCTGTCACCCAATGACCCCTCCCTGCCTGGGAAGGGGAATCGGGAAAAAAACAAGGAAACCCAGGGGCTGAAAGATAAACAGATTTAATAGAATAAGGCTAGATAATTAACATTAATAACACTAAAGAACGAATATTGATCCCGATACCAATATAAAATATACAAGGATTATACTCAGCCCATTCTATCAGCAGGAAGCTGTGCACTCCCAGCAGTGGACAGCAAATGTCGGACACTGCAAGTGCTACAGCTTTGGGAGGGAAGGAAGGCCTCAGGGGTCCGGCACCGGGGCAAAGAAGTTCTCTGGATTGCAGCCATTAATGGAGAGAGAGAGAGTACTTCGCAGCAAACTTTCTAATTTATATGTAAATGTGATGTTCATGGTATGAAATAATCCTGTTGGCCAGCTTGGGTCAAGTGCCTGGGTCTCGCTCCACCTCATCCCTGCACCTAGCGAGCTCAAAAACACTGAGACCTTGAAACCCCACACCATAGCTGGCTATAAAGTAAGTATTTCACAAATTCAGACACTGGACTCTTCTCAAAGTGCAGTTTTCCCAAGCATTAGAAGAGAAATTAGTCCTGTGTCACTCAAACCAGGACACTTGTCCTAGGGAAGGATTTCATTGCAGTGTTCCAGTTTGGTCTTACCAGGTGCTTACAGAATCACAGAGTAATTTAGATTGGGAGGGATGTACAGAGGTCATCTCATCAAACCCCCTGCTCAAAGCAGGTCTAGTTCAGGTTGTTTAAGGCCACGCTGTTTAACAGCACTTCTGTTGGTTTTGTTAAATAACACTGGCAAGAACGTTCACTTCTCAGTTTAAAAGTAATGACTGACCGCTGTCTTTGGTCTAAAATTCGTGGCCCGGGTTGAGTAACTGGTAGACAATTATGTAAAACATCTTTGCTTGTAAATTCCGAAGATGTTATTGCTATAGGGCTGGCCAATGGTCGTCTCTAAAGGCGTTCTTCATCTCTACAGCCGGGGAGCCTATGTAAGTATGCAGACATAAACCAAGGTAGCCTATTATTACCATTCTTAGGCAAGCAGTCTGTCTGACCGGATGGGCTGACTTTGCAGGGTTAATCGGAGAGAATGGTCGTTACATCTTTTCACACTTTCATTCACAAAATCCTGTGCGCCCACATTCTTGGATTTCCACCCCACACTTTGATAGCTAGTTTCAGTACTGCTTCCCTAGTATTAACCAAAAAGGTTAGTAACTGCCTTAGCTTACTGAATAACCCTGTAATAACCAAGCAGTTTGCAACTTGCTAATTTATTGTGAGGAGAATTGTTCCTTAATGATTGTCTTTTCTTGGCCTGTCTGTACCGTTGTTCCTGGGGGACAGGAACAATGTGTAAATTGATTTTGCATAATCTGACACAGGCAAGTGTATTTCCTTATTTCCCACTGTTTTCCAGGACAGTTCGTATTAATTGTTAATTAATTTGAAAACAAAAGCTACTTCAATTTTTATTAGGCAGATCACAAAAAATTCTTGCTTGTAAGGAAATCAAATGACATTTTTGGAATATCTCTGTTGTTCGTGCTCTGGAGTAACAGGAAAGTCTGTCCTAGCGTGCTCGGAAAGTTACCAGAAGTTCATTCATCCATTGTGCAAAAGCCTTCCTCTAGCACTACCTCCTGAGACCCTTTGCAACCTGGTATTCTTCTAGTGTGGAACATGGAGACTCTTCATCTCCACAAAATCTTGTTGCAGAGCCCAAGATCTCAGGTAACTTTTGTCTCAAACTCTAGCTGTTTGCTAAACGCTACTTCTACTGGAATATGGTTTTTACCTGACCCAGGTGAGTAGAGTTGGCCTTTGAACTTCTGGGCACATCAGGGAAAATTCTGTGCACCTTACAGGGTAAACACTTCAAGGGCCACCTTTTCCCAGTGTGCTTGGCCAGGATACTTAGGGCACCTGTTTAGTAATCTGTAAATATTAATGAAGAAATTAATGTTAGTAACCCACTAACAATGCTGCCAACTTTTATCTCTGTGAGCAGACCACTATGCACAGCCTCAGCCTGACCATTCTGGGCAGAAACTGCTATGTGCTTCTTTGCGTTACACCCCAAACTTAATTAAGCTTTTTCTATTCTAGGTGTGTGTTTTGTAAGGATGATAGGTTTTGTGATCACAATATTAAAAAAAAAAATTAAACCAAGGAATTATAAGGTATTTTCTTGACTCCTGAATTGAATTGGTTTGTAATTGATCTCCAGCACTCCATCGCATGCCGGAGTTCCTGTGGGTGTGCGTGTGTTTCTGGGTGGAGCAGGGATTTCCTTTGTGCACAAACTTTTTTGCGTTTTACTGATCTTGAAAATAACAAGGCTGGGGGG
>VFFE01007252.1:42141-138733 GCA_008921705.1 Burhinus oedicnemus
GAGAATATTAGTACTTGACAGGTAACTGTGTATTCAGTCAGTAAAGCCCCACATAAGGTAGGGAACTGCAACATTGCCCTTTATATTGGGAGCTAGAAAAAGCCAAAAAAAGCAATTGATTTGATCAAAGCAAAGGAAGAAATCAGCTTTTCCCACTGCCCTAAAAATGGGCTGTCCAGACACTTGCTTCTATAATTGCATTGAAGTGCCTGTGAATGGGCATCTTTGGGGAAGGATGGAAAAGAACTTGGTATGATTAGGTGAAATTTTCCTCCTGCTGGTTTTTTTTCACCCTGTGTTGCTGAGTTTCTTTCTGGAAGATAAGTGTTCCCATAAAAATGACTGTGAAACCTTGAGACTTCATTGGAAAACCAAATGCTTCAAACTTTTTTTCACAAATCCAAGTGCATCAAAGACTAGAAACCAGAAGTTTGGTTTCTGGTAATTTTCCTTTTTGGTTTGGAATTTTAGATGCAACTCTCTCACCAGAGAATATCCATTTTTCCCCTTTCCAACTGGCTCTGAAGAATCACATTTGTGCTGGGAGAAGGGAATTCCAAGGAGATTGGTGGCCCTTTTCACAGAGTAAGCATTTTCCACAGGCGGGGTTATGCCAACCATTAAATGACTAATGTAATTAGGAGGCTGGATACTTATAGTTGTCATGTCCCTGATGCCAAGGGAGTCCAGGACAGCTGTGGAGGAGTGAGCACCGAGGGAGATCAGGCTTGGCTGACCAAACCATTTATGTCTCTATTTGTTTTTGTGTTCGGCCTTTGTGTTGGTTATCTGAGGAGGCAAGTGACTTAGCGTTGCGGACAGTGTGGTGCCTCTCCTGTGTGGGTTTTGCAGTGAGTGTACGGTAGAAGGTGCTGCCGCTGAGGAGAAGGCCTGCCATAGGGATACAAGTTGGATAGAAAGGGAGTGCTGGAAAAGGGAAATCTCACGCACTTCCTGTTCTGCTGCGGTGAAGAACAAGTCTTCTTGCTTGGGCTGGTTTATCTGCTCTGTCCATCTCTGCCTGGAGAGCTCTTTGATGCGGAGCTGATCCGAAGGTTACAGTCGCCTTATCAACTCGATGCTTACCTCTGTTTGTTTTTATTCTGAAGTTCGCTCCCTTGTTTTGCAATAACCCACAGGGTGCTGGGTGTTGCGCCAGCCGTGCCTCAATGAAGGATCTTCATTCAACACCTTTCCCTTCCCATCACACCAGTCAATGCGACTCCTGCGTTTTCCAGCAGCATTCGCTACGCAGTCCAGACTTTAGTCAAGCTTTGGTTGGTGGTCAGAAAGGCTACCAGACCTACCGGGACCTACCATGGGATCTTCAAAAGTAGGTGGCGTGTTTTAACTTGGCAAGTCTGATTTGGAGGTGTAATAGTGGTAAAGGATACAATCTATGGGACAGCTTCAAGGACGTATATAGATTGAGAAAAGAAATCTGTTTGTTCTCTTGCCTGACCTTGAACCTCATTGCTGTATCTCTGCTCCTTTCATCCTTTTAGATCTAGGGTATATCATGGATCCATCTGAAATGTGCAGCCTGAAAAGGGGTGATAGGCAGAGGGAAAGCTAAACAGTAAGTTGCAGGCTGAAAGGGAGGTTTTGGAGGTTCTGGTCTGGATGAAAAGAATAACATGGCTGGAGTGAGAAATGCAGAGGGAAATCCTTCCATAGCATGGGCAGAAGCACAAAGATTTGCTTTCTGTTTAGAAAGATGATGTGATGGCTTAGGTTGACACTTACCTTTCCTCCCTGTGATTGTCTTATCCTGCCCCGAGCAGGCTTTTAATGCAGCAGTGCAGAATCCAGGAAGCTCTTTTGTGTCAGAATCAAATGTTAATAACACGATTTTGGGAAAACATGGGTTTTGGTCAGGTCTAGTTGCAATATTATTTCCCCCAAACCCTGCAAAAGGTCCTAGTTAAATCAGTGATGGCAGCACAACTACATAAGGAGAATACTATAGGTGTTCATCATTCTGGTTTTAGCCCTAGTACTTTTAAGGAAGAAGCTATAATTTCTAGGGAGTAATGACAAGATGTTTTGTGTCTGAAAGTATTTTGTGCAGTCAGACATGCTGGATACCCTTAGTTTTGTTTTACTGTAACTATTTAAGACAGTGCTGGACAGTTCAAAGTATTTTTATGAAAATAAGACTCCCAGCTGCGCCACTCTACTATTCTCTCTTGGGTCAGAGCAGGGATCCGGTCATAAATGTACAGCGAGCCTCCTGGAATTTGTTGTTTCTTTTTAACACTCTGGCTCCGGGAGTCACGTGGCAACAGTAGACGTTCAGTCTTCAATTCGGAGATGTTCAGTCTTCAGATGTTCAGTTGTTGCCTCAGAGATTGATGAAGCTTAAAAGTATGACCTCAGAAGCAAAATCCAAAAGAATCTGAAATTTATTTTTTTTAACACCCTAACAATTTGGCTGGGTGGCTGAATTTCTGTGACTGCTAAAGACTACAATATTAGTCTCCTCTCTGGCATTGCTTTGGGCAAATGGCTGTGGATGATTGCAAGATTCTACTTATTTTTTCCATCCTCAGTGTTTTTAAAAATTGGGGTTTTTTTAATAATTTCTGGACATGCTGAAATAGAAACATTGTTTCTGGATTAACAAAACTTATTCTTTATGCCCACTTAAGTGTTTTTCTTATTTTGTGAGAACAATATCATTTTAGTCAATACAGTGTTGACTGTGTCAGGAGAAGGCTGAGTTCAGCTTTTGGTTCTGTGCACCTTGGTGGTACCCTGCTCAATACCGAAAGACCCTCTGCCCTGTTTAATATCCATACCTTAAAAGCTATGCTACTCTAACTGTCAGGTGAGGAAGAACTCCCCATTGGTTATGAATGCCAGTTTGTGTGTGTTACATAAAGAGGGAAAACTAAGCGAGAGTTCTCTACCTAGCAGAATTGAAAAGCCATTCCTTCTTCTAGTTAGATGTAAATCTGGTTGGCATGTCTTGTTGATATCAACAGTGGTATAAATAATTTTAATAGCAGTGTGCTAGAGGGCAGTTAAACAACATCTAAGTCTGGTTTGGTTGCCTCCTAGTTAGAAAAGGATTTAGTTGTTTAAATAGTTGTTTAGATTACTATAAAATCTAAAGTACGTTAGGAGAAATCTGTGTTGGATAATTAAATATTTCCACATTTGGGAAGGGATGGAGACTACTTGGTCTTAATCAAAGACCCTGTGTGGCCTGTTAAATGTTCAGAGTTCTTTGCTGGGCAGGGATGTAGATCTAAGCGTGGAGCTGTAAGCCTTGCTGTTTCAGCTCATCATGCTGTGCCTTAATCTCTTGTAAGAGTGGTGCTTCAATATTAACTTTATCCAGTTCCAAGATGCCTCTTTTCACAATGTTTCAAGCTAAGCTGGAATGTGTGCTCCATAAACTCCTTCAGGAAGGCAAGCTGCTAAGGAAAACTGTGTGGAGCAGACAGTCTTGCTGGTCTTCTCTCTCCCCTGTTGTGCTGTGTCCTGCAGTCTGGGGAGCAAATGCAGCGTCCTACCGACAACTTCCTTGTGAAGGTCTTGTGCCCTGGCAGGGTGAGGTGCAGAGTAGCTGGTGTTGTATATGGTAGTCTAAAAGTGAGTATGTAGGTGGAAATGCAGTACCACTTGCACCAATTTGTCATGCAGTAGGTGGGCAAAATGAGTGTAAATTACAGACTGCTGAGGTGTAGCAGGAAATGGATACCAGCCCTGGTGCAAGGATACTCATGTCCCATTGGCGTTAGTGGGAGTTAACCTTGATTATTGCAGGAGGCAGATGCAGTTCCTGCGCAGTGCCAAACAGAAACCTATTCTGCTCAGTTTGTCCCAGCGTAGATCCTGATTTCAGGAAACCCAAGTGAAATACTTTTGATTCTGGTACACACCACACCTGATCTGACTCATGGAATTGGTACCATTTGTGTTTCCTTGCCACATCCACTCAATTTCTGACCATTTTAGACAGGAAAACCAGAATGAGAAAGGACCTCCTCCTGAGTCTTAAAATCTAGTCATCTTCATTAACTGAGCAAGCCCCAGTGTAAACCTAGCAGCTTTTCTGGCCTCTGCTGTTCCTGTTAGAGGGTGTTGCAGAAGTACCTCAGTTTATTAATTTTTTTCACAGACAGTTTTATGATTGGGCATTTTGGGTCAGCATAAGCTTTTAGAATCAAGTCATTCTGCTTCCATCACATACTCCTTCCATGTCTGTATTTCTGGTTACACAGAGATCTTCATTCTGAATGAAGTCGAGCTAACACAAAGCGTGGGATGGCTTAATTTGACGTGGTTCTGATATGAGACAATCTGAAAACTTCATGTGGTCTGTGGACAGATTTGGTGATAACAGGGGGACAGATTTCATACAGAACTGAACATGAGAATTGTCCAGTTTCTCTGCCACTGGAGAATTGCTTGGGGTTTCAGTCTCAGCTGAACCTCTTGCCTAAGGAGCCTTCTCTAATTTCAGTAGCATTTCTCCTATGAAGAAATTTGTCCATCTTTGTTCAGTGAAAATACATTGCTAGATTACAGTATCTTGCTGTTCATCTACCCAGCCTAGCAATTGTTTATTATATATAAAGTGTAAAATATGGAAAAACTTATTATTCAGCCAGAAAAATAAGCTTCCAAACCACAGGAAAAGCTGGATACTTTGGGTCCAATTCTCAGTGAATATAAGCTGTCACAGATGCACACAAAATATCACGAAGGCAGAAGGACTGGTCTGTTGTATGAGACTTGCAGAACTCTTCAGGAGTGATGTAAATATAGTTGTTTTACAGTGACATGTCATATACCAGTAAACAGATTTATTTCAGTAAACAGATTAAAACACTATCACTGTCCTATTATGTGTGTATTTATATATTACAAATATTGCTAAGGGTGATACAGTGGTTTTTATCATTTTTTATTCAAAGCACCTTAATAACAGAGAAGTACCATACGTATTCTAAATTTGTGGAGAAAATTTGTCTGTCTAAACATGACTCTCTTATAGGACTAAAAACAAAGGACATTTAATAGCCCACGAGGTCATCTCTAGGTGACTGTTTTGGGTTTGGCTGTCAGGCTGTCCTGTCAGCACCTTTATTGAGCAGACACTATAAGTGCATGAATGCCAAAGCGGAGCCTGTGTTCTCTTTCATGGTGCATGCTGACTTAGCTAGACACTGTCTCTGATGTGAAGCTCACTGCAGGTAATGCAGGGGGTTCCCACAGGTGTCAGAGTGTGCTTTCTGCCCTGGTGAGGAAGACCTTTGAGACTTTTCCCCTGAAGCAGGCGGTTTGGCCTGTAGAAGGCAGTTTTAATTCTGCTTCTTTGAAATAAGTGAATCTAAATTCCAATAGGTAAAAGACATTCTTATTTCTTTTGTAAACTAACAGTTTCAGGCTGCAGTGAGGCAAGTACACACATGATTTATTTAATATGATGTTTATGATACATTTATTGAATGGCACCCCTAAAAAACCATGTTAGGATATTAGATAAGAATTTTATTTTTCTTTGAGACCAACTTTTTTTCCCCCTGATACTCCTCTGTTACTAAAAGTCAACAGACATGATTAGCTGTGTCCTTCTTATGTCTGCCTTGTAAAATGCATAAGGGGAGGGATCTCTCTGGCTCTGTGCTTATTGGTGTGAGCTCCTTGTTGAGGAAAGGGTTCCTGGGGGGCTTCTTTGTGCTCATGATGGGAGGGGAAACCCAAGTACAGAACGCAGGGCTCCAAATTACCTACTACCACTCACGAAAGGTCTCAGTGGGTATTTCTAGGAAAATGCCAGCTGAATGCCCGTTGAAAAAGCCAAGACAGTGTTAGGAATTATTAGGAAACTAAGAGAAGACAACCAAAGAAAATCATTATGTCAGTGTGGGCAATTTTATAGCAGTTTCTGTCATTCCTCTTCCTAATTGGACAAATCTTAATCTGGGACTTGGCAGTCTTCTGCTGAGAGATGAGATCCAGTCCCTGATTGCAGCGTATTTAAGATCACTGCATGGGCATGGATCTCTGGGAAAGCGCAGAGTCTCTGGGGTAGAGGAGAGGACCATGTAGGCTGCAGGCAGAAGGGACCCAACAGAGAGCCTGCTGAGGTCAGTGGGAGGCTTTCAGCCGGTTTTTGGTTCAGGCTTAAAATTTCCATTTCTACTCTGGAGGATTTCAGTGACCTTCTTAGCTGGAGTGTTTTTAATCCTGCTGTGCATTTCTAGGTTATGCTCCCCGTTCCCTCTCTGTTGAGCAGATAGTTCCCAAGAAGCTGGCAGGGACTGCTTGACTCTTGATCTGAGAAAATAAATTCCCACTGTTGAACTCTGATCCACTCTCTGCAGAGTGTTCAAGCTCTGATGGGTCATCATGTGGATTGAAGCTGTTTCAGTTCTGGGATAGTTACTTCTCTTGTGTGTATTGAATCCATGTAAGTACTGTCCAGCTTTAAACAATGGGACATGTTGTCAGATAAAATAACTGATCTTGGAGGAATGAACCTCAGGAGACAGAGCAAAGCAGCAATAAAGCTCAAAGTTAACAGGAATGGAAAAGTATCAGCAATCTTTGTGGTTTTGTCTCACAGATATCTTTGGAAACCTGGATTTGAAATCCTTCTGGCGTGTGCGCAGTCTGCACTTCTATTCAAATGGAGAAGCATCCAGATGGTACAGCCTAACCAAGGACATTTTACCCCAAAATACCTTTTGTTTTTAAAACCAATTTTTGTTTTTAAAACAAATTAGGAGTGGGGAGTAAACCTTAAGAGTTGTTTCATGTTGTTATTTAAAAGGAAGAGGGAAAGTTTATTCAGAACAAAAGGAAGAAAAAAAAAAAGACATCCCAAGTCCCAAACCAGCCACCCCTGCTATTAAGGGACTTTCTAAGATGTATTTATCAAACAGCTTCTTGTCTGAAGAAATTCAGTTTAGAAGCTGATGCTGAGTCCCCTCTGCACCTCTTTGAAATGATGCTCTCAAACAGGTTTCATGAATTAAGTGAAAGTCGTGTGTGAGTAAAATTACATGTGTAACTGTTGTGGACTGGGATTTCTGTTTGCTAAATGATAGCATGGAACTTGGAAGAGAAGAAATAAAGAATAGAATCTATAAAAAATGTTATACTATGTACAAAAGAATGGTGAAAAGGTTTCAAATTATATAGTACTCGATATTTAACTGTGTCCCAGCCACGTTACTTCTGGTGTGAAACCACTCTTTCACTAATACGATAGGCAGTAATTTCTTCATGCTCACCTGCTGCGGTGTAGAGGTGGCATTCAGCCTTTCAAATCAGCTTCTCAAACCCAGCATTTTGGTTTGGGGCTATGCCAGGATCATTATAGCTGAAAGACCTTCTGAGTGTTTTTCCTTCCATGCAGCTTAATCAAGACAACTGCTTTTTAAATGACAGTATCTACAAGAATGAATATGAGTAGGTTGTGTCAAGTTAAATGTGGTTTTTTGTGTGTTTTGTTGGCTTTTCTTGTAACTTAGTCTCACTTCAAACATAGTGGAAACATTTGCAAAGCATATAAGCTATGCAAAGGACTATTAGCTGGAGTGGAGGAAAAAAAAACCCCAACAAACCCACGTGAGAAATTAAAGCTGAAGTCTCCAGTGACTTCACGATTTCACCTAAGAGCTACTATTTAGAAATATTCTTCTTAATGAGCTACAGTCCTGACGATTAAGTGAAAATGCATATTTTTTTTCATTTCTCCAGTTAAAGTTTTAAGGCAACTTCCATACAGTAGTCTCAGAAATAACTTTGGAGCTGCTCATCTCCAAACTCTTAACAGGACTGTTTAATTTCCGTCTTGTTTTGGTTTTTTTTCCTGCTATGAATTCACAGATGCATTTTGAAGCAAACCAGATGAGATGAGAGATTCATTAATAGCTGTTTCAGAGGACAGCAGGAGAGAAGGAAACACTAGCTAGAAGATCCAGGACAAGTCATAACAGATAGGAGTGAAAAATGAGTATTCCCATTTTCACTTAATCAAATGTCACGATATTTAGCCTGGGTCATTTGTTTTCCAGGCCAAAGTAATAAGGCTGTAACTGTAAGGCTTTGCAATGAAATTAGAATGACATATCAGAACCTACTTCAATATTTATGTACACTGCTGTCCTGGTTTCAGCTGGGATCAAGTTAATTTTCTTCCTAGTAGGTGACATGTTTTGGATTTAGTAGGAGAATAATGTTGATAATACTTATTGTTTTAGTTGTTGCTAAGCAATGCTTATATTAAGTCAAGGACTTTTTCAGCTTCCCATAGAAGCTGAGAGGGAGCATAGACAGGACAAGCTAGCCAAAGGAATATTCCATACCATAGACATCATGCTCCGTATATAAATGGGGGTTGGCTGGGGGGCAGAAATCCGCAATCGCTGCTTGGGACGGGCTGGGCAATCCATCATCAGATGGTGAGCTATTGTATTGCATCACAATTTTGTATATTCTTTTACCATTCTTATTATTATTAGTTTCTCTTCCATTACTGTTCTATTAAACTGTCTTTATATCAACCCACGAATTTTTTTTCCTTTTTCTCCGCCTTCTCCCTATCCCACTGCGGAGTGAGTGAATGGCTGCCTGGTCCTAGTTGCCAGCTGGAGTTAAACCACAAGTGCACAGTGTGCTTGCTGTCTCATTCCTGCACGCAGCTGCAGTGGTCACTTGCAATTATTTTCAACTTATTTTAATGTATTTAAACTTATGTCTCATGAGGTATGTGTTCCGGAAGTGAGCTATATGTACTTTGTTACGAATGTGGGAACTCACTGAGATGCCTCATACCCTCAGGAGAGGATCCCTGCAGCCTGCTTTCCTGAAGGTGTGCATGTTTGCTGGCTTTAGAATGAGGGACTCTGCCAAAAATTGTGGCTTCCTGTTCTCTATTTTCTAATGGCTGACAAGATAATGGAAAAATGGCTTTAAGGATCTTCAGAGGTCTTTGAGTTCATAGTCAAAGGCAGAATTTGCTGCAAGTAACCTTTTCAGGCAGTTTTTTGTCTAACTATAATACTGACCTACTTACTGTTGACTTTCCTTGAGTTAATTTGAATTAGCACCTGTGTAATTAAGATCATGGCAGAAATAAGTACCTGGTGAGGCTTCCTACCTGCGTTCCCTGGTACACTCACATGTCCTTGCCCTTCCCTGTCATTCCATCACTTCAGCAAATACTGCTTAAAGCAGTTCTTGCCTTTTGCTTTTAGATTTACTCTGAGCAAAACAGGAAGCACAGGCTGGGCATCTGAAATCTCTTTCTTTTTTGCCCAGCCCTGCTTTGCAGGCTGAAATGGAGTAAGCAGCTTGGATAATGTATAGATATGTACCACACAAAGCATGGGATGCTTTTTACCAATTTTATCGCACAAAGCAATTTTGGAAGCAAAGGTGCCAGTGTGTCTGTGATAGCTGATTTGTTTAACAAATTGAAAGCTGCCTGTGTTGCTATATGAAAGTTCACCCAGCTGAAAAATAAGTTTTAGTCTTGCAAATTTCCAGTTGGGGGTCACATAAGAAAGTGCTTAGTGCTTAATTTGGCCCTAGTAATAAAAAAACCCCAAGACCTCAAACCCTGTCCATGTTCCATGACTTCTAGCATATCCCAACATCTATTTCAAAATAGTCTTGAGTCATGGTTTCATTTTCAAGGGTGTTGAGGGGGAATTCAATTAATACTGATGGGAAGAATCAGCTGATGTTGAGGGAGAAAACTTTAGCTTTGTTTTTTGGGGGGGTTAAATAGAAAAGGATCTCTTATTAATCTTCTCCCTGTGTTGTTCTTATTTTCCCCAGAATTCATCAGCCACCCATCAAAATAAGACATCTTGAGCCCTGGAAAATTGCTCTAATTGTTATTGGAACAGCAGTGGCAGCAGCTATCACCATTGGTCTCCTAGTTTATTTTCTGGCATATGGTAAGTTTTACGTAACATACCACTGTTCCTATGTTTAGTGCATTTCCTTTGTGCTTGTTGCACCACACAATGCTGGGAATTTGCTTTTCATCAGCCTGTCTAAAGCTCATTTGGGGAAAAAACACCGGCTTCTCTAGAGCTCTCTTTCCTTCCTCATTTAGCATCTTTGCAGATCTCTTAGGAACATTTCCTGCTGTGCAGGATGGTTTAGTGCTGTGGTTTCTGCTGGCTTTCTCTTGCTTTCACTCCGTTTGCATCTTCCTCGTGATCTACTTCTGTGATGAGGTCAACACACAAGTCTTCTGGTCTCCTTTACATGAGTGACAAACAGAGCCTTCCATTTGTCCCTACCTGTGGTGTTTCTCTGTTCCCTTGCCCTCATCACCATCAGCTGCCTGCCAGGGCTTGGCATTGAGTGGGCACGCAGGCCAGGAAGGAAGGTAGCTGACCAGCATGATGCAGCTTGTGATCTTGTGTGAGCCCACAGTGCTGTTGGTCGCCCACAAATGTAACTGTTGAGGAAAGTGGGCTTTTTGCCACTACTTGGCTTAGATGATGTAACTCACCTGAGTTCTTGCTCCTGGGCTCCTAGCTTTTGGAAGCTGTATTTGAACGGGTTGGATACAGGTGAAGGCTCATCCACTCCCTAGACGTTTGGATATCAGTCAGCCCAGGTGTCCCTCTAAAGTTCATTCATCTTGGTGCTTTGAGTATTGCCTGTTCCTCTTCTTTCCCTTACAGATCAGAAGCTGTTCTATTACAGTGGCAACATAAAAATCACCAACATCCGGTACAATAATGAATTGTCCAGACAGTCCTCAGGAAGGTTTAGAGACTTGAGCGAGAGGGTTGAGAGACTGGTAAGTTTGGACTGTTGTGCCTTTCTGTTACTAAGGACTGTGTGATAATACAAGAGTCATTAATGTGAACAGCACACTCTTAGACCGCAGGTGTCTGGGGTACCCTGAGCCCCCATGGTTAGCAGACCCAGGAAACGGATAGCAGGAGAGCCGTGATCATACCTGGCAGAGCAGGCACTTGCCAGTCTTCTTGTTCTAGCATGTCACCTCTCTTTGTCCCTGCAGTGGTGAAGAAGACATTGACAATAATCTCAGCTCCCTACTATATCACTAATCATTCGTGCGTGTCTTCTCTTTCCCCGCCCTGAGCCTGCCTTTGTGATTTATGCCCCACTGTCTCTAAGGAAAGCATGCTTTTACACCCTCTCCTTGACGGGGTGGGGAACTCTACCTGTCAGGCTGTTGCTGTGTATTGAGAAAACAATACACAAGCCCTTTTCCTGCACCTTTGGTATGTTTTGTTAGGAAACCCTCCTACAAATAGCAGAGGCTGCTGAGTGGCTCTCAGTCATACAGTAGCTATGGAAATAAATAGACACATTGCAATTTCCTTTCTTGTTTTCTCTTTGAGACACTTCACCACAGATGATAATTACAGAGTTCAGCTCTTTACAGCAATAAGCATGTGATTGTGCTTGTATCTTTTTGTGTTTCATTCATCAGAGTCCGATGCATATCTCTTACCTCCTGTTTAGCAACCTTGCACAGATACTCAGTTAATAGGACAATCAATGCTTTGCTCCCCACTGTCATTTAATTTAGGGCCATGCCACTTGTCCACAACAAAATGTGAGCTGTGGTGAACATTGTTCTGGAGAAGTAGGGTGCTACACAGGGATTTGGCAGTGCTAGCATCTCTTCCTGGCTCCACTGCTGAGCGCCTCAGAGATCTTAGTCAAGTTGCCCTCTTTTCTGTACTTGTTTCCCTTCTGCCCTCTTTGCCTACCAGAGACCGTACCGTATTTCCCAAGGTCTGCTCTTGGTGCATATCTGTATATGTAGAGTCTTACATAAGCTGCATTTACTTAGGTGCTACCACTTTACAGCTATTACCTAATAATTGCAGGCTTTTAACCTTGTGATATAGGACCTTGGAGAGGGAATGTTCTCCCTGACCGAGAAGACATTGTGTATTGCCGAGGCGGGAGGAAGGCAAGAGCTGGGGAGAAGTCTGAGGAATAACGCTTCATTGAGTAAAGTTGTATCCCTTTCTCCCACTCCGTTTCTTCTTCATTTCTCAAAAATGTGGCTCCTTTGGCAAAGAAATTTACTTTAGCTAAGAAGTTCTTTCAGACAGTGTTGTCCAATGCAGTCAGATTTCCTCTGAACATGGCTATTAATTTAGATGCTTGAACAGAAGTGAATGCTTTAGAAACCCTGTCTCCTCTATAAGTGTTGAGCACTTCTGACAGTAGTGACAGTAAATACCAGTGCTAGTTGAGCAGTGAGAACCATTATTTCAGAGCATATTAATTATACCTGATAAGTAACACCATAACAAACATAAAGAACTGTGTTGCCTTTCCTTCATTCCTGTGACTTTTCTTAAGAGCTGTCTTTAATTTAGCCATTAACTTTTACCTCCCTCTCTCAAATTTGATGAGTTCTTTGCTGTAATTTTAGGTCAGCTGATATAAATGGTCCCTGCCATAAACTTTGACTTTTTGTGTTTTTAGGTCCAGGTGTTCCATCTTACAAGGATAAGATTGAGAACTGTCCATAAGCTTATTCAAAGTGACTCCATACACTAATGAATAACAGTATATTCCTTGTAAGTCTGATTCTCTACAAGGAAGATTCAACTTGTTGTGATAAAAATCAAAGCAATCTTTCCAGAGACAGAAATATCCTCTTGACTTCTTGACAGACAGCTGTCTCAGAACATCTGCATTTTTATTTTTGGGGTTTTCACACCATCTCTTTAGTAGAGGAGTAGAGACTTGAGTTTTTTATCATATTTCTTGATTTGTCTGGATGTACCAAAATCCTTTGCAGTCTTTCCACAGCTGGCGTCAGGGTTTTGGATGTCCAAGCATTACCATTGTCATAGTAGTAACGATACCTTAAGCTTATGTTGTGAAACAGTGAGTCAATGCAGATAAATGCAATGTCTTTCACAATACTTGGTGCAAAGTGAACAGAAGTGAATCATCTCTGATAATCAGAAGCATTCAAATTACCTGAGTTAGTGCAACTCCCTGCCAAGTGCTCCCTTCTCTGATCCCTCCCTGATGAAGCCTCCTTCATTTGTCCCCAGAACAACCCTGAAAGGAGCTCTTTTCAGTTGATGTCCCACCAGGAAAAATGTTTTTGCTCCCGTAGGGAAGTCATGCCATGCCTTCCTTGGGACTGGCAGCAAACGTCCTGATGTTTGCTTTGGTTTCCAGAGTGGAGTAGGAACACCCATTGTGTGAATGACGTTCCCAACTCCCTTATCTCATTGAAGGTGGGAGGGAATGCAGTGGAGATCATGCCAGAGAGCTGATGAAGCTGGTACACCAGTCAACATCTCAGGGCTGACTGGAAAGTCTGGAAAATGTCTTGTGGGGTGGAGCTGGGGGGACTCAGGAACAGATGATGAAAGGTCTTTGCTCCTTGCCTGGCTTCCTGCAGGTGGCTGTCAGGGTTCCCTTTGTGCTCTCTTGAAAAAGCAGACCTGACTAAATGCCACTGTGGAAAGAGATGTTCTAGCTCACCAGAACCTCCTTGTTTTTCTAGCTGGACCAGTCATTCTTCCCTTGCCAAGCTAAAATGCACTATGCCAGACTGTCCCCTCTCGCACTGGATAAAAAGGGCACAGTCACAGCCTTAATGGCTCCTCCCCCAAGGAGCCTATTTTATAATGGATTCACTTAATGGTTGGCTGATTTGTCCAACTTTTACCCACTGGTTTTCTACAGCTCCTGCACCAGACTTGGATTATTTTCCTTCTCCCACAAAATGTATTCATTCTTTTGGATTTCCCAAGAATGCCTTGGAGGCTCTTACTAACAGTATCCCCAGGGAGATTTCCAAGGCCCTGCTCTAAGCTTTGCTTCTTCAGCCCCTCTGGCACCCTGAAGTGTGGAGGGAGCTGAGACAGCCAGCTTTAGATAGACCTGGGTGACTGGGATGATCCCAGTTGCCTATTCCGGGCAGCAGCACTAACTGCCCTGTATGCAGGGAAGAAGGTGGTGGGGCTTTGTTTCCAATGTGGAAAGTCATCTTTGACCTCCAGGGAAGGAGGTGTGCATTCAGGACAGCTTGAAATGGGTACCTCATCAAGCCCATCTTAATGAGAGCTGTCTCAGCTGAAGGCTGCCAAGTGTCTAGCTGTGAGAGAGTAGTGGGTACCAAGCAGCCACAGCACGTGACCCCTTCAGTACATGGCTGGTTGCTCAGTAGAAATGGACACCAGCCTTTAGCCTGCCCACCAATGACTTGCAAATGTACCTGTTTGCTCTTTTTATTGCTACAATAAGTTTCTGATACTTCTCCTAGATGTTGTGGGCTTTCCCCTCTTCAAGGACAGCCTAGGCCACCCTTCTCCTTTCCCAGGCATCTAGCATCTCCCTGTCTCCTTCTCCTCTGGCCAGAGTTATTCCCAGCCCTGCTGTTGGGCTGCTTCTTCCTGACCGAGTCCATGTGTCTTTGTGGACTCTTGCATTAGACACTGTATCCTCCTCTGCTTCTGGGGCTATGCGCTGTCGATTGTCCCCTACTCTCTCCTGCTCCCATGTGATTCTAAGCTGGTGGGTTGGGTGGATGGATGCTCCTCAGGTATGAGCGTAGCGTGGCTCCCTTCTTGGCTAATCGGGTGGCTGGGGAAGAGGCGAGGTGTTTGTTTTCTCTCCATGAGTGCATCGAGCCATGGAATAGACTGGCATGGATTCCCCCTGTCGTTTCATCATCCATAAGGCACCTGGGCTTTCCCTGTCCTTCCACCATCTGAAACCAACTGGCTGGATCTGGGCAGAGTGGTTGGGGATTGTATTAAGAGGATACCTGGGTACTTCCCCTGGGAACTACTGTCTATCCTGATATTTCTATTGAAGTCACAGAATGCCATTAAGTAATTCTTGCCTCAGGACTCAGTATTGTGTGTCAGGACATCTCTTTTAGAAACATCTTGCTTCAGTGATAAGAGAATCTTCTGTGTCCTTAAGTAGAGATATTGGGGAAAGTTTTTAATAAATACAGCTCTTGAAGTTTGTCCTGTCTGATAGAACTGAATTAGTGTGGGTTTAATTTAGAAATAAGTAATGCCTCTACTGGGTATAGCAGAGGTACTTGCAATACCACAGGAAAATGCTGCCACACAGTTCTGATGACTGTGCCTGTTCTTGGCTGGTTTAAGGACTCACTGATGAGTCCCTATACTGGAGCTGGTAAGGAAGGAGGCAGTTTTCTCCCTTGGGAGATGATGAGGTTGTTAACACGTTTCTCTCACTACAAGGGGGGAGAAGCAGAGGGGCAGGCAGGTGCCACGCACCTCCCTCCACACACACCCCCCTCCTGTTCTTCATGCTGCTAAGGTGAGTGAGGATCCCAAGGACTGTCAAGTGCAGCATTTGGTACTCAGTAGTTCTGTGTGGGTCTGCATTGTCCCTGCCACTTTGTGGCTCACAAACAGGGCTTGTTAGGTGAATCCAATGCCTCTGCTTAGCTGCCCTCTGGGCCACCACTGTGAAGGACACCAGTGGGGTGCAATGGGAGCTCACTTCGTCCTCCGCATCCTCAGTGGTGCAGATTCTCAGCTGCTCCAGCACAATTCAATTACAACCAAAGCACCCTGCAGTTTCCCAGCCCCCAGGCACTGATTTCTCCTCTGTGCAGACAGGGGACTGAGTTGGAGAGAGCTGAAAGGTCAAATCCGTAAAGCCACTTTGGCACCTCAGAAGACATCCCCAGAGATAGGAAAGAATTTTTCAAGTGCCTGTGGGTAATCAGGAAAGGACCCTCCTAGTCCCTTTGGCACATTCAGATTTTATTCATCCTCATCACAATGCTTGAGTTTCTTTGTGTTTGTTCCCTCTTAACTCCCATGTAGACATTTATGCTTCCATGGAAAGCGAGCTTTAATACTTGATAACCTTGTCTGGTGGATGGCTTAGCCTTCAATAGGATGTTTGTAACTGAAAGGCTCTCTGCTTTATATACCCAGTAATAAGCTTGCAGTCATCCTGATACCAGGAAGTACCTTGTATCATCTGAGTTGTGAATAGCTTGCTGTCACATCTTCAGGGCCAAAGCCTGAAGTACTGGCTAAGGTTTCCATCTGAGCTGAATGCAAAGGAAGCCTAGTTGAAAAGACTAGCAGCAGTGAATGCGTAGATGAGACCGCTGTTTTATGACACTTGGCCTTTTTAGGGTCAGACGTGACTCAAGTCCTCCTGGGGAGCAGAAGTGTGCACGTGTGTATTTGGGAGAGAGAGGGAGGTGAAATACAAATCACTTCAGATCCAAGAGCTAGCTGCAAAGCCAGCTGAAACTGTACACGAGGTGTGTTTGTCACACCTTCCATGTGGGTATTAAGGTAAAGCTCAAAAGTGTGTGGCTTGCTCCTTCAGTGCCTTATGGTCCTTGGGTTGGGAGGTTAATTCAGTAGGAGCAGATCCCCAAGAAAGCAGGCTCTTGAAACATTCCTAAAGACTAATTGCTCTGGGAGACCAGACTGTGAGGACTAATTTCGAGGTGAAAACTGAATGTGCCCCAAGAAAAAAAGTGTGCTGAAGTTCAAGGGAGTCTAACATGACTCTCTTTTTTTACAGCAAGTTGAAAAGTACAAACATCTACAAGTATCACGTAGCTTCATTTGCTGTATGTGTAATGTTTCCCCCTCTCCCCCATAAAACACTTCTTTTCCCTCTCAGCCCCTGAAATAAAAGAAAATTGAAGATAAATTGGAGAGATCACAGAAAGAGAAATTACAGGAGCTGCAGCAGCCAAATCTTTCCAAGGACTTTTCAGAGTCTTGCAGCACCCAGGCCAAACTGAGTAAGAATGTTCCTGGTTGTAATAAGTTTCAAAAGACATTTGGTAGTGTTCTCAGATACAGATCCCAAAATTTAAAACCTAAGTCCTTATTTAAACCCAAGCATTCCTAGGCTCTGTATGTGCTCCCTAAAGTACTTGCTTATTGAAACTTTTTCTTGTTCTTCACTGAAGGCAATTTTATTTAGAAGTGCATCTGTAGTACAAAAGTCAGAAAAAAATAAGCTTTTTAAATTAAGCTTTTTAGAGACTTATTATTAATAATACTCTCCCTTTTTTCTTGTTATGCAAAATAATGTGGTAAAATTGAAAAAAAAATCTTTTACATATGTAAAAGATATCTTTAAGATTAAGGAGCATTTTGAGAAAAAAAAATCCTAAAACAAATTTAGGGCGTTTGACAACTTCTGCTTTAAAAGCTTTATTTTAAGGGAATGGCTCTTGCAAATAGAAAGCATTGTCCTTGGATTAGCATGGTACAATAAGAGTGCCCTCTATGGGTGACGGGGGCTAGAAACAAAGCAGAAAGCGTCTTTCCACAGTAATTCAGCCAACTGGGAAACATGGCAATGTAACAGTGGCCAAGATGACAAGTGTGGTGACTTGTTTATTTAGCTCTGGAATTAGAGGTTGACAGCACACTCGACTGTCAGTATGTATATAAACAGGTGTGGCCTTAAAGATACAGGTGAAATGCTGTACACTGAGAGAGGAAATAACTCACAGAAAGCACTTGCATCTCACTTGTGATGCTTTTTTCAGAAATTCCTTTTGAAATCAAAAGAAGAAAAAGACCACTGGCATAGGCATATACTGCATTGATTTAAAAACTGAGATGCTTTCTTGCTTTAACTTTTGTTTCCAGTTTTTTCCTGTTTCCACAGGTCACAGTAGCACAGGGAACTAAAAAAATATTGAGGAAAATACAAAGTACTTTTAAATGCAGTGTGAGTTGATGCAGTGTAGTGCATGAAGCTGTAGCTTAGTGTTTTTACTCACCTGTAAGAACTCAAACCAGCAGTGTGGTCTACCTAAATAGCATGAATTTCAGGATGAAATGATTAGTTATCAACAATATGCCAAATACTCAACTTTTTCTCTAACTTAAAGTCAATGATCCTTCAACTTCATTGATTCTTTGACTTGTTAATACAATGTAGTTTTCTCAAGTAATAGGCATACAAGCTGATTTTTCTTTGTCATTGTTTTCTTGGTTCATCAAAGCAGAAGGCCTAATAAGCATATACGAAGCCAGAAAAATCACATGAAGACCCCCCCCCCCCAAAAAAAAAAAAAAGAAGTAAGTCTAATTCAGATCCAGTGTGTGACAAGAAAAGCTATAAAATGTGCACAAGGAAAATGGATGTGATCCTGAACTGGAAAAAGGAACTCGAAATAAAGGGCAGTCATCGATAGTTTGTGTGATTAAGGGTAGAATCTTATCTTAATTATAGACCCACAGTCCAGAATTACTGCATTGTTTACAGGTAATTAAATCAATGAAGTGATTCAAGATGTGAACTGGTGTCACTGAGATCAAAATCTGGCCAGTCAAGAGAGTGGTTGTTTAGAACATGGTGTTATCAAAAGGGAGAATCCAAATTCAGTACTGGGAACTTGCATGGTTGATGGTATTTGGGCACTTGTAACCTGAATACATCACTATTGATCTTCCTTAGATTTCATAAAACTATTCTTTCCCTAAGAGCTAATCACTCCTGGATTTCAGCTCCTTACCTCTAAGTATTGTTTAAAAAAACAGAGGGCGCAAAGTCATTTTCCTGAGAAAGCATATTTTGGAAAAAAAAAAACCAAACACACAAACCCCTTTCTCTGGATATTGGCCCAGATGGCTTCCTCCCCAAACTTGATTTTCTCTCCAAAAGTTGGAAAATCTCCTTCCTAAGAGGACAAAATTCCAATGGCAGTGTGAAAGTTTTAGGAAGCTAATTATGGACAATTGAAAGCAGGGAGTAGGAATGGGTGACCTTAATTCCAGCTGTCACTATTACATGGCTATAATGAAACTTTCATGCCATTACATGCCTTTGAAATTGGTTGCACTAGGCATAAACATGGTACTTTAACTCCTGACATTATCCCATGTATTAGTCCTCTTGAGTTCTTTTATCCAAAAGACCAATCTTTTTAGGAACTACTGAACAAAGTCAGTTATTTCTCTTTTGCAGCTGACACCTCCAAGAACCATCCAGATGAACTCCTTATTTTAGCGCAAAGTCAGATAGTGCTTACTCACCTCCCAGCTTTAGCAGTCCAGTTAGTTTAAACTCTGTGAAGAGTTTGTGATACCATTTGCAGATGTATGGGATCACACTGCTCTTGCTTGCCGTGACACATGCTGTCTTTGTATATATGTGGTTTCTGATGGGAAAGTTTCTGATCTTCTGGTTTGCTGGAGGCCTGTGGATCATTACATTCACTCTCTTTCAGGTCCATTTTCTTCGCCTTGGGCAAGCACTGTGGCTGTAAGGCTGTCACTGCTGCGAGTAATTAGTATCTCTGTTTCTAAGGGGGGTGTGATGTCTTCGTCCTGGTTTGGGACAGTGCCAGATTCAGTTTCTGCTGTCCCTGTCTCTCTCTCCCCCTGCCCCCTCTCCCTCCAATGTCTGGTAGGGTTCCCAACTAACCCCTTAGTTGAAACCTGGGCAGGAGATAAGTCAGGTTCTCAAGGGAGCTGCTACTGAATTTGCATTATGGTCAGCTCTGGAGGTCTCAGCATGTTGAGCTGTAAATTGGATGCAAATTGGCCAGCAAGTTGAGTGCTAGGTACAGAATGAACACAATTGATTAGTAGTAATTCATATTTGTATGATTGCCACAATGTTCCACTTAATATTTATGGTCAAAAAGCTTTAAAAAAATCACTAATAATAGGCTTTACATCCTAAAGAGCTAGTGAGGGAAGAGAAGAATGTAGTACGAGGATAGCTGTTGAAGGACAAAAGAGCAATAGTATTGAGCAACGAGAGGATTTGTGCTCCCAAACCTACTGAATGCTTTTGAACATCCCACGCAAATAATTCAGTGGGTTCAGCAAATATTCCAGAGGAAAGTTCTGTCAAACTAGATTTAAGATAACCTTTTTGATAAATCCCTGTTACCCTGTGTGCAGTGGCAGAGCAGTATGTGGTGGGAGAAAGCAAGGGCTGACACCGCCAACCTTGCGGGGTCACTTCCAGACCCAGCTACACATCTGCGCAAGCCCAGCTCATGTCAGCCCTGTCCTACACTGGAGCGATGGGATCCCTGTTGCATGTGACCTACTTCCAGAGCTTGCGGGTTTTTTTGAGTCCCAGGGAGGCAGGGCATATTGGGTGACTCTGAAATCTTGAAGATTTGAGCAGGCTGCTTATGGGCCTCAGAGGGTTGGCCATGCTACAACCTGAGAAAAAGAGGATAATGATGAGATCTGAAGTTATTCAAGATAGGATAGGTAAACAAGTCTTGTTCATCGTGGTGTAAAGCAACTTCTTGCTGTAAGGAACAAGGAAGAATTTCCTTTGTGGCTGGGTTTGTACAGGTGGAAATATTTTGCCCTCCTATTGCATCTTTGGTACTAGCCACTGTTAGTTACTGCATTGGCATAGATGGACCAGTCTTCAGGATTGAAGTCAAATTTGTCTTAGAAAATCATACTGCATGGAGAGAAGTTTTGTAAAAAGGATAGAGGATATGAAATTAAATTGAGGAAATACCAGATGGCATTAAGGTAAACTAGCCAGCAAACATAAACTTAAAGAAAATCTTGTTTGGATGAATGCTAAAATAAAGGCTGTCAGGAAAATGCTGCTCACTTGAAAGGAGCAGGACTTGGTACTTGGTTAAGAATGCTTATAAACCTTGCCTGCAGCAGCAACTGTCACCATTGAGCAGTTGCTAGACACGGGCCAGGAAAACAAGTGAGATGCACTTAATCAGTGGTGACTTTAAGGGATTTGGTCATGGCAGCGTCACTTTTGAGTGGCTGTAATCAAAGCAAAATGCTTAAAATAAGTGTAGATGCTCCCCCCAGGCAGTCCCACCTAGTTACTGGACAAAGTTCTAGTTCTTTTGCTTCCAAGGTTGTGACTCAAGCTGAAAAGAAAGCCATAAGCAGGCTGGAGAGAAATGTTTGCTGTTTGATATGGGTGTGAAAGGCTTTACCAGAAGATGAACAGTAAAAACATGAGACAGAACCTTAATCTTTGAAAGTTATTATCTGAAGGCATCTTGCTACATCTTTTCCTCTTACATAAACTCTGTATGGATACAAAGATTACTGTTAATAATCCAAGTTACCAAAATCATCATTGAAGGAAAGAGGAGATTTGGGATGTATTCCTATCTGTCAAATAAATTCATCAGCAGGTGAGAGAGAGGGGCCTCAGTGCAGAGGTTTGGCTAGCATGTCTTTCTCGATAAAATACAGCAGATTACAAAAGTAAAAAATACCAGGTCAAGTTTGAAGGTGTTAAAGGCCTTGCAAGGATCACTGGAAACAAAACTACTCTCCAGCATTGTTTTTTTTTTAATCTATGGGTGATGTAGTACTCAGGCCACTCTTAAGGAGAAGAAAGTTAGCGACAGTATGTAACAGGAAGAGAAAAGTGTGAAAGAGAACGGAAATAACACAAATCCAGTAATTTCAGTATCATTTTAAAGCATATGCTTACTGTTCTTTTCATAAAAATAACTAACATCTCTGTTGCATTGGATTTTCTGAAAACAATGTCTGTTGCTGGTAGTTCAGTTGCGTTTGGACTCCTTAGATTCGTAAAAAGTACTGTGTGTAATTGTGTTTTGTCAGATGCCACTGGAAATCTTTGTCTTTGCTGCAGCACGTGGTGTTCCTGATCAGACTGTATAGAACACCTAGGTAGTGGTCCAGGGTGAGGTGAAAAGGAGAAGGCTGAACCTGTTGGGAGTACAAAAACCACAATCGCGTGAGCTGCTCAGGCTGTAGCAAAGATACACAAGAGGATGGGTGACAGAAGTAAGGATCCCTGTATCTGCTGCAGAAATGCAGGTGGAAAGTGTAGCAAAAACACTTGCAGTCTCTGAGGTGAGACATTACAGATAGCTTGAAAACACAATTGCCAGGAGGAGATAAAGGGTTCAGGAATGTCATATTGGCTTAATCCTGCCTTGCAAGGGATTGTGAATTCTTGCCCTCTTCAGTCCCAAGCTGAAAGTCAGCCTGCTTTTGCTTTACTTTTTAGCAATGTAGAAGCTTGAGGTGTACCTTAGCCCAGCTCAAGGCTCTCTTTTGTCTGCAAAGCACTCTGCAAAGAAGTCCCTGTCCCAAAGGTCTCAAAAGTTCTCAGAGGCAGTGCAGGCAAAGACAGCACATGCCATTGCGTGCCACAAAGCTGGCAGTGCTGCTTAACAACACGCTTGTGCTTACACAATCATCAGTGAAGTAGTTAACACTGTGACAGAAATGATAAGCAAATATTATCATTAAAAAAAAACCCAAAACAAAGAACTTTTTGTCTGAGGGCACATACTCCCAATAACCAAGGGGGGGGTGGGGGTGGTGGAACATGCTGCAGAGTTATAGGACACAAAACACTTTATTCTTGATTTCTAACTGTATGCCTCAGAAAATGCAGTGGTAGCAGCTGGCAATCTGCAAAGTGACAGGATAAAGCGCATTCTGCGTATATACAGTACCTTGTCACAGTTGATACATTTTTTCCCTAGAATTCTGTCTGTTCCAAAGTAATTCCAGATAACTGCCAGTAACAGCAAGATAAAAGATCAGCTCAATGCATGATGATTAAGAACTTTTTTTTCCCTTACTAATGTATGTTTAAAATGACCTTAAAATAATAAAATGTGCAGTTTTCATTTTGAAAATACTCTGCCTCTGCATCACTGTGTGGCATGAGGCTTCATCTTATGACTGCCAAGGCTGGAAAGAGGGGCTTTGTGTTCTTTGGGAGGAATCACCCTAGATTTCATGTGTGTATGCTTGTTTCTGTATCTGAAAAATTTCAACATACTAGAAGTTTGAGAGCCATTACTTTTTTCTTTCCTTTGGAAGACAGAAAATCTGGAGACAGCCTTTATGGGCTAAAAACTACAAAAAAGACAGCTTGCATGATTTTTGTGAAGCATTTCTATGTAGTTTTTCCTGTAATGCATTTGATGTTTACAGGATGCGTTCAATTTATTGGTCTTGCTGATAAAAGGAACTGCATAACTCACTGGTGACTTTGCTATTTCTCAATACTTCGGTGATCCTGAGCCATTCCTGGCAGAATTTCATGCCATGTTATATCACACTGCGCTGTCTCAGACTGATCCCGCAGTCTTAAGACAACATTCAGCCTAAAGCAGGATGTGGTTAAGCAGGCACCAGCAAAGATGTCATTTGGCGATTGAGTCCTTCTGAGTCCTAGATTTCCGATTTCTGAGGAGAATTGCTTGACAATTCCCCTAGCATGTGGGAAATCACAAGGATGTTTGGGGGGTATAATTTCAGATCACTGGTAGTTTTCTATAGGACCAAGGATAAGTGCTGTATCAGAAAAGACCCTTACAAGTGAGGCTCAGGGCAGTGCAGGGCACAGCATGCTGTATCCTGTCTGTAGGCCATCTTTAGGAGGCTGTGCTTTGGGAGACTGCAGCAGTACGTTTCAAGGATTTTATAAATATCCCTCATGATGCCTGGGAGTGGAAAGGACAGCACTATAGTGGCACACTGATGTAGTCATATTTAGAAAAACGCGTTAACTTTTTATGATGTGCCTTAGGCCAAATGGGAAATGGGTAGGAAAAGTCTGTGGCAAACGTCATCTGGAGGCTGGGCTGGATTACGTTTCTTGGCTCTGTAAGCTGTGAGTTTGTAACTGAATGCTCCTTTCAGAAATATGTCTGTTTCCCTCCTTTTTTGTTGTTATCTTATATTTTTCTTTTTTCAACAGATCGACAAGACATTTTACAATTCCATTTTAAGGAAAAAATACATCCGTTCACGCTTAATCAGAGTGAGGTATGTGAGATGATAATAAATGCACACAGCTTAGATAAAATAGAATGTACACCAAGCCCATCTAGACAGCCATTTGATCTGATTCAGTAAAGTGTATTTTATGTAAAACCGGAGCATAATCCCCAATTGAGCATAATCTTATTCTGAACCATGCCCTCCTTTGGATCTTGATGCAGAAGATAGATAAACTTCAATCAGGCCAAATTCTGTACAAGTCTGCGTTCAGATCTTGAGCAAGCTTTAGCTAATAAAGCAGATATAACTTGAGCTATCTAAAAAGAAAAAGCTTTTTTAAAACTATTTCCTTCAGTATAATGCAGATGTCATTTTACTTCTAGTATTGCTACTCTGCTGGGCTTGTCAAGTAAAACCCAAGCATGGTTGTGGTTTGTTTAGCAGCCCCCTGTGGAGTTATTTTCCAAGGACTTGTCCAGTCTCCCCTGGACTGTTGAAATTTGT
This sequence comes from Burhinus oedicnemus, assembly GCA_008921705.1. Lineage (NCBI taxonomy): Eukaryota > Metazoa > Chordata > Aves > Charadriiformes > Burhinidae > Burhinus > Burhinus oedicnemus. Next base: position 66,360 of record VFFE01007252.1, read on the forward strand.
GCACCTCAATCATTTAGTAAGGAGTTACTTGTGAAGAGCCACCTTCTTTGGATCATTCAGTGGCCCCTAGTTCCTGTGCTGGAAGAGGTGATGAAAAGTTGGTCTCTATCCCTTCTCTCCATGCAATTAGTGTTATCGGACACTCCCATCATATCCCTTTTCTCTCCTGTACCCCATGAGCTCTACTCTTTCCAGTTGAAAGTCCCAGCCAGCTCAGCCATTTTTTGCAGGAACTGTTCCTTGTCACCTGGTCACCCTGCTCCGTATTTCTTTCAGATCTGCTGTCCCTGCTTCTTAAGATGAAGGGGTCAGACCTGTGGTTGGGACTATCACTGAGCAATGGGGTTTTTTTCTCTTTTATTGTCTATTTATTTTACAATAATACCTAATGTTTGATTTGATTTTTTTGACCACTGTTGAGTGCTGAAAGTGACCTTTTTACAGAACTGTCTATTGTAATAATAAGGTCTTGTTCCTGAGGGACAGTGCCCATTGGTTTGCAAGTAAACCTTGACTGTCTTAATAATCATGCGCTAAAGCTGCAAGACTAATGATAGCAGCCTCAAGATCTTATTCTTCTGAATGTATTTCTCCTTGTTCTTCTACAGTTTGTGAAATCCTGCCTCCTGCTCTACCTTAGCTCAACCCCCAGTTAGGCAAATCACAGAAGTCACTATTTGAATGTAGCTTTAGGAATGTTTTTTGATACCAACTAGAGTGTTGTAAGTGTAGACAAGGTTATTTGAGGATCTGAGAGGCCAATCTGTAGGAAGAAGTGATATTTTTCATTACTTCTTGTTCCCAAGGATAGACTAAGGTATTTGCTGTGATGTTTGCTGTGTTGGATGCAAGACTTGTATGCGCCAAAGCTTGTTTGCTTTTCCAAATATACAAGCTTCATGCCTCGTTAAGAAGTGCTCAGACTGCAAGCCCTTTTAAGCAGGGTCATTGTTGTGAATTTGCTTAGAAAGTACTGTGCGTATTTTCGGCTCAGTATAAACAATGCATTAGTAATAATGCCCACTGCTCACTGAGAAAGACAAAACAAATCTTGGCTAGGTGTCTTTGGCTCTGGCCCTTTGCTATATAGTGAGTGATTCAAGGCAGGCTGTACTTACCTGAGGGTTTCGAGAGGTGTGGTGTGCTTGCAAGAGTTGATACAGTAATTCCAGTGTGGCACAGCACAGGAAGAGGAGTGGGGGGAGAGGTGAGGGAACACCTCAGAAATGCAGAGCAACACCCACAGCTGGATCAGATAACATCTGGAAAATAAACAGAGTGGCAGTCACGCTGAAGTTGGCACAAAGGGAAAAAACAGCCTGTTGGAAAGTTCACGTATAGCTACTCAGTCTCAATTATGAGATCCTTGAGGCAAGGAACGTGTCCTTCTGCTCAGCTATGAAACACTCAGCATGCCTTGGTGTGCTCGTAACACATGGCCTTTTATTTGCCCTTCATTGGCGATAGCAGGAATATCTGTTTCATTTTGGTGCATGTTGCTTTCAAAGATCATAGCCTGATTGCATGACTTCTGTATAAGCTACTTGCCTTCTAGCTTTAATTTTCTTATTTTTCCTTTATATAATTACAAATTTCCAAGATAGTGAGATATAACTGGAAGATCTTCTCTTTTCCTTTCCTATCTGAATGATGCTTCAGACAGAGAAACCTGCTTTTATCTTGCCCCCTATATGAAGTAACTGAGATTCCACCTGTTGTGGGTTGTGTCATTGCTTCTTGGCTCAGGTAGGAGGAGGCACAGGGGAGAAGGTTCTCTGTGCATGCTCTTATCTTCCCTGTGTAATGACCAAGGATAAGCCATCTGCAAGCACAGAGCAGGATTTACTGTGCCAGAGTAGACTTTGGTGTTTGTAGTCTAGCATTCAATCTCTTGCAGTATCTGATGTTTTAAGGAAAAACAAATACTACTACTGGGTGAATTCAGTCTGTTAGGAGATTTTCCTTCCTTTTCTTTCCTCTGATCTTACATCAAAACTGTGGAATCGTGTGTCCCTGTGTGGGTGCCACTTGTACTTTTCAGTGAGATGTTAAAGGTGTCTGTTGTGGTCCATCTCTGGGACTGTGGTAAGTAGATTGTGGATATGCTGCTGAGTTTCATTCATTGTTCCATAACATAAGGTTATTAGCCACATTCTCCCAAGAGGTTGCAATGGTGGACTTGGGTTGTGTGGTCTCTCCCCTTTGCTCAAGTACCTTTTTGATGATGGTTGGAAATTTTTATTCTGTGTATGTACAGGACTCTGGAAAGGTCTGTCTAGATACCATTAACCATCTACCCAATGTTTCTGAAGAGCTTTTCATTGCAATCAAATCAGTTCATTTCCTCCTGCTCTTGTGTCCCAAGAATGTAGTCAGTGACTGCTTTGTAGACTCCATTATAATGTTGGTTATAATTTGTTCACAGAAAGCATCATGCCTTCTTCTAGCCTAAGACACGTGTGACCATTCAACATTTTCTTGGAGTTCTTTCGGCAATTCATTCTCTCAGAAATGTATAAAATGTTCAAAAATGTATCTAATCCTTTATGTTACATTGCCATTGCTAGAGGAGCTAAGATAAAAGCTAAGAAATGTAGAAATGGGCTGAAGGTAACCAGACTGTGTTTCATTGGTTTGTAGCCCAGATGCTGATGGTGTGATGGCAGAGGCTTTGCTCACATTCTGGTTCTCCTCCACGGATTCTAGAGAAGCATTGCGAGAAAGAGTTGAAAGGATCTTACGGAGGGGCCTGAAAAAATACACAGGGCCCCTGCGAATAAATGTCAGATCTTCTACCATCTCAAGTAAGTACATTACATCTCTCTTAAAGGTAGCTCTTGCCCTTTTCTGATTGTTTTCCTTTCTGATGATAGCTGTTACTGAGTCTGAATGACAGTCTTTCCTGCTCATTAACTTAGAACAAAATCAGTGGCAATGTATAAACCCCATATAAGTCTTTTAAATATGTCTTAAATATGGACAAATAGGAGCAGTTGCTTTGTGGTCTCGCAGGACAGCCTTAGCCTCCCTCCAAACTGCAGTACCAGCCCTATGCTACTCTCAGGGTAAAGGGTAGGAGCGTCACCACAGTGCTTCAGTATACAGCAACACAAACGTGCTCCCCAGGTCTGTGCTTCTCTGAGGAGCCTGAAAGTGCACAAACTATGCTTGAATGACAGTAGGGAAACACCCAATGCACTGAAAAAATATATTTGGTGGGAGGATCAAAATCCTTGCAAATTCCCCAGGGGGAAGGGAAAGAAAGGGAAAATGTTCTTATCTATGTCACTGAGCCGGGGATCTAGCCCCTTCTTTGCAAAGCAGACCTGCATCTGCAGAATAGGAAAATTAACAGCACTATCTTTTTGATTTAGTGAATTACCAAGTAGACACTAAAAAGCGGGTTTCCCACCTCTTCTACATTTCTAATCTGTTAGAGAATTTTTGTGTAGACTTAGACTCTTGTCTCTGACTTGGCTTCAGTTATATATAGTCAGCATTTTTTCTGGGTGTCGGACTTTTCAAGAATGAGTTGCTAGTTGAAAGGAAGGGGCAGATACTTGCTCCGTTTGTTTTTGCAGCTCTTCCACTTACTCCTAGCACAAGGGTGACAGTACAGCACATGGGTGGGTACTTGCTGCTTGCTTTTCCACACAAGACTACTTAAACCAGCAGAGATCTGCAGAGGCCAGACGGCTGTGTTGAAAGAACAAGAAGCTTGGGCCAGATTCCATGCTGGATGGACCCAGACTTCCTCCCACTCAGAAAAGACCAGGAGCAATCTCTTATTCTGCCTCTTGGTGCTTGAACTGGGCACACTGCATTGCAGCAATGCAGTGAAACTCAAATATGAGCTGTCACACACCCATTGTTTCTTGATGGACCAACTAGTCCTCCCCGTTGGAATGGCTCAAGATAATAGGTGACATTCTTTGGACAAAGAATCACCATTTCCCTGCAGTGTTTTTTATAGGCCAGTAGTTCCTGTTCAGCAAAGTGCACATGTAATTTTCCTCAGATAGAAAAAAAGTGTGTGGTCATGACCTAGAGAGATTCAAAGAGGTTTTTGAGTTTTTTCGGGGTTTTTTGGTTTTTTTTTTTTTTAAAGACAGTCAGGCCATGATTTAGTGAATTTTGAAGCTACAGTTTAATTTGGTGCCTTACATAAAGGATAAAATTGGAAGGAGTACAAAAATGCTTGTTAGAAAAAGGACTGTGATCTTCTTATTGAGTTATCTGATTAGCTGCTTTTATTCATTATAGTAAATGTGGGAAGTGACTCAAAACTCTATTTTAGTTGACCTTGAACTGCACCAGGGCTGTTACAGTAATGCACTAGTTGCTAGTTAAAAAAATTAGCTGATATAATTGAATCACAATGTTTTCATTAAATATTTGCTCTCAGTAAAAGATGGCATCTCTGTGTTACTTTGATAAAGTTGTATGATAAACTTCATGTTGCTTTTCTTGGCTCTGCCAGCCTAACCATAAAACACTGACTCCATAGGTCTACAACTCACTACAGGACTAGCATTGTGCAACAGTTACACGTGACACAAAGGAACGTAAACAATACCTTGCCATTTCTAGGAGACGACAATAAAAGGTTCCATTTGGATCCTTCTTTGCTAGTAGGATTTCACCAGTGCTATGAGGCTCAGGCAAGCTCCTGTTGGTGCTGCCGTTTAAGAAAATCCGGTTGACTCAAGTGAAGAGTATAGAACAGAGCACTTATGCTTTTAGAGGAGAAGCAGGTCTGAATTTATAAAGCTTGGTTTCTTCCTCACACCTAGGAGAAGTGACAATTTTCAACAGATCCTGGAAGTCCAGAGATTGCATTTCCCATTTCTCTCTCCCCTCCTGAAATATCCTGTCCAACGTTAGTATTTAAACCAAGGAAAGCTAAGAAGCCCTAGATTTTTTCCATGTTCTGCAGCATGTTTCTAAATTTTGCTTCATTGTAGCTTTGATGGTTTTGCCAACTGGAATCCTTGTTTATGTTGAGGCAATCAGAACATTTTCATAATGGCTTGTATAAAATCATTAACCTGTTCATTGTAATCACCTTATCAAAAGATTCTAATTTGGAGGCCATAATATATAGCTACTTTAGCTAAGCATAGCTAACTAGCTGAACAAATCCAGGTCAAGCACGCACTTACATTGCATGTGAGGAGGGTCTGATAACGAGAACCTCCGCAAGTCTTCCTCCCAGGATCTAATCATCTTGTTGTTCAACACCATGTCTCAACTTGCACTTCACTCAAAAGTATTTGCTTTGGGGATCAGCTCCAACAAACTCCTGCAAACTGGGTGCAACACTTGGGATCTTCACCTGCAGTTCATGGCAGCAATACAAAACAAAGTAGTCTGCCAGCCCAGGGGTAGAACTTGCTTTGTCTCTTCATTCCTGAGGATTGGGAATAAAGAGGGGATAAAATCTAAACTGACAATGTTTTATTAGTTCAGTGTTTTTCAAAAAGAGAGAGAAACTTGATTGTACAGATATGAAAAATTAACAAGTATGCAAAACTTAAAGGAAAACAAAATAATATTGTCTCTGTTTTGTATCATCACTAAACAGTAGATGTTCTTTACATACGGCTGTAAAAAATAAATCGGTGTCAGAATATCTTCAGATGTGTTATTACTGAAGTCCCTTCTTTCTTATTTAGCTAGACTTCATAGTCCCTTGGTCAAGGGCAGTGGTATCCCCAGACATCCACTACAGCTTTGATAAAAAATGGAAGGCGATAGAGATCTCTGCACTTGTGTACAAACCCCACTGGAAGCCCAAATATTTTACAGTGGACAACCAAGCAAACTAAGCCCTATCTTCTCTGAACAGTAGTGCAAGGGCCAGCAAAATGAGATATCAAAGTCGGTGACTTGGAAACACCCACGTTAGGACTTGCTCTTCAACTAGCACTGAAAGAAGAAGGTGTTGCAATTTGTCCTCTGTATAGTTCTGGCACCAAAGAGATCTCCTACAAGGCTGATTTTTTTTTCCCCAGGGTTTCTTGGTTAGAAGTAGAGTCACCTCACAGCTTGGATCCCTATTAAGCAAAGTGTAGAGCAGCTTGCCAGACTATTTCCCTTTGTCAGGTAGGTTGGAAGTCTCCCAAAATGTATTTTTGGGAATGTACTTCTGACGTCAGAAAGAAACTGGTTGCAAGATCACTGGCACTGTTCAAAGTGAGTAGGAAGTATTCCCACCTGTTGCACAGCCAAGGGTTTTGGCCATGAACAATGAGTCATGAATTGGTTTTGATCAACAAGTCAACTGTTATTGTTTCTATTTATCTGGCATCTGGGGCTTGCTAAAGCTCCTTACAAATACAAAGTACGGAACCTAGGAGACGGATTCTCACTTCTTTATTGAGTCTTCTTTGAGAGACCTACAGATGAGTGTCTGACCTGCATGACTGAGGAATGTTTCATCTCAAATCATATATGTAGCAGTCTGGTTTTTTGTACTTGACTAGCCACAAGAGCAGCTTGGGGGAGTGGAACAGGACATGCATCTGTACATTGGGAAATACAGTGGAGATCTGACATTCTCCCACTTCAATGCCATTAGTTTCACAGAAAATGGTACATTTCAGTGTTTGCAACAGTCTAGAGAGGCTGACTGAAATGGGACTGAAATGCATTTTAAAATTAATATTTTGCAAGAACATGCTTGTGATGAAGGAATGAAGCAGGAAATCATCCTGACCTGACTTCTTAGATGACCCAGATAAGTTGATTTAATTAATTTCCTCACTTAATTCTTGTTTTTCCCTTTCTCTGCCTTGCCTGCAGAGGTTGCAAGTGATTTGAGCTGCCCCTACTGTAGCGAGACCTTGACTGCAGCTGGGGCGTTAGTGTAGGTGAGGAAGAAAAATAATGCTAAAAACTATATCAGCTTGGATACGCACTACAGAACTGGTACATGGCTCCTCATGCAGATCCCTCCTTGGGCTGCAGGACACTCACATGGAGTTGTTGTAAGTATGCCGTGAGGTGTGGACCTCTGTTTGTCCTCATGGACAGGATTAAGATGCAGTTGATGGCAGGGGCGGGGGGAAGTAATGGATGTAAGGACAGGTCCAGTGGACAGAAGTAGGGAGGGAAGGACTGGGTGACAGGTACAAATAGAGGTACAAAGCCTTTGTCTTGTCTCTACCAGGTTACTCTCCCCTGTTGAAGGAATGAGAAATGCATCACCTGTATCTAAGCCATGTTTTGCTACTTCTGCAAGGGTGCATAACTCTTGGGGAGGTAATTCCCGTTGAGAGAGCGATGAGAATATTGGAAGCTAGTGGGGAGACATTTTAGGCTGTGTGCACTGTGTAACCACACAAGAGCAGGACTCTCCTGTTGAGCCCAAACCTCATGTTTTGCCATCTTTCAGGAAACTCCTGCATTTCCTTTTGGGTACAGTTTTTGGAACACGACTGAATCTGCTGCTCGCTGCTCTCATTCCCATTTCACCCCAGTACCTCAGGCCTTTACGGTCTTTAATGTAATTAAAGAGTATTAGAGTAGAGCTATTATCCCCACCTCTGTCTGCACTGCAGGACAGATGCACTCTGTGACATCCCTCTCAACTCCCAGGTTGGTGACCTACTGAAACTTGCCAGAGATCCTTTTTTTGCCTGCCTGCACTGTTGTCACCCTAAATAACACTGAAGTTGGTGAGCCCCCTGTTTCTGATGCAGCTGGGAATTTTGTAATTCTCTCTCTTTTCAAGGAAGCTGTTATGAAAATGTGACAAAGGATAGTGGGGAAAACACTTCCTCTGCTCCCTGGTGCACTTCACAAAGCTGTACTTCAAACGCATGTCAAAGAATGTGTTATTAGTACTGAAGCATGGACTTTTTTAAAATTCTTTTTATGTTTGCAATCCTCTCCTCCCTTCATACCCCATTTAAGATAATCTCTACCTTGTCTTCTCTGTGCGAAAAAACAACTTACACAAGCAAGATGTGGGAACTTGATATAATAGAGGATGGACTATGCAGTTTGCCTTTGAAGCTAGCAGTTATATTATGACATATAGAAAATCACGAGTGGAAACCTTTAAAGAAAATCAGGTTTCTTGTGGGAATCAACATCTTTGAAAAATGATGTAACTGGGTAAAGCTGTATCAGATTTTTAAAACAGATTTCTCGTCTTTAATTTTGCAGCCATCTCTGGCCCTTTCCACACTGAAAATGCATAATATTCCCTAATAATGCATTTGCTTGCCTTGCTTGAACTGCTTCAATATAATGTCTGGTCCACTTACGTCACTGAGAGTTCTGCCTGTCATTTTCCTTTTAATATAAACACTGATCTCTGTGGCTAAACTGAAATGGGGCAGTGGACACAAGATTAATTCTTCTGATGCAGTGACGCTGATATTATTTAGTGATGTGGCAAAGCGAGAACATTTTTCTGTAGGAATCTCTGAATCCCTTGGACACAAGTGGTCACATTCATTCTGCAGTTAACTATGAACTTGCAAAGTTTAGATCGTTGCCAAATAGATCTGCAGGCTTTGGGCACTGAAATCCCTTAGAAATCCTGGCCTTAACTAGCTATTGCATATAAACAATTAACAAAATAAAGATGCTTTCCTGCTCTTGCTTACTCCCCTTTTCTTTCTATGTTTGCTCAAACAAATATGTTGAGGAGTAAAAAGAAGTTATTTACTTATGTTATTAATCTTAAATAGTAACTGCAAGTCACTATTCTCATTAGTCAGAAATTAAGACCAAGACTTCAAGTCTGTTTTAAGGTTATTCTGTTTACTAAATATGCAAAATAACTGTATTAACAAAATTGCTTGTTCAGTTGGAGAACAGAGCCCTCTTCTGAAAGATGGAATCCCTAAGCAGCGTTTCAATAGATTGCTGTGATTTTAATTTAAACATTAGTTTTCTCTTTTAAGTTAGGCAAGCTTTAATTAAATAGCAAATTCCATTTTACAGGTAGGCAATGCATGTTCAAGTTGAACTTGTTCTTGTTTACAGTGGAAGCCTGAACGCTGTTTTCCTAAACGCGGCACAAACAACTATTTTTGCAGCTGTATGTGGCTGGGACAAGATATGGCACTTTAATTGTTACTAATTGATGCTTTTTCTTGGTAGTGCAAACAACTAGGGCAACTAGTAAATGAGCAGGGCAGCAAAATTGTCTCTCGTGCCTTGCAAGTGATTGCTTCAAGGCAGGGCTTGCAACATGTTGGCTGGCACACTGTGAACAGCTATGCTGTTGACCAGGCCAAAATTGTCAAGCTAGTAACAAACGAAGGCAAGCCCCTAATGAGGCAAGCCAGTAACCAACCTGATTTTCAGCAGTATCATATAACCCAAAGTGCACCCTGCTTTTGACAGGATCTACTGTGGGCTCAGCTTATCTGAAAATAGTGTCAGTTAGTTCAGGTTTCCAAACATACACGTGTGCTCTGGGTTTGGGATCTTGGTTTTGAGCCCTGGGTATTGTGCCCTTAATTTCATCTGTCTTGATCTGCACAATGAGTTCCCGGCTCTGTTGCCAGACAGACCTCCTTTCACCTCCTGAAAACTCCCCGTACTTCTAGGTTTTCTCCATGGTGTTTTCTTTAGTACTTGCATTCCAGCTCCCAGTGTGGGATACATGGTCAGATGCCCTGGCAGATCTCTAAAGCAAAGCAGTGCCCCTGCCCTGGTGAATACAGCACTGAATTATTGACAGGTGTCACTGGCCTTTTTCCTTCAGCGGTGGGTGGGTATGGAGAGTACATTGGCTGCATAGTTGTGATGTATTATCAAATACACTAAAATTCAAAGCTGTACAGACATGCTGTTTAAGGCTTGCAGCATGTGTGTGGAAGACTTACTTGTTTCTTCAATTACACACAAGTCAGTCCAACTGGAAGCAATGGGTAAAATTTTGCCCACGTGAGGTTTGTACTTTTTTCTAGGTGCCTCATAAAAAGGCAAACAGAGATATAGACAGGTGCCTTGCAGAACAGCTGCGTGACTCACAGCAAAACTCGGTGCAGTGAGAACATGCCAATTGAATTGCTTCCGGCACTGCGCTTGAACCAGCTGGTTGCTCCTTTTGTCTTCTCCATGAGCTTTGCAACATAATGTAAGTGTTGATAATTGACTGCAGGCTTTATAATTAGGCATTATGAGGTAAATGTTTCTCCACCCAGAGAGGAGCTAAAAAAACATTATTATTGATATTGCACTTGAAGGCAAAAGGTGCTCTTTCATTGTTGATTACATTTTTTGGTTTCTTACCAGTTTCCAGCTATAAAATACTAGAGTGACCCAAATGATGAGCTAGTTCTGAAGGTTGTATGAATTTCTACGAAAATGTTGGATGCTCATCATAGTTGAAATAAACAGGTAGGGCCAGATTTTTCAAAACACTTCTTGCCAATGTAAACATATGGGTGAAGTAGCCGAATCCTTAGCACAGCTCAGCACACATTTTTTTTCCCTCACTTTTGTAACTTACCAAACAGTAATGTGTACACCACTGCTGCATCCCTCTGCTGGCCTAGCTTTTACTGTCTGGTATTACTACATGTTGATGTGAAGGATCTTGGCAACAACCAACCCTATTATCCATGGAAATTCACAGAATTCAACTGACATTCCTGAAATGCAAAAGTACCTGTACATTCCACCCCTTGCCTCTGTGAATCACATAATTAAGAATGCTCTTAAAATCCACATTCAACACACAGTCTTCACAAACTTCACTCACATCAACAAAAAAGAATTTCCCACACCAAAATCAAAACAATAACATCACAACACCGAACGGAAGTGGAAAATTTACACGCAATCCACCCCTCGTCCCTTCACCACAATTACAATTGTCCGTATTTTGCCCGTTACCTCTCCCAATTACTATCCTTCTCTCAAATGCCTCATGCCCCACCTTGAGCGCCAAAAAAGGGCTGTGGTGAGTTGACCCTGGCTGGATGCCAGGTGCCCACCAAAGTCACTCTATGACTCCCCTCCTCAGCTGGACAGGGGAGAGAAAGTGTGACAAAACGCTCATGGGTCGAGATAAGGACAGGGAGAGATCATTCAGCAATAACCGTCACAGGCTAAACAGGCTCGACTCGGGGAAATTAATTTAATTTATTATGAATCAAATCAGAGGAGGATAACAAGAAATAAAAACTACATCTTAAAACACCTTCCCCCCACCCCTCCCTTCTTCCCGGGCTCAACTTCACTCCTGATTTCTCTACCTTCTCCCCACAAGTGGCGCAGGGGGATGGGGAACAGGGGTTGTGGCCAGTTCATCACAGATTGTCTCTGACGCTCCTTCCTCCTCAGGGGGAAGACTTCTCACACTCTTCCCCTGCTCCAGTGTGGGGTCCCTCCCACAGGAGACAGTTCTCCACAAACTTCTCCAACGTGAGTCCTTCCCACAGGCTGCAGTTCTTCAACAACTGCTCCAGCGTGGGTCCTTTCCACGGGGTGTAGTCCTTCAGGAACAGACTGCTCCAGTGTGGGTCCCCCCACAGGGTCACAAGTCCTGCCAGCAAACCTGCTCCCGCATGGGTTCCTCTCTCCACAGGGTCACAGGTCCTGCCAGGAGCCTGCTCCAGTGCGGGCTTCCCACAGAGTCACAGCCTCCTTCAGGCATCCACCTGCTCCAGCATGGGGTCCTCCATGGGCTGCAGGGGATGTCTGCCCCACTGTTAACCTCCATGGGCTGCAGGAGAATCTGCAGCCTGCCTCACCGTGGTCTTTGCCATGGGCTGCAGTGGAATCTCTGCTCCGGCGCCTGGAGCACCACCTCCTCCTCCTCCTTCACTGACTGTCTGCAGAGTTGTTTCTCTCACATATGCTCACTGCTGTCTCCCTCTGCAATTGCTGTTGCACAGGTTTTTTCCCCCTTCTTAAAAATGTTATCACAGAGGCGCTACCACCATTCCTGATGGGCTTGGCCTTGGCCAGCAGTGGGTCCGTCTTGGAGCCCATTGGCATTGGCTCTGTCAGGCACAGGGGATGCTTCTAGCAGCTTCTCACAGAAGCCACCCCTGTAGCCCCCCTGCTACCAAAACCTGGCCAGGCAAACCCAATACAGGGTTTTCCTCCTTCTTTCATAGGAACTAAGAAAGTACAAGTGAGAATTTTTACTGAAAGGGGACCTCACAAGTTGTTGCTTGCCCACCAGTAAAACTTATTTATTATGTGAACAGTTCCTGTTTATAGTGAACAAGACTGTGTTGCTATATAAATGTCCAATTATAACTCATCTCCCATTCTTACAAAATAAAGCAGTGGCTGCGTGCGCATACAACAGCCCTAGCACTGCCTTTGCTCTGTAACATTCCCCGCAGTCAAGCTGTACATGCACTGGAGTTCTGTTTGTTTCCTTTTTCTGTGACAGTCTGCTTAATGTCGTATTAAGAAATGAATGAATACAGGTCTAGTAATGGTGGATTGCAAACATGCAATCCTGCATACCAGGAGGAGTGTCAAGCCCACAAGCAAAACACAAGTGTTACAAGCACTACAGGTGACGAGTATGAGCCAGAGCCCTTTGCATTCAAAAGAGACTCCTCCTGGCTTGGCGTGGTTTTGGATCAAAACTAGGGTATTACTCCGTGTAGCTGCAAAGAGAAAAGAGAAATGAAGTAAGTGGATAAGGACAGGGATCTGCTGAGAAAGGCTCTCCAGCTGCAAAATGTGAAGTTGTGGATGTTATACAAGAATCACTATATAATTAAAAAATTGTATTAAAAGTGTGATTTTGTAAAAATAAATTCTTATTTTTTACATTGTTTTGACTGCTGGCAACTAAAATGGTGGCTCTTGTAAAAACAGCATTCTGGAAGAAGGAGACTAGACTTATACCTTGAGCCAATGCTTGTTATTGTCAGCATGAGCATACTGTGTTGTCCATAAACATACAACGTGCATATTAAAGGAGGGAATGTATTGCTAGAACCTGCTGTGCCATGCAATAAATTGCTATTAACTAACTCTTTTAGTATTAATAATGTACCAGACACCCTGTTGTTCCATAAGACAGGAGAAAAGAGAGCGAGCCATTGCTATTGTAAGCTGGCATTGCTGCGGTGAAGTCAGTGCCTTCTGATCTTGAAGAGGGCACAGCGTGAATACCACTTCTCTGGCCCTCACTCTGGTGTAAAATGCATCCAGTTGATTTTTTACAAAAAAAAGGGACTTCAAAACTTTCCATTGTAAAACTCTCTCCCCCACAAATTTGTGGATCTTGAGTAATACAGGACTTGTTTTGTCTGTACTCCCCTCCGGAAACATCAGGGTCCAGCAGGATGGGGGGAGACTCTGTGCCTAGTCCTCAGAGGATATGGGGTGGCTGGAGAACAGCAAGCAGCACTGCGGAGAGGAGTGCAACAGCCAGCAAAGGAACGTGACCGCATATGAGCTACACTGGTTTCTCCAGCAGCCCCCCTCAGCCGTGCCTGCTGTGGTGCCCTGTACTCAAATAGCTGGTCGGGTGGGGTGACCATGCAGATGAGAAACCTTGTCTGTGCTGTCCTGGCCTTACCCTGAATGTTTCTTTGTTTCAGATATGGAAACGAAAAGAGCAGAAGCCCTCTTCAATGACAGTAAGTGAGGGCTTTTTAACCCTGGGAAATCTCCAATTGTTTTAATTAGCATTAATAGTCTCCGAGCACTTTTCCTGGCCCTTAAAAGCCTTTTCTCATCCTCCTGTCTAACGACTGTGACCTTGTACATCACACAGATGAGCCGTGTGTTTAGAAATCCTGCTCAGTCATGAGGAAGCCTCTTTTATTAGTGTCTTCTGGGATTCTTAGGAAGACTGGCATGAAAATAGTGGTGATGGGGTGAAAATCTCTTCTAGTCTACACCCACTGCTGAGTTCCTTGGTCAGTTTTTTTTGCAGTGAGATGTTCCTTCTCTTAAAAATATCAGCCATTCTGTGAGAAAAGAGCAAAGGATGAGAAAAGAGCAAGAGCTGAGGGCTCTATAGAAATCTCCAGCGCTGGGCAGAGAGGAGACATGCAGGTGCTGCAGCATAAGTGCCTATGGCACGCTCCTGCCTCCAGCAGTGCTGGTGTGGAAGCTGGAGGGTGTATCTTAAATGTAAACCCTGCCATCTAGGAAACAGAGGACTGACTTAGAGGCAGTGAGGGCTGCACACTGTAATGTTCAGGACACTTATTTCTTTACTAGCCTGATCCAGTTGCTGTCAGTACCGGTGAGAGCTTTTACACTGTGTCTGCTTAATTATGTATTTGGACATGCAGAGACTAAGCCATGTTTCTACATGAAAGCTAAGATATTCAGATGACTCCTAGATGTACGCAGTAAAATCCAGTGAGTGAGGAGGACTTCAATAAGTAAAGGAACTTAATTGCTTGGGCTAGTTGACTGCTTTACTGTCAGGCACAGCAGCTAGCTGAAAGGTGTACTATAATGTGCTAAAGGCAGGAGAGTCCTTATCACGGATTTGAGTGCATTTTATATTTGAGCAGATTATAGTTAGAAGCAATCTCTATTATAAATAGATTAAAACACGTACTTAGAATACTTCATCAAGTCTAATCCTGCCTGCACAGGGCAGACACCCTGTCCTCTGTTTCCCTGATGTAAAGTATTAGAACTGCATCTTGGAGCAGCGACTGCAGAATCTGCTTCATATATGCTTGTCTTGGATGCTGTAGCATAACAATTCATCTCGACATTGCTACATGTTATTTCCCTACACACACATTAAGTGATGAGTTTTACACCTGAACATGTACCAGCACGTGGTTCAATTGGTGCTTCAAGGATGGCAGCCTAGCAGAGACCTCTAACACAGCCTGCGAGTGAGAAGTGCCCCAAAAGCCAGTAGGACTGAGCACATGCAGAAGAGTTTGGAATAATGGCTCTCTGTGTGCTCTCAGAAATTCGGAATATGTCATTTTCTTTAGTCTGCATTGGAAGGAAGGAAGGACCGTGAGGAAATGTATAGAAGTTACATCAGCCTGTGTTTATAATGCAAATGTTCTGGATTTTGGAATGGCTAGTAGCACAAAATTGTTCCTTATGGAAATATAAGGCAATATGATTGGTCTTCTCAAAGTATTGCTGCAGGGGTTAAGTTGAGGTATGTTGTTTTAGAGATGTTTTTAAGCTTTCAGAGAAGAAAGTCAGCTTGTTTGGAGATTTAATAGTCATAAAAAGCCATCTTTGCTTACAAGTTGGGTTTCTTTTAACTCCGGGAAAGTTTGATCAGTTCCTTAGCATTTCCTTCAACTACTTAACAAGTAATTTAAGATTAAATAGCATCACTTTCTGGGTCAGTTTTAGGTGCCAGTGTTCTGGGGCACTGATGAAACTGTGAGTTTTTCCCTGTGTTTTGAACATTGACTGCTCAGGTGGCTGATAGGATTGTGCAGTTTTAAAAACAGTAATTGAGGATTACCAATAGCTTTCAGGAGGGAAACATGCTAGCGCAGACAGTCTTATCAGTTATGGCACATTCTCCAGTTTTCCTTTCACATAGAAAGTTTTGGACAAGTAGATTTAGATTTCACTGATGTGCATCATCGTGGTTTTTAATCTCAGAACATGGCAGACTCTACACTGAGCACATGAGCTTCTCAATATTGTACGACTTTTTGGTTTTTTTGTTTTGTTTTGTTTTTAAATTTATTAACAGCTTTTAATCTGCTGTGTTATTGCTGCTACTTTTGACTATGAGGTACTGTTAACATAACCTTGCGCAGATCCTAGCAGGAAGGGGCAGAGGTTACACACTATGTGGCTCCAGTGTTTCGCTTCTGAAGACTTCAAAGGCCCTGGAGCTGGCAGCTCTCCAGTGACATACTACTGATTTCTGCTTTGTCCCCCTCTGGGTCACTGTCTGCAGGAGACAGGCAGTGCAATGGTTTGGATTGTGTTGTCACTATGCAAATAATTTTTAGCTCTGTCTCTTTTTCAATGATTGGAATAGTCCTGTCTGTCAACTTTCCTAATGTCTAGCTGAAATCGGGGCCTGGATGAAAATTAGTGGGTCTTGGTCCAGGTAAGATGGATTTGATGCTGTTTGGATGGGAGAAGACAGCTGAAGCAGCTCTGTCCATTGAGGAAGTTCTTAAAGCTGCTGGGGAGCTTCAGCTGCTCCTGAATATCCTGAGTTTAGTGGCTGAAACCATGGATATTTTCATTTCTTTCTGGGTTTGGAGGATAATACCTTTTGTCATGGATGCACACTGTGCTGGAGGTATCCATGCCTTTGTTATCTCTGGCTTGGATTAGTGTGACGCTCTTTGCCTGAAGTGCCTCTCCAGGTCCACGTGCAGACTGCCATTTGTGCAATGTGCAGTTGCCTGTTTCTAGGGGACATCTTGCTGATGTAATCTGTGTGCATGCGTGGTAAAAACCCATGGCTTGGATCATTCCCACCTTAGATTTTTCCTTGTTCGTGTTTTATCCTAATGAGAAATTACCTGGGACATTAAAGTTGGCAATCCCTGCATTTGGGAATTGTCCTGGGTGTGTGGTGAAGGGTTTTGATTCTTGATTTGGGCTGCTCACATAGCTAAGCCTGAATGGTTGACCATCATGGCTTTCCATAATAGTCAGTTGTTAATTCAGGCTTCTAACAGAATGGGTTGTGCATGAGGATCTCCGATCTGGGGGGCCGGTGGAAGGTGTTCTCTTGTTCATGTTAATACTATTAGAGAACCCAGGTGGTGTGTAATTTTATGTATGTTTTCCACAATCATTGGCAAGCAAATTTATGAAACAGAAGAGTAGCTAATACACTCTTTCTTCTTTTTGACAGTCTGTGGGTTACGGCAGAATAGATCAGTCAAGTCAATGGCAAAATCATCATCATTGCGAATAGTTGGTGGATTGTCTTCTGCAGAGACTGGGGACTGGCCGTGGCAAGCCAGTTTGCAGTACAATAATATCCATCGCTGTGGTGCAACACTCATCAGCAATACGTGGCTTGTATCTGCAGCTCACTGCTTCAGAGAGTAAGTTCCCATTTTTGAGAGAACGTGCAGCAGAATGTGCCCCACGTGTATCAAGTTGCGTGGCTTTCCAGATTTGCACCACACCCCTGACTCTTTCCAGGGGAACAATTTTCTGCCTCGGAGGAGAAAAGTCTGGGTTAAGCAGACCCATCACTTGAACATTTCAATGGGAAATTAAAGGCTGACTCTTTGGAGCAGAACTGGCAATTGCACGAGTGGAAATCAATAGTCATTTGGCATATTGAGCTAAGAAGTGCAGAAAAGGTAATGTAAATGGCAGAGAATTTGTTTACTGTTGCACAAAACATTTCTAAAGGTGCTCCTTCATTTTACAAGTAGGTTGCTGCTGGTGCAGGCTGCTACCAGAAGTTATAATCCCACATTCCTACCCCCCCATTCAGCCATCCACTCCCAGTGCTCTTCTGTTTCAAGCGTGGCAATTGTGAATCTGAAGGGCATGTAAAATGGAACAGCTGAGTGAACAGATTATTAACATGCAAAAAGAGTACAGGAAATGAGTTTTCTAGCATAAGAGCTGTTTGATTTGATTACACCCTTTGGCCACACAATGGCTAGATCATGGACAAGGAGCAATGGTGGAGTATGAAACCATGGTTGAGGAGGAAATGCAGGATTGCCCTCTCCGAGCAGCAGCCCACAATTATGTGGGACACAGTATTACGGAAAGTGATGGATGCCTTAGGAATCTAGTAGGGAGCTGGCTTGAAGGAGCTGTACAATAAAGGTGCTCACCAAGTTTAAAGTCCTGAACACTTGTATTTACAGCTAAATACTTACAGTACTCTCACCTTTTTCAGCATGAGTCACCCTCAGAAGTGGACTGCTACTTTTGGAGCTGTTTTGAAGCCACCAAGCTTGAAACGATCAGTCAAGACTATTATTATTCATGAAAAGTATCGCTACCCAGAACATGATTATGACATTGCACTTGTGCAGCTCTCTAAACGAGTTGAGTTTACAAGTAGCATACACCGCGTTTGTCTGCCTGAGCCATTTGAGATTTTTCCGTACAATATTTATGCTGTCATCACAGGCTGGGGAGCACTTACAAATGACGGTGAGTCCCGAGTCTACTAGGTGACCTGTGTGTTACATAAACAGTGTCTCTGATCTACGACTGAACTGATACCACTTCTGTAGCCATATGTTGTATGGCAGCAAGCCTAATTCTTTGTCTATAAGCAATAGGTTTGTTTAATCATGAACAGCAGTTTCTTGTTCTAAAATTAGACTGGACAGAGTTACAATCCACTGAAGCAGAAAACAGGAAGAAGACTGTTCTATTTTTCTAGCCTTTCGATTTCATATTGTAAATTCTCAAGATAGGTAGTCCAGCCATGCATGTGTTTATATAGCACTTAAAAAATTATTCTCCCACCCCAAGCCAGAAGCTACACAGAACTCTGTGGGCTTTCCGGAAAATGTGCAGTGAGCTGCAGATGGTGATTTTCCCAAGCTCACACTCTTATCAGGCCACGCTAAGGGTAGATTTAGCAATGGAACCAAGATGTCTTAATTTCATATCATCTGCGCAAATTGCTAAGAAATTTGCATTCCATGGTATTACATGGAACATGTATAAAATATATGGGTTTGCACTTAGGGCACTAGGTACCACACAATCATTACTTCTGTCTTAATGGTATAGTTCCTAAGTGAGACTACGAGTAGGTACGTTTTCTTTAAGGGCCTAACCTAAACAGATCAACAAGCAAAACCTCCATATTAAACCAAGTCAAGCTGGTCCTCCATAAAAGAACATTAAAAGCTCTTCCTGTATCTTAACTACCACAAAGTAATTCTGTTGATAAATACCCAAACGGTATTTTCCCTCAGGTCCAACTCCAAATGCTCTTCAGGAAGCAACAGTGAAACTTATCGACTCAAACACTTGCAACAGAAAAGAAGTGTATGATGGGGACATAACACCCAGGATGCTGTGTGCTGGATACCTGGAAGGAGGAGTAGACGCTTGTCAGGTAACTGTAGCTGAAAATTAGAAAGGAAAAGTATTTTAATGCTGATTCCAGTATCTCGTTGACCAAATCTTAACTGACAGTGTATTAGTCCTTTAAATAGGCTCCATTCAAACAGGAATTAAGTTGTAAAATGAAATAGCATTTGGTACACATCATTTAGCACATAAAACCCATCCTAAGAGAGCTAAATTAGTATAATATTCAGAATTTAAACCTTTCATAGCGTGAAATGAAATTCTTATTCTGTAACTCAGAATATCTGCTTACAAGCCCATTTGCTTCTCATAGTTTCTTGTGTGAAATCTAACTAGCAATTTGTTTGCAAAGTGATATGACAACACATTGACAGAGATATTGTCAGATACATATTTCAGATGCTGAAATACTAAATATGAGCTAAAAATTAAATGTCTCAAGCAGCCAAGACCAGACATCTGTACAGTTGAGAAGGAAGAAGTTTAAGAATATAGCAGTTAAGCTGCCAGCAAAAATGCAGTATCACTCATTGAAATTAAATTCTGGACTGGATCATCTCATAACAGATCTGTTATGATACGATCTTTGGTAACAGACTTGGATCAGTGGAAGGAAAACTGTCTGAAGCAAAGATAACTATAAGGAAGCTAGGTGTAAATGGACTGGTAAGGATACATGCATGGTGCAGGTTTGCAAATGTTGCAAGGAAATGCTTATGTTCAAACTAAAATATTTCCATAATGATAACTTTTTAAAAGGTAATTTCTATTTATGTTATTTACAAAGAATGAACTCCTAAGTGCTGGTTCAAAACAGACCCTTTTCTGGAATCCCAGTCCTCACAGATTTACGCCCAAAGCCAAACTCCTTGCAAAATAAGTCTGCAAGGCTCAATTCCTCTGTTCCTGTCTGGCTCAGCATTGAAGAGACCTGAACAGAAGGATATAACTGCTGTTTATTTCAGTAAAGCATTTTGCTGGAAGATGGGGTATTTGATCTGTTGTGTGAGGATTGCCTTTCAGCCTGTAAGGTTTCCAGTTTAACTATTATTACCATGTCAAGCTATTAACAGTATCTGAATTCAGCCTTTCAGTGGCTAACATCTTAAGGAGATATTTCCTAATTAGAAGACTATGTTCCTGATTAAATGCTTTTTGAAATGTTACTGCTGCAAGTAACTAAAATAATTTGTTGAAAGGATAGCGGTTACTGTAAAAAAAAAAAAAAAAGTTCCTTCTGGCTTAGATTGCTTATATTTGTGTTTCCCTACTTTGTATGAGGAGAAGGCAGGTGGGGAGCCGTGTTTCACAGAACAGAACAGAAACTTTTTTTTTTAACTGTAAAACCAGAGACCGGTCAGGAGCTTCCATGGCAAACAGGAAAAAGCCACAGACCTTCAACTCAAGTTTCAGAAACAGCCTGGATTCTGCACGAGTGGCAGCTCTTGAAATACTGCTTGCTTTCTTCCCTTATTGGACACACCATCCTGTCTATGGAGAGAATTATATTTTCCCTTCTGATCAAATAAATCTTTTTTTCCCCTCCTCTTTCTCTAGGGGGACTCTGGAGGACCACTGGTTACTCCAGACTCTAGACTGATGTGGTACCTCGTGGGAATAGTGAGCTGGGGAGACGAATGTGCCAAACCAAATAAACCTGGAGTTTACACACGAGTGACTTATTTCCGTGACTGGATTACCTCAAAAACTGGCATCTGATTCTGAAATCAAAAATGGATTTAACTACATAGACTACATGCAACTCATATCTGTCTGTAATTCTGAAAGGTTATATTTTAGTATATATATTCCTGTATAGTTTTGGTTGAAGCAACTTTTGCCCACAGCAAGCGCTATCTTTGCTGTCAGAGATCCTAACCCCTTGAGAATTTATACTAAATATATGAGATTGCTTGCCTCATCTTTGAGCCTTGAAATATTCCCACTTATAAGAAATTATGAACTGACATCATTAAACTAAAATTTAAAAACTACCAATTTACCTGCTTTATAAATAGAAACATTTTCCAGGAAAAAAAAAAGAAATTTTTCTTCAGCCATGGCCGAAGGCTGAAGCTGAACCTTCTTCCTCCAGTGAAGCAAATGCCGTCACAGCTGTGTTTCTAGCAAAGTGAACCCTTGGTTATTCTTCTTAGAGACTATCATCTGCACAGACTGCAGCTGAGACCTTGGATGCTCAACCTGCTCAGTAGCCTTGGTAGGTAACAGTGGATCAGCCAGGACTGACAGTAGGTCCTAGCTCAGGATTTCTGTGCTTGCAGTAAGTTGGAAGGGAAAAGAGAAACGCTTGATGTTCTTCTTTCGAAGCACATTTTTAACAGAAAATTTTTGGTGGATTCTGTGAAGTTCAGGTTACTTGAAAGTGCTATTGTGGAAGTGCTTTATCACAATACTGTGCTGCTACCTCTGTACCAGTTGCCTTCTAGATCTACTCTGTTCAACTCACAATATGCTTAAGATACAGAAACACAAGCTCTACCCAAATTTGTCTGTAATAAGTTTGTCCCCATGAACAACCTCCCTGGAAGGAAACCCAGCATTTAAATTTGTGCTAAAGGAAAAATAAATATTCACCACAAATAATCTGGGAACTACCTTTTTCGTTCAAGAAGTGTGCTTTTCCAAGGGTGTGCCAGCCAGTGGAAACCATCTCACTGCAAAGAAAGCATTGAGTGATACTGTCTTGCTTCACTGATGGATTCATCTCTGCCATGAGTGAATATGATCCTGTCTTATGAGGCTAAAGAGTAATTTCATATTAAAAAACAGTCCCAACAAGAACTTCAGAGTAAATGCAGTCCTTATACACTGATTAAGCACTTTTTCTACCTCTGTGCATAACATCTCACGGATTGCTGGTGGAAGAGGGTCCAGTGACATGACTGTTACTGTTCCCTAGAGCCCAGGCCTTCAATATGAGGATCCAAAATGTCACTCCAGTACTGTCTCCTTCAGTCTTTGAATGGCCACCGCACTGCTGGGGCTGTGAATGTAGGACTCACAGGAGTCTGTATGAGACATGAGAGAAGCTGCAAGCCCCACAGCTGACCCTACTACAGCTGAACATCTCTCCGAAGCATCCTGCCTCCCCTTCTGCTCAGGACTGGATCTCTCCTCAGCCTTCCTGCTGTGCAAGCTCTCCAGTAATCAGCATCCCTGGGAATAAGATGATTGGCATTTCTTGAAAACTCACACCCTGAATTACAAATCTACATATGAATGGAAAAGCCTGTGTTTAAGCCTCAGTGGTGGAGGAGGGGGTTGTCTTATTATTAGGCTCCTTCCAGTCTTTCTACGTATCTTTTGAATTTCAGTAAAAGACAAGATGCCTTATCTCAGAAATAAATCTATTGAAGATTTTAGATTAGTTTTGGTTTTGAAACAGTAGTATCTTTATTCTGATTCTCCATGTCCATTATAAAGTGAAAAGGATCTTGGGACAGTTAGGAGGATAGTTAGATGCAGCAAATCCATTTCCTTAATTTATTGATGATGCTTGTAATTTATGCACTTTTGAGTTGCTGCTATTTTTCAACTAAGATTTTACTCTGGGTCAGGTTCAGTTACTAAATAGAAACTTCATCGTTTTCTATTAGATCACCTGGAAACACTGTTTTCTTCTAGTGTTCAGGTCCCCTTTTTTCGAAGGCATCCTTTGGAAAAAAATTACATCTAGTTTTTTGTGCCCCTTTTTTCTTTGAAGGTGAAAATCATGACAAGTGTCCTTTCTTATAACCAACTGACCCATTGCAATTGAAAGTAAACAGTAGTTGACTTTCATAGATAGCTAAAGCTTTGTTTTGCACTTAAATCTGTCTTTTTGCCTAGAAAATGGAGGGGCAACAATAAGGGGGTGAGGCCCAGATTTGATACAACCCCTATAAACTGGTTCCTACCTCACACTGCAAGTGACATGTATATATAATACCTTTAAAATGAGAAAGGCAGCCTTTATTTCAGATTTTCTTGTGAGAGGCCAAACAGCCAAGAAGTGTGTGGGAGAATGTCTACCTTACTCAGGGAGTCCTGAGCCAGCCAGCTGCACTTTTCACAAATTTTTTAGCAAACTGTCTGGCCTGCGTTTATCTTATATTCCACGTCAGTGTTTTATTTATGAAGACTGTTTGTTTTCTGCCTTAGAATAAAACAAAGAGAATATTGTGTAATTAAAGATTTTTAAAAACCTTTTATTATTGTTGATGTTAAGATTTAGCCAGGATTTAAACAATATAAAGGTAATATGTTTCGTAACATTAAATGTATTTAAAAACAGTTGCTCCTTTTTTGTCCTTTTTTTTGCTTAATAATAAACCAGCTAAAAATTAGTCTATTTTGAATCATACACAATCTTCCTTATTTTGATATAAGACTATTCTAAGACTGCAGCTCTGTCTGCTCATTCCCCATCCTAGGAGCTGTTTGTCTTTAACAGTGGTTGGAGCTTTAGAGATGTTTCAGAAAAGGTAGGACATCTGCTTTTCTAAAATACTCAAAGGTGAATTTCAGCTAAGCTAGCGCATTGCAAATTTGAGAATGAATCTGAAGCTTCATCCAAGAGTCCACCACCTTGCTTCTGGCCTTGGAAAAACTTACCCTTCTAACGTGACATTCCTGTAAATTGGCTGTAGGGAGGTCTGCGTAGCTGATGTACCAATTCTCCTGAGATCTCCCAGGCAGATTTAAAGCACCAAGAAACATGTTCCAAACTTCTGGTTATTCAAATCGGGTTGTTTGAGGCTTGCCCAATTCTAATTTTCAGCCTGGAGCACAAGTTGGAAAGAAATAAGAGGCTGATTGCACAAGGCCTAATCATGTGAGGAGGTCTGTTTGAATGACATCAATCCGTCACCAGAGTTCCTTATTTAAGTAAAGCTTGTAGAAACTCCAATTCCATACTGCTGTTCCTGTTAACAAATTAGAAGAGCTGAGAGCCAAAAGTTATTATTTAACCCAATGAATATTTATCTGGCAACTTGCAGCCTGCGTTAGAGATGCACGTGCATGGAAAACCTGGCTCTTGCTTTTGGAAATGCATTCATGCACATGTCAACGTGGAATCAGCTTAGGTAATTGGTGCCCTTGTTTATCTGGATCAGGATTTTAAGAACATTGTTAACATGGTTTCTAGGAAGGTGTCACTTGCTAGAGCAGCCTTAAGTGACGAGATCCTTCGGCCCACCCCACTTGGAAGCTGGAGTCCTTTTGAACATGCCAGCAAAGCACTCCTACACCGCACATTGTGCCAAAGAGAGGAGACAAAGCCTTGTCAGTCAGCACCTCGCTTCTGCAAGAGCTGAAGGCAAGCCATAGCTTATGGCAGGATGTTTGGAAACCCACTTGAAGGATGTTGATGTGGATTTATGGTAATTTCTGCACTGGCCTGTGTGCTAAACTGAATTGTGTTGGCCTTAGTACTTTCAAGTAACACATTTTTAGAGAGAAAACTACATAGAGTTTTGTCTGCTAATTTGCTTATTAACTAAATAAATCAGGGAAACAGATGCATCCCCCCAAATCCTCACTTTGGAGTCCCCATTAAGAATATGAAATCGTGCCTGGAAATAAGGAAATTAAAAGACTGAAAAAAGAAGTGCAAGTGGCTGGGATTTTCCCAGCAGATGGAAAGGAGATTTGCAGCTATATCAGCTCCAGCTCCTTTTGAAAATACTGGCTCTAAAGACATATTCAATACCTGCATGCAGAATGAATCTACAGTAGTGCACATAAACCAAAGTCACAGGGATTTTGGGCATGAAGAAGCTCGCAGTCCAGAGGTAGTGATGTTCTCCTGACCACAGCCACATACCGCTCATTGATTCAGCAGGTCAGTACACTGACAGCCTTGCTTTGTACCTTTTGCCAATCTTGAAAGCTGCAGCTGACTTTAACATCATACAAATATGGAGTTGAATTTTCTTTTAAAATTAATTTATTTAACCAAATTCACAAAGTTTTTTGGGTCATATGTATTTTTAAAAGAGGACGCTATAGGGAAAAAGAAAAGTCAAATGGCTCCAGATGTTTCAAATTTTGCAGTCTTGGAGAGAAAAATGTGTATTTTTTTTGATTTGGTATCATCAACCTAGAGGGCTCCTCAGTACACCTACTAATTGATGCATTTGGGAACCAGTTTCTTTGGCTTCTGGGGTAAAGAGAATCTGTCCGTTTTTATTTGCCAATTTATCTTAGAATGCCCATGTTCACGGTTCCACTGATGCTTCGTCTTTGCTTAATTACCACTAAACTGTCATGTGAGAATTAACTGGATGATGCTGTTTCTCTGTTTAGGCAAAAGGCTTTTCAGTATCCACTGTTACTGTGCAAAATCTCTTTCATGTGAGATGACTGCATATTGAAATGACTGGTATCTTAAGAAATGCAATAACCAAGACAGAAGGATGGTACGTAGCAGATTTTTTTTTTTTTCACAACACATTTGATTGTCAAGTTCTTATAAATAAGAATTGTTAGTTTAACCTCAAAAATCCTTCATTTTTAAGGAAAGAAACCACAAAATTAAAGGTAAAAATCACTGACAGAACTAAAAATTAGCAAAGGGGCAAGACTGAAGCTGGTATTTTTTGCTGTCTTTAAACTTCCCTTCACTTTTTTTCCAGCCTTTATATCTGAGACTCCTGTTAATTCTATTCATCAGGTACCTGCACTGCTCTTTGAAATTACTTTATTGAAATAACAGAAGTATTTTTATTCTTGTATTTTCTGATTTTTATCTAGTATGTGAAAAAGCTACAAAGCAAATACCAGCCTTAAATGTCAGTTCCTTTACTGGTAAGAATTGCATTCATCACCCTGAAGAACTGCTTTCTGCCTTTAGCCCATCTTTCAGTCCAGCTTTTCAGACTTCTAGTGGCCTCTAGTGGTTCCTTGAAATTTGCCCGATCTGTCTTCTCTAATTATTTCTGTGTGTCATAAATAAGCTGAGTAGCAGACAAGTACTTTCACCCTGATCCTGCCAAAGCATAGCCTGTGTTTGAACGACCACAGTGTTGTCCAGCTGCCCATAGTCTTTGTTACTAATTCAGTACAAAAGCTGTGTATGTTATTGGACTGAGGTGTAAATCTTGAGGAAGACGTGGAGGGTTGCTAGAACTCTGTTTGTTAGAGAGAGATAAATGCTAAAATAATGCATCGGATGCTCACAAAGAGGACAAAACTTGGGTCTTCTTGCCCCGAGAAGTTCCCCAAAACCCAAGCACAATAGAGAAAATGCTTGCTTTTTTTTCTTGTGTACTGTAGGATGCTGATAGTTTGGGGGCTTTTTTTTGGAAGTTACAAATATTTTAAAATATAAGGTAACTGTATACACTGTATGCAATGACATTTTTCAGTCATTGCTTGTGCAGTAGCATGAATCCCTCCCATTCTACCCAAGATATCTTAATGATATCAAGAAAGATTTAAACTCCTCTCACCTACCCCAATGATTAGGGATAACAAAAGGGAAGGCAGGGTTTAAGTTGAAGGGAGATTAAACTGCCTGATGGGAAGGCAGGCAGCGCTGGTATCTTAATCAGAGTTTGGGAAACAGGAGAAAAAATATTTATAGGAGGTGATGTTGAGTTGGTGGTGGAGGCTGAGTGATGGTTGCTGCAGCTTGCTTTCTGCTGGTTAAATGCCGCCAAAAAAAAAAGGGGGGGGAGGGGGGGAGTAAGTTTCCATAGGTCTAGATACCATGTTGGTATATGTTGTATGTTGGTTTTGACCACTTTTTCTCAAATCTGTGCTCCTCTATGGCCTTGGATGCTCTCTAGCATTTCGCAGCTTCACTCCCTAGCCCCTTTTAATGAAATTTTGCCAGTTTTTGAAGTAGGCCACATCTTGCCTGTGCTCGCCTGCGAAAAGTGGACAGTTGCCTCAGCAGCAGGGCTCAGAAACGCTCTTGGTCGTCTGAACTGGTAACGCTTAGACCCAACGGGGATAATTTTTTTGTAACACCACGGTGTGTTACTTTTTGGGGGCAGAAAGTGGTGGTTTTCTTTAGTAGTTCATCCGTCTCCCGTTGGGCACTACCGAAGCAGATGCTGCACGCCGCCATGTCGCGCCAAGCTGAGGCCGGCCGCCCGCCCCTCATGTCGGCGCA
This sequence comes from Burhinus oedicnemus, assembly GCA_008921705.1. Classification (NCBI taxonomy): domain Eukaryota; kingdom Metazoa; phylum Chordata; class Aves; order Charadriiformes; family Burhinidae; genus Burhinus; species Burhinus oedicnemus. Next base: position 93,427 of record VFFE01007252.1, read on the forward strand.
GGCGGGGAAAGCGCCGCGGCACCGGCGCCGCTGTTTCCCACCCCCTTTTCCTGCCTCTTCCCCCGTCGCCGCTGGCAGCGTTCGGGCCTTGATCGCAACGCCAGGCCGCCGCGGTGGTGAGGGCGGGCGGCGGCGGGGCCGAGAAGGGGGGGACCCTGAGGTGGGCGGCGGGGAGGCGGCGGGTCCCGGGGTAGGCCGGCCTGGCGGGTGGCGGTTCCCAGCGCCTCAGGAGCGCCCCGAGAGCGGGTCCGTCGAGGTGGGGGGCAGCAGCCGGTCTGGCTCAGTTGGAACCCGGGTCGGGTTGGTTTCTGTCTCGGTTCCCCGCGGTAGATCCGAGGTGTCGTTTTTCCCCCGTTAGCCCTGCTGGGCAGTCAACAGTGGGTCTGGGCGCCCGCTCTCTCTTCGCCGACTGAACAGGGAGCCTGCGTCGACTGGGATCGGTCTCTGGAAACCCTGGCTAGGTGAGATGAATCCAGGCCTCCCCGCCATCCCAGCCTGCTGAGCAGCAAGTAATTAACACTGCTTCAGCCTGCGCTGACTTGGAGGTAAGAAACATTGTGAAACAGGAGCTACAGCTCCTGTGCCTTCACTGCTGTTCGGAGCATCTTAGACATTGGTAATATGTAGCTGCTCAGTTTGTCCCTGGGTTATGTCCCACAAGCAGCTGAGGCTTTAAAAAATGAGAGACATTACTTACACAGTTAAATAGAAGACTGGCATTAAAACTGATAGTGTTGCCTTTTAAGAGAAACAGGTGAGTGTATAAATGTCAAGCATCTGGTAAGAGCTAGCACAGTGTTAGAATGGCTTCCCCCCAATATTACATGCCTTTCTTGCAGACAGATTCAATACCAGTTGAACTAAAATAAGCAATACAACTTGGATGCAGGAATACATTAACAAAACTTTGTACTAGAGCCACTTGAAAATAGTACCACTAAGTCCTCTTTTGGAAGGAGGTGTTTTGCTGTACCTGATGGGTATGCTGGCAGCAGCTCAGTGCTGTAATGGAGAATGCAGGAGGAGAACTGGGAATTGATAAATATATTGGAAGAGTCACTTTCAAACGGGTCTGTGTGATATAGGTGGAGAAGGTTCTCATGTGGGTTGGTTGCACATCCTCGTTTACAAAATGCTGTTTGGGAGGGCACACTGATTGAGATGGCTGTCAGCAGCCACAGCGGAGGAAGTTGAATGTTTTTATCCAGGGGTAGGTTTATCCTTCGCCACCTTAGTACCACAATCTGTTTATGTTGGGCAGTCCCAGAGTGCCTGTGCTGTTTGTGGAGGTTGATCATGGAGGAGCAGAAGAGCTCGGGGATGGTTGCTTTGGGCTGTTAGGAGGTGGTGCTGGCTTGCTTTGAGAGGAACTTCCAGTCTTGTGTCCCAGGCAGTGGCTGAAATGAAGGCTTTTACCTAAGCAGAGACTGAAGCCCATGACTCTCAGATGAGATGTGTTGTTCTCTGGCTTGAGATCTGGGTCCTGGGATGATTTAGTAACATTGGCATTGCTTGCCTTCAGCCCTTGTGTGTAAGGGCACAGGAAACTGCACTGAAGTGACTGGTGTAGATTGTGATGAAGGTGCCTCATGTTGATTGTTTTGTGTGCTAGCTTACGTGTAGGAGTTAGTATCCGCACTGTGAAAGAACTTAACTGGCAAGATTTGTGGCCTGCTTTCAATGTAACTCTGTCCCTTGCTGCACCACTTCAACACTTTCTAATTCAACCTAAAAAAATCAAAAGGACAGGCTGCAGGTGCCACACATCAGAAATGTTAAAATGTTTGCCAAAATCACCTGAACAGTAAATAGGAGTTAACCTCTGGGCAGGACTGCCTTAAAAGCTGTTTTAGGGTATGTCTGTGCTCTCAGAGAAAAATGTGCTTAGTATGCCTGCGCCTTCACTGTTCAATCTCATAGGAGAAAGAGTTGTCAGTCACGTCTGTTTTCCAAGGCAGTTTGTAGGGAGTTGAAATAAGATGTGTACCTTCCTAGTAGTGATGGGAACTCATGTTCTGGGTCAAACATGGGGTCTATTTTGCTTGTACTGTATGTGGTGGCAGTCACCTGCCAGCTCTAGGAAGCACCAATTCTCCGCCTGCGTAACTAAGAAAGAAGCTTCCCAGTGGCATTTTTTTCCTAATGCAAGTGCTTATTTATCACTAAGGTAACTTAACGATGGAAAAGTCTTTGCTAATGACTGAAGGTCTTAATAGCACAATTTTTTTTTTTTCTTAAAATCTTATTGAACTGTTTAACTTGATGTCTTAGTTAAGTGTTGCATTAATTCAGATCTTTGGGTATTGATTTCTTCAGTTAGCTAAAATGGTAACTTGTTTCCGAAGGATTTTCAATTAACATAGAAATAATGCAGCATAAATAATTGTTCCTAGTCATTCAGGGATCTTGTATCTTTTCCAAAAAAAAAAAATCCAATCAGGTCGATGCAAGTTAAACAGCTTGGAGCTGTTAATATAAAATGGAATTGTACTTTTAGTAAATCTAACTGTGGCAAATACAAGAAGTAAGTCTTGTGTCTCCTCAGTGGGGAAATTAATATGTCTGTATTTTGAAATCATTTATTGAAAGTTTGGGGGTTCTTGTCTTCTGGTTCCTGTGCATTTTAATTACCTAGATATTGTGGTGTTCTGTCGGCTTCTTAATGTTCAAAGTGATTGCTATGTAACATCACTTCTTGTGTTTTTCAGTTCTATTGAAGAATTCAGTGGGGTGACCAACTGTGAAATTGCATCCAATGTAACCAGATTATTTCTTTTTGTAACTCTTCTAGTGTAAACAAATCAGGTTCCATCATGGCGGCAGACTCTATGGAAATTGATGATGCTTTGTATAGGTAAGAACATCTGATTTTTAAGTGTTGCACTTGACTTTTCAGCAACGCTTATGTTTACATGCAGTAATGTGAAAGACAAGGCTTGAAAACACTATGTACAGCTGGTTAGGTAAAGGTGTGCGCACTTGTGCTGCAGTGTCCCTCCTTTTGTAAGACAAAAAACCCAAAATGTTCAGGAAGTGACATAGAACCCACTTCTTGCAAAGTTAGTGGTGAAAACTGATTGAATTGAAGATACAATCCGTATTTCTGCAAAACTGTTCTTTTATTGGTCTCATAACAGGTGTTTTCTGACCGTTACTAGTATTGACCGGTAAAAAACATAGGTAAATACTATGGAGTTGTACAAAGTTCCAGTAGTACCAATAATATGTGCTTTTTGGAAAACAGGAATAATAATTCTTCTATTTGTAATATGGATTTTCTTTCTGCCTTTAGCTTGTTTCCCATTTGACAAAGTAGTTACTCCTCTCTTTCTTGTTCCTCATGTTCTTTCACTACCTTCTTTTTGCCTTCCTTTTTGACATTATGTAATTTATCTCTTTCATACTTTCATTTATTCCTCAGTCTTTGCCATACATCTCTGTTCTCATGAACATCATCAGTATCTCTGTTATCCTCCAGACTTCAGGGTGTTGGGTTTTGGGGGTTTTTGGTAGATATATATATTTTTTTTTAATTATTTAATTTTTTATTATTATTATTTTAATTTGTTAGCTGGGAGTGGCTTGAGATTACTTGGCATGGCAATAGTTCAGAGAGTGTATACTGGAACAAATTATATAAGTGGAAAAATGCAGTGGGATGAAAAGCTTCTTTATGTGTATATATATATAAATATTTTTAAAAATCACCTATCTGCTGGACAAATGAGGCTGCTTCTTTTCAATTCAGTGCAATGCTTCCTCTGTTGTATGTGTCATTTTACTTTTTGACACTAGTCTTATGGAAGTCATACTTTTCCTTGGTGGAAAAGGTGGTATTTATAATGGTTTAATTGTGTAGCTGGAAACTAAGAGTCTTTCGGAGCTCAGGATCTGACTACCAAAGCTGCTGCACCCTCTGGTTTGAAGATTTCTGATAACAAAGAAATCTTTTGACTTGCTTGTGTCTTCAGTAGTTAATTCAAATAACGTACTATCCTGAATAGGTTTTACAGTGATTTAAAAATAAAAGTTATTTCTCTTCTCTAAAACCTGGCACTGAAAAGGTCTCTACTAAATGCATTTCACTATTTGGATTGTAAGTGCAAATATTACCTGTGATACTCATTTATTTTCTAAAGCACTATACAGTTCAGATACACGCATGCTATGTCTTCAGTTGCTTGTTGGATGGAGGGCTGTTAAATAGAACTATGCATGTGTCACTGGTGACGCAGACTCATCTGCAGAACTTGGTATTGTGGATTAGAAACTGATTGGGTTGATAGAATAACTGAAAATATTTGAACTTTTTTGAAATGACTGGGAATTCTTGACTTGCTCTCATACACTCTTGACTCACTTTCATACGCTCTTGACTTTATTTGTATCTTGTTTTGATCTGAATTTATCTTTGCTGTAGTCGCCAGAGGTATGTTCTTGGAGACACGGCAATGCAGAAGATGGCTCAGTCCCATGTATTTCTGAGTGGTATAGGTGGTCTTGGTGTGGAGATTGGTAAGTTAGGTAACATTTATTTAAGCAGACACAAGTGTATGTTAACATACTGTCCCAGAATACATGTAAAGCTGATTTTAGATGTAATAAGCATGTCCAAAGTATCTGAGTTAATTTTTATGTCCCTGATGTGTATAAGTTACATAGCAGATGTAGGAAAGATCCTGGACTTTTCTCTAGTAAACTTTTTACCAGAACAACATTGCAAATATTACTTTAAAATGTGCTTCTGTGGGCTGGATTGCTTTACCCAAAATCTTGCATCTTGGGTGAAGGTTGAGGGTGGATAATCCAAGTTATTCCTTTAGACATCAGTATCAATGAATGTAATGCAGGGACAGCTAGCTATAGCCCGAATTATCCCCGTGTAGGGAATGGGGGGGTGGGAGGTAGGACAAGGTAGGAGAACAGGTGCAATTTGGTGAAAAATGTGTAACTGCCTTGGTGCAAGAGACTCCTTGACGAGTTCCCTTACCCTTTGCGAGTAAGACTGGTCCTGGCTGGTTCTTACCTGGTGTATTACCCTTTCAGTCGGCTTTAATGGTACTCTGCACCAGATGCCAGAACATAGTCATGGGGTTTTGCAGTTTATTGTCATTAGTGTCTCTGTAGTGATGTTTGCGGGATGAACAGCTGACAAATGACAAATGTAGAGAGCCTTTTTAACCTTCTCATGTTATTCTGCTTTCAGTGGTGCTGTAGAATGTTTGAGCCAAATGTAAAAGAGAACAAACCCTTAAGCTGTGTGAAGTTCTTAGTAATGACATACTGTTATTGTTCACCCACATAACTATTCAGTTATAGATTTGGAAGAAATCTGCAACAGTCCCTCTCTCTTTCTGTTTTGTTTTTTTTTTTTTTTCAGCCAAAAATATAATTCTGGCTGGGGTAAAGGTACGTAAAACAGTTCTGTTGTTGGGTATTCTTGGGTGAGCAGGAGAAAAAGGGACAAGACTACTAGCTAGCTTGTCTTAAGTTTCTGAAACTGTCTTTTGGTAGGATTGCAAAACATTTGAGGACCTGGGGGTGAAAACTTTTAATGTTGTTCTAGTGGTGTGGTCTGAGTCTCATGTTAATGTCTACTGCACTCTGAAATACTTCATATAATATTTTAGCCAGCTGCTGATCAGACATTGAATCCTTTTGTACAAAGTGGCCTCTCCTAAAAGGAGTGCTATAAACTCAAAACCCAAACTATTCAAAATATGTTATCCTATTCTGTCATCCGTCAGAATCCTTTTGTGTAGACATTAGAATGGTTGGGTGTTTTAACCCAACAACTACTTTTATGCTGCTAGGATTAATTTTATTAGAGAGAAGCCTTTTAAAACTGATTCTTCCAATAAAAAAAAAACAAAACCACTTGTTTATAATTTTGGGAGTCCATTAATTTACAGATCGCAATTGGCCATTAATTGCAGTGTGGCAAAAGTAATCCTCGGTATTTAAATGCTCTCATCACTGCTAGCTTGGAGGAAGATGCTTAATGAAGTGCATATTGCAGATGTGTTTCTGTCTCTCAAACAGTAAGAGTTTTCTTGGAAAAGAGGTTGGAGGAGCTTGTTCTTATGCATGATACAACTAAGTCTTCTGCAGTGCTTGTCCTCCAGCATTTTATGTGGGACTTAATCCATCCTTTTGGGTCCTATGAGGGTGTACACTTCTTCCAGTAAATGCTTTTTTGCTGAACTTTCTTAGGCTCTTACAGTTCATGACACCAAGCAGTGCACGAAATGGGATTTGGGGATCAACTTCTTCATCCATGAAGATGATATTACCAGTCAAAGGAACAGGTTGGTGAAGTCTTTGGAGTGAGGGAGGACTGAACTTGACTAGGAGTAACAGTTTCATCAGTGGCAAAAATAACAGTTCATTGTCCAAGAGCTGCTAATACATATCAAATACTTGTTAAACCTTCTGGAGCTACTGGCTTTGAGTACAGCACCCAAGTAGATATTGGGGGAAGTCTAGGTTGGGAGTGGTGTTCTGGCTGAGTCAAACATGTCACTTCTTACAGTTGGGAGCTTGTAATGTGAATTTAATAGCGGGGGCCAGGATGCATTTCTTGCTCGGGCTTTCTTAGCCACCTGCCCGAGACTAGAAAACAGCCATGACACCAGACCATCATTGAGTCCTGTTGTATATTGGACAGAGCTGTTTTGCTCAGACCTGCTAGGAATTTAAGTGTGAATAAATGGGTTGGTGATTGTTGCAAGGAGACTTCCTGAGGGAGTCTTGTAGGGCATGTATGGTATGAAATTCTGTATTGAAAATACAATTTTGTAGATGCATAAAAAAGTTGAAAGTTGCTGTTCTTTCAGGGCTGAGGCCACACTTCATCGTATTGCAGAACTCAATCCATATGTCCATGTAGCAGCATCAACTGTGCCACTAGATGAAACCACAGATCTGTCTTTTCTAAAGCAGTACCAGGTATGTCACTCTTAAAGCAGTTATATGTGGTATTTTGCTCAGAGCAAACAACTTGGGGTTTTTTTTATGTAAGTAAATAAAATTAAAACAAACTTTAAAGCACATTTTAAGATGAAGTAAAGAAAGAAGTAGGTCTTGTATTTGGACTAATCAAACGGTCACGGTTGGTTTTTTTTCAAGGCTGAAATGGTGGTTTGGTGTTCCTAGTGGTTTCTTATGACACTTATTATGGAATTTACCATGATAATAAATAGCTAAGTGAGATTGCTATACAGTTATATTTTTTGTTGTTGTTTGAAGGTGAAACTGTGACTTTTTTTGCAGCTGCGTAGCACAGATGTTCTATATGTATTTTGTGTGCTGTATTCCAGGCAGTAGAAACTCAGGCTATATAATTAGAAAGATCATTTATGTATGTATGTATCTAATGAAACGTAAGCTCCTCTGTGGTGGAATGAGGATGTTTTTAGTTGTTCAGTCAGCTGTCTCCTCCCTGTGTGCATGGCTCAGTCTGAGTTGGGAACTTTTACTGTGTGGTTATCAGTTATACCCAAACTCACTAAGTTTCTGTATGTCCCAGCTATAATAAGCTATGTATAACTGAATGGGACGCAGTGCATATGCTTTGTAACCCAATACTACCCTAAACTTTAAAAGAATGCTTGCAGAAATTGTATGTCTGCAATTTGATGAGCACTAGTACTTGAAGCTTGTACAGACTTCTTGGTGTGCACTGATGAGTACCATTTGTGCTTGTTTTGCTAACTTTAATCTTAAAATTCAAGATCTACATTTTCTCTGAGATTATCCATAACTGTTTTCGTAAATATTCTAATTAGGTTTTAAGTTTCACAGCTACAGTAAAAAAAAAAAAAAAAAAAAAGGTGGGAATTTGCTGTTCCTGCTCTTGCTCATCTTGTTTCCAGAACTTGTGGAGCAGTAACCCATCTGTTGTAATGTGTAATGACAAAACTGACTCAAGACTGCTTTCTCTGTTATGTGTGGGGAAAGGAATCAGGACACCTGAGTAACTTACTGTTAGTACTACTTTTTCCATAGCCTGAAGATGTTGATTGCTTTCGGTGTCTTAGATTTATTTCTGTTCTTGTTCACAGTGTGTCATATTGACTGAAGTAAGTCTGTTGCTGCAGAAGAAGATTAATGACTTCTGTCATGCTCAGCAGCCACCTATTAAGGTAATATAAAAAATTAAACACATGAATAATTCATATGAAGAACATGCTGGAGGTCCAGAATGCTCAATCCAGAAATGGAGAAAGCTGGTTATGAGATATGTAGTTCTATGCAGATGGCATGTTGATGGATCAGTATGAGTTTTGGGGGTACGATGCTGGTACTCTGTACAGGTGTCTGCTGTTAATCTGGCTATCAGCCTAGATAACCATAGCTTTGTTCTTTAAAAAACAAAAGCAAAAAACCCCAAGTGGTTCTGTTAAAGAAATAGTTTTCACTGTTAGCTCATAATTATTCTGAAAAAATATGCTGAGACCAAATGTCACAGTAGTAGAAATGCAGTATTTCACTATTTCACCGCATATTGACGTGTTTCCTGTTTTCTGTGTAGGGGTTCTGAAATGCTCATGCAGGTTCAAATGTCATGAATGCTGTGCTATATAGTTAGTGGCCTGGGTGCACATGAAAGGTTTCCACTGTAGAAGTTTAACCTGCTAGCCTTGGGCAAGGTTGAATGTGAGAGGTCATTCCTTTGGCTTGTGCTGTTTTAGGGATACTCATGATTTTTACTTTCTCTTGTAGTTCATCAGTGCAGATGTATATGGAATATGTTCACGTTTGTTTTGTGACTTCGGTGATGAATTTGAAGTGCTGGATACAACGGGAGAGGAGCCAAAGGAGATCTTCATTTCAAATATAACGCAAGTAAGGGATAGAAGTCATTGTGCTGCTTTAATTTTTTTTGTAATGATTCGTTATTAGCTATGTGACCAAGCGGAGCGTTTCACTTCAGCAGCCTGCTAAGCAGTTCAAGATTGGCAGTATAGCAGAGGCAAGCAAAGTTACTTTGTTCTTGTGTCTTGATCAAAAACAGTCAGTGATAACGTGCTAATATTGTAGAGCATACTGGTGCCTCCTGGTCATTACATGCAACATAACATCACAATATTGAGTCTCTCTTTTGAGAGAGAGAGAAAGAAATGAGGAGATATAGAGAGCACAGGACATGGCCTTGGCGTGGGAATAGGTTAAGTCTTCTCAAGAAGCCTTGAAATAGGCTTGAAAATAGCCCCTTTTTATGAGAAACTGCAGCACGTATAGAGGAGGACTACTGGAATGATCAAGGGGATTGAGAACCTGTTTTGAAAAGAAATTTGAGTGTTTGTTTTAACCTACCAAAGCAGAGGCAATAAGAAGAGGATATTATTGCTAATACTTTCAGTGCAGAATGTCCAGATGTCCACTTGATCTTGTATTATTGTTTTATAAATGGAAATGACTTTAGCTCCTTCTCTCAACTCTGGAAGTCCAGACTATAACGTCACTCACAGCAAATCTTTTTTCATATCTCAGTTTAGATGTAATAATAACCAAACTAGAAGGGGCTGTATAGCAAGTTGAGTTTGATCTGAATTACAGCTCATGATATGATGATTTGGGTAGTCTGTTCTTTGATATCTTTAAAAGGGAATGGGTGACTTGATTGTTCTCATTAATTACATAAAGAATACACAGTTATGTTTCATAACTTGTTCTGATTGCCTGCCAAGTTAAGGAATGAATGTATATCTGTGTGTGTATATATATATATATATTCTGTGATTCATAATCTGATACTTGAGTTTAGTTGTATCTTGCTTCCACTCTCTGAAATGTAAAACTGACCAGAATTACAACTCAATACCAAAAACACCATCAAGTGTCTGTTCTTGTCCTGTGGACAGGGTTGAGGTGGCATTCTGTCCCTAAATCAGAGAAGAATTTTCTCTCGTCAACTCATTTGCCATTCTCCATGCCACAGAGAATAATGTAGTCCACTGGCTGAGACCAGCCCTGAGGAGAGGGACTTGGGGGTGTTGGTGGATGAGAAGCTCAATATGAGCCAGCAATGTGTGCTCGCAGCCCAGAAAGCCAACCGTATCCTGGGCTATATCAAAAGAAGCATGGCCAGCAGGTTGAGGGAGGTGATTCTGCCCCTCTACTCCGCTCTTATGAGACCCCACCTGGAATACTGCATCCAGCTCTGGAGGCCCCAATATAAGAAGGACATGAACCTGTTGGAGCAAGTCCAGAGGAGGGCCACGAAGTGATGAGAGGGCTGGAGCACCTCTCCTGTGAGGACAGGCTGAGAGAGTTGGGGTTGTTCACCATGGAGAAGTCTCTGGGGAGACCTTAGAGCAGCTTTCCAGTATCTGAAGGGAGCCTACAAGAAATCTGGAGAGGGGCATTTTACAAGGGCATGTAGTGATAGGACAAGGGGTAACAGCTTCAAGCTGGAAGAGGGTGGATTTAGATTAGATCTCAGGAAGAAATTTTTCACTCTGAGGGTGGTGAGGCACTGGAACAGGTTGCCCAGGGAAGCTGTGGAGGCTCCATCCCTGGAATTGTTCAAGGCCAGGTTGGATGGGGCTTTGAGCAGCCAGGTCATCTGATAGGAGGTATCCCTGCCCATGGCAAGGGGGGCTGGAACTAGATGATCTTTAAGGTCCCTTCCAACCTAAATTATTCTATGGTAAGTTTTATGCTACTTAACTGAAATCTTTCTAATACTGGCAGCTCAGGAAGGGGTGGCAGGAGACTTCATAGGCTGGGCTTGCTTGCAAATCCACTGTTACAGCCTGAGCTGCACCACAACGTCTTGATGAGCGGTCTTCTGACTGCAGAGGGGTCTCTGTGTGCATGGGAGGTTGGCATGGCATCCTGTAACAGGATGAGATGTTGTTTGAGATTCCTGCAAGTGTAAGCTTGTTTGTTTGTGATCCACTTGAGGCTGTATTTAAGGATGTCCAGCTTTGTAAGCTTCGTAACTTTCAAGAATGAGTTTTGGGTGTCCTTTTTAAGGAGATTCGATGGAAAGGAAGCATGGATTAATAAGGACCATTCACAAGACTTTATTTCTTAATGCCTGTGAAAATTTCTTTGTACATATAGTCTATTGTAGGTTTGGAAAAAGGAGATAAATTTGCTACTACTTCAGAACAGAACGATGAATTTGACTGCTGAGAACTAACAAATGCAGTTTGCTAACATGCTGAGAAATGTAAGAGGTAAAAAAGAGAATGTCTGTGTTATGAAAACACTTTTAAACTGAAAAAGCTATCATAGCTAACTGCCTTGTTATGGCAGAACTGAGGTGCTGAAAGTATTAGAGGCTGCAGTTTCAACAGGCAAAAAGCTATGTGTCTACGATGAAGCATGACTCCTTTACACAAGACACTTTCTTCCTTGCTGACTTTGCCATTTTCACTTTCAGTCAAATCCTGGTATTGTCACTTGCCTTGAAAATCATCCACACAGGCTTGAGACAGGACAGTTCTTAACCTTTCGGGAAGTTAATGGAATGTCATGCTTAAATGGATCCACACACCAAATAACAGGTAAACTGTTGCTGACTCATTTGCAAGGTATTTATTTTTTGGCCTGTTTTAGCTCACTATAGTGTTAGTTACTGTAGCCAGAGGACTGCTTGGTTGTGCAGACCTCCAGTGAGCTTACACAAAAAAATTGCTTTCTGGTGCAAAGGTCTTCTTAGTGTTGTCTTGACTCCATTTCCATTTGGTAAAGTCTTTCAAAACTCATCTTGCTGCGTAAGGAGCAATGGGAACTCTCAGCTAGTGGAAACTAGTTGGCAGCCACTGAGGTTTCTGTCATTAGTTTGCTGACAAACCTGTTGTGTTTTTTGGAGGGTCCAGTAATGCCTGTGCTTCTGTCATGGTTTTGGACTAAATTAACACCACTCTGTCACTGTTTGCCTTGTAGTTTTTTGGGTGAGTTTAAGTGTACAGGGATGCACTGACATCACTCAGCTTCTAAGCATGCTTTTGAAGTGATTGTCATGATTCATGTTTACCCTGCTTTGGTCTGCATCATGCCTGTCTCAAGGCATACTGCTTGGTTGCTTTTGGATGCTGGGGAATTGCCCAGTTCCCAGATCAGAATGCATATTTGGAGCAGAAGAGAGAGTGGGTCGGTGGGGGTTGTTTGTTTGTTTTCAACTATTTTGTGGTCTGAGGGAAGACCAGTACCCTTGAAACATGTGGTTGAGTCTGTTTTCACTGGACCCTTTTGTTTTGCTAGGGCTGCTAGCTACCTGCTCTGGCACAGGGGTTGGACTAGATGATCTCCAGAGGTCCCTTCCAACCCCTGTGATTCGGTGATTCTGTGATGCTGTTCAGTTCCTTCCTCTTAATCACAGCCCAGCTTTTGGTTTCAGTTTTCCATGAATTAACAATTTTTGTGTCTTCTTGCTTTATCTAAATGATGCCTCAGGTGGTATGAGAGGAAAGATGTGACTTAAATGCTCCAGCTGCCCTTTTTTGATTGCCCGTTTTTCTAGTCACAGGGCTAAAATCCTACTCTGAGCAATATACTGGACACTGCTGTGCACAGTCTAAATAAAACCGAGAGTGACTTCATTTTTGTTACAGAGCTGTGGTCATCAGAATTCTTGTTAAATCTGCTGCCACTTTAAAAAGCTTATTTCATAACAGATCATGTGAAACTAATACTTTAGCCCAGAAACTGGCAGAGAGGGACAGTCCTGTTAGGAGGATCAGCTGTGTTTATGCTTTCAAAGCAAGGTTGCACAGTGTAAAAAGCATTGGCAAACCCCCACTTTATTGTATGCAGAATTGCAGTATCCAATGACACTTTTAATTATCAGTCACTGTTTATTCTCTTCACTTTCCAGTGGTGTCACCTTATTCCTTCAGCATTGGCAATACATCAGATATGGAGCCTTACTTACATGGAGGCATAGCAGTCCAAGTGAAGACACCCAAGACCTTTTACTTTGTAAGTGTGTGCTTGACATGACCAGGTTCTTGAGTGTTAATGGTCTGAGCACTGGAAGTGGAGTTCAGCAGATACATGATTTGGTTACCCACAATTTCGGTTTACGCTAATTTTATTGGGTAAGAATAGTGATACCGATTTACTAAACTGTAGAGAATAGGAAATACTTAAAAGTTACCTGCGAGTGTAGAGAAAAGTATTTTTGGGCAGCCTATCCCTGTACTGCTGGAGATTCCATGAAGGTCTATGAATACGTGGTGTCTTGGCAGCCTTCTGAGAAGAAGAGGCAGTTGGATAAGAGGGATTGCAAGCTACATGGTGCTGTGTGCCTTCTGGGCCCACAGAAAGTAGATCCTGACTGCCCTCAAACATTCTTCTAAAAAGCTGGGAGCGAGGACCAACTCCTTCTGATATGAGAATGCGCAGCTCAGTATCTTGTCTCTGTGTAGCAGTAGTTTCCTGTTCTTCCTGAGTGGGGAAGTTCTACAAGCAAACAGCCAGTTGCCTATAAAATCTCTGGTAGCAGAGCAGTTTAAGAGATGGGTCTTGCCACTAGGATGTGAAACATCTCTGACCATTTTTGATTGACAAAACTTACAGTAGGTGATTATTTTATGCATCTTTTCTGGCATTAATAATGGAGAGAGTAATAGCAATACTAGTAAGAAAGGATATTTGGTTCTTAGTCTCTCCAGGAAGAGTATTGTTTTGTCAGCTAGCAATGACTCTTGTGTCCTTAGGTGGGTGTGTTGTTACCATGAATTCTACTTTTTCCAGGAACGGTTGGAGAAGCAGATAACAAATCCATTATGCCTTGTTGCGGATTTTAGCAAGCCTCAGGTAATTAGCATGTGGGGATTTGGGCATAAGTGCTTTAATGTTAAAACTACATGGAATGTAATCTACAGCTTTATGTATAGGACAATGTAATTTCCTAACTCTATTCTGTAGTAGTTAAATACGAGTTTAAAGTGTGAAATAAGAGTTGAGGTATCAGTTTGCGTGATCACACAGAATATACATTATGGTTTATACATTATCACCATAGAGGCTCATTATCCATGATTTGCACCAAGCATATTGTAAATGCATAGCTTGGCCACCTCTGCTGTTTAAAATCTCCATTTTTGATAAGTCTTTAATTCATGGGAGTGTAAATTTTGCAAGTGACACAATGTTTTTTCCTGTATTTAATGATGTTTGGTTGATAAAAATCACACTGGCATCAAAGCTGGGACAATCACAAAAAGGTGATCATAGATTGGTGGGAAAATGGAGTTAACAGTGTAAGAATACATTCTTTTTTCTTTCAAAAAATGATTCGGAGCTATTTTTAAAATCTGAGAGGAAGCTAACAGTATTTGCCTCTAATACAATTTTATTTAAGTATTATGGACATGCAAGGCATGTAAGTCTCGGACTCATTAGAACCTTAAACTAAAAACGTTGACCTAATGATTGTTTGTTTGATAATGTAAGGTCTGACTTGCCTGTTTGACCCTTAATATTGGGCTTTGGTATTGATATTTGGCAAAATGCAATGCTTTCTAATATCTAGTTAAAAGAAGATTACTGCATTTTCCAATTTCAGCACTAAATTCTTTTGGGGACTCTTTAGTTGGACGTAGTTGAAGTGGGTGCTGAAGGGTATTGCATTGCCACTGAGTAATACTTTATAATCCCTGTTTGTAAAAACATTAGTGTAAGGTATTTCAAATTCACTTTTTAACACTATTTAAAAACTTTTTTGGAGCAGTATAGTTAAGAGACAGGGAAGTGAAATGGTAACATAAGAGTCCAAATAGTTGCTTTCGTTTTCTTCAGTTTTCTTGAGTTTGTAACTGATCAACAGCTATTGTTGTCTTAACAGGCACCTTTGCAGATCCATGTTGCCATGCTTGCCTTGAACCACTTCCAGGAGAACTTCGGTCGCAGACCAAACATTGGGTAAGGCAGCAGTCTTGTGTTTGCTAAGCCTTGAATCAGATAGATCTCTCCTTATATTGTAGTTACTGGTTTGATGTGCAGCAGGGTACCTTGTCTGTCTGGTACTTAACAGGTGACGTAGAAGTGAAAAGTTGAAATGTAGATGCAAAAAGTTGCCTAATGCATGTCTGGATTTGTAACAGGGCTTTCCCAATATAGCAATGCCACTCTCTGGGCTCAGGTGGACCAAAAATGCTTCTGGAGGAGGTCTTTCTCTGTTGCAGTTTTTTTCACATTGTGGTATTAATTTGGAAAAGTTATTGCGTCGATTCCTGAATTATCTTGTAGCTTACGGATTTAAAAAGAAAAGAAGTCTGAAGGATTTGTTTTTCATTTTCAGTATGTTTTTTCAGCTGTAGTTCTTGATGTGTGTAATTTTGAGTTAATTGAGACAAAACTACTTACAAAGTGTAAATCTTAAGACTGGGGCTTCTGCACTGAGACTCCTGTTCTTGAGCTAACCATAACATTTAGAAGTGTGTCTTTAATCTTCTATGTTAAAGCCAATATAAATTTCCAAACTCTTCCTACTGTATCCAGTACTTGTTTTCTCTGTTCAATGATTCCTGGCCTGTTTAAATGATCGTTATTGTTTCTGCCCTGGTGTCTAGATGCCTTCAAGATGCTGAGGAAATGCTGAAAATAGCCATGTCTGTAAGTGAAACACTGGAAAACAAAGTGAGTAAGGAATCATTGTCATTATAAGTCATTTTTGATGCACTCATTTACTTGCCTACAGGTCATGTTTTAGTTGTTGGTCCTTGTTCTGGTCTTTGTGTCCATCTTTAGATGGATCAGTTTATTTTCTGAAACAAGGAAAGAGAATGGTGTTTCAGCATGGGTTCAACCGAATGTTCACCTGACATGAAGGCTGAATCCTGTGGCTATGTGAATCCAGTTTTTAGATAAATGCATATTACAAGTACAGGTTACACAGTGGATCTGTCTTGGCTGGAAACCTTTTTCCTAGTCACTGTGAAGTAATTTGTCTGTCTTCTACTGAAGAACAATAATCCATGAAACTGTCAAGCACCAACTTGCTCGATTGAATGGATAAATCTGTTGTTATGTCTTATTTTTCAGCCTCAGGTGAATGGAGATGTAGTGAAATGGCTGTCTAGGACTGCTCAGGGATTTCTAGCTCCTCTGGCTGCAGCAGTGGGTGGTGTTGCTAGCCAGGAGGTCTTGAAAGCAGTAACAGGAAAGTTTTCTCCATTGCAGCAGTGGGTAAGGCTGTCTTTTTGGTTTTGTATCTTTATTTTGACAGTGATGTTACGAATGTGTGGTTGCATGTACTGCTGTATGATCAAAATAGGCTGAACAACTTCTACAATGGGGCGGGGGGGGAAGATTGAGACTGAATTTAGGAAAAATATAATGTTTTTATGTGTACAATAAAAGTGCAACCCATTTTAGTAAAATTTTCGTATTTGGGATTCAGACATCCCATTCTTTTTTCCCACAAGCAAGGAGAGCATTGGCCTGTCAGTGCATGGCTGCAAAGGTGTGACATAGTCCAGATGCCAGCTTAAGCTACTGTATGTAAGAGCAGTGCTTTCAGACTCTCAGGATAAATGTCAGAATGAAGTTATATTAAAGAACTTCAGAGTCTTATTTGGACAGATAACATGCCTGTCAAAAGTCAATAGCTTGCAGCTCATGTTTCAGTGAGCTTTTTTCCCTCAGTGCCCAGGTGTTTTTCCCTGTCCACTAAAATTGTGAAGTGAACTATAGGGAACTGAATGCTGTATAGTCTTCCACTGACAGTAAAAACTTAATGCTTCTAAATTTCTAGACTCTTGTACATAGAAAATATTTACTTTGCTTTTTAAATGAAAATAACATAATAATTTTCACAGGTTTTTATTGTGTTTTTTTCCTTTTTTTTTTTTTTTTTTTTTTTTTTCTTTTTTTTTTTTTTTTTTTTTTTTACAGCTATATATAGATATGTTAGACATTGTAACACCTCTAGAAAAGATGGGCTCTGAAGAATTTCTGCCACGGTAAACATAACTACAATCTGCTGTTTTATGTGTTGTTCACATCTGAGTCTCCAGCAGGCACAGAAGATGTCTTTTAAAGTTAGTTCAGTGCCGTTTGCTGGAGGGACAGGTTTGGCATTGAGAATATGTGTCATATTTGAGCATGGGAGGACTAGGAATTATAGGTGACTTGGTCTGGTTTTCTTAGATCATGTTGAAGTGCAGTTTGGCATCAATGATACTACTGTGATAAATGACAGCTTACTAGTCTTCTGTTTTTGTCTCCTATGCCTGCATAGGGGAGATAGGTATGATGCCTTGAGGGCCTGTATTGGAGACTCTCTGTGCCAGAAGCTGCATGATCTGCATGTTTTTTTGGTGAGTATGATTGACACTGTTACACTTTTTGCACATGATACAGCTAACGTCCACTGTCTTCAAATAATGAGAGCAGCTCTGATGACGTGCCACTGCAGAATAAATGGCCCAAAATTGTAATAGGACTTCATGGTTTTCACTTACATTTCTGACTCTAAAAATGTCATTTGTTTAGGTTGGCTGTGGAGCTATAGGCTGTGAAATGCTAAAAAACTTTGCACTTCTTGGTGTTGGTACTGGGCAAGACAAAGGATTGGTAAGTTATCTGTTGACCTCACTTTGCTTATTAAAACAATGTGACAAGGAAAAATTAAATAATGAGTACTTAAAAATGTTAGAAGTCTAAGCCTTATTTCAGGTTGATCTCTGCACAGAGGGTAAAATGACCTCAGCATAGAGTGGAATTAGTGTGCAATTAGAAACAGAAAACACTTGGATCAGTCTTGCTGTATTTTGATTTTAAAACAAAATTTAATCAGTCAGTATATGGCAGAGCTGTTAGCCACAGTGGATGTGAACAGGAGTGCTTTGTTTTGACAAGTTTCTGTAGACATTTCATCAAGATTATTGGTCAGTGCTACACTTAAATTGTAACTTCAGCTGTTGCTTTTGCCCCTTCTGACTTAGGTTACAATTACAGATCCAGACTTGATAGAGAAATCCAACCTGAACAGGCAGTTTCTTTTTCGACCTCATCACATACAGGTAGGCTTTCTTGTTCAATAAACTTTCTGTACTATTGTTCTATTTCCCTGTCCTGTGTCCCCACCGAGAGCTGAACTTCTAAGCATATGTACTTCTGTCCAGACAAGACTTGAAGGCTGTAATAAAATCCAATATCTTTTAAAACAATACCTAGAACTACATTGGCATCCCACTTACCACTAGTATAAGTTGAGGAAAATTGACTGATCTTAATTTGTAACGTCTGATCTGAATTTGTACTGGCGTCTTTGACTAATGAAATCTCTCGAACTTGAGAATCAGATGAGGAATGCTGTGTTGCATAAGAAGCTGCTATGGATTCATATGCCAGAAATGCTTTACTATACCATTGAAATTTGGGGAGAATAAAACAAACCAACAAAAAATAGACAGCGCTGGCAGAAGTATTCTCAATAGAAGAGCTACTGCTGAGGGAACTTGACTGAAGTTGCTATCTTCTGACTTAATTCAGTCTTCATTAAGCTGGTAAAGAGCTTGGCAAAAAACCACGTACATTCAGTAAATGCATCATACAGAAACTGTTAATTCCTTAGAAGCAGAGAGAATATCCTTGTACTTGCAAACACAGCACAAAATAAAAAAAGTGGCTCAGATCTTGACAGCATTGGGGAAAAGGGATTCCTCTGCCCAAAACCAAGCGGCTGAATTTTCTGCCTCCTGTTTATGTCTAACAAATCTGGGAACAGATTACATTCTGAGTGGATAGATAAATGGAATGTGAACACTGCAAGCTTTCAGAAGCCACACTGTCTTGAGTTCCACTGTTTACGTGCTGATCCCTAGGTAATTGAATGTAGTGTGGCTAGAAGTGTCAGGCAGGTTAAGAACTCTGTTTCAGCTTACCTTCTGAAACTGGTTTTGTGTGGAATGCCTTGCAATAATGTGATTATTCACAGGTATTTGACATGTATGCTGCATAGACATAGTCACAATAACTCATGGGTTTATCATCTGACAGTCATGAACTGATGGCATTTTGAGAGCATGAAAGGCAGCATGTGGCATCCATTTCAGTTACTTGATACACTTCTGCTGCACCATTTAAGCACTTTCACCTTGTGGTCTCTGACACACTAAATAAAGCTAAAAGTAAAACTAGATTAATAAGATATTTATTAGTGAGGAAGGTATATAATTAAATAATTTCCTTTATTGTATGTTTTGCATACTAACATTTCTGTCAGTGAATTGTTGTCTGAGCAGCAAATGAAGTTGATACTTCTGTGTCCCAGATGTTTTTTATTTGAATATTTTTGAGATATATATATATGTATGTATTTATACTTTCAGAAACCTAAAAGCTATACTGCAGCAGAAGCAACTCTGAACATCAATCCGTACTTAAAGATTGACTCATATATTAATAAAGTTTGTCCAGCCACTGAGAACACTTACAGCGACGAATTCTACACCAAGCAAGATGTGATTGTGACCGCTTTGGACAATGTTGAGGCAAGGAGATACATTGATAGGTAGGTTGTGGAAAGGAAGCCAGGGCTGCTTTTCATGTTCTTATGTGAACTCTGCTTTTCTATTCTTAACCTTCCTGATCTGCAACTGTTTATAAGATCTGATAGCAAATTGCTCAGATTTATCTTGCGCCTTTATAGGGATTCTGGCTGAGGGGAGGAAGGGGTTTATACTTACAGTGGAAACCAACTCTGCTGTTGCATGGCTGCTACTGTTCACATGGCAGATAGCCTTGGAGTGAGTGCTTGAAAATGAATAGCTGTCAAAGTCTGATGGGGGAGGGGAATACTGTGGCAGTCTTAAGGTTGAAATATTTATGCATAAGAATACATATTTAAGTTTATAAGTAGGAATGTTTACATTTGAAAAGAATTAGTAATGCTCCTAATCCAGGTAGGCTCAGGTTTATGGTATCCTGATCTAACTTGAAGTAGCTCTTCTTATTTAATCTCTCCTTTTCCCAAGTTTGTTGTAAGCTTTCCACTGTTCTGAAAGTGCCTAGAATCAATTCTGGTTACACTCTGGTAATGTCTGCAAGGCAAGAGTGTTGTGATTACGTTGTATTCTGATAATCTCTGTCTTTCCATGTCAGTCGTTGTGTAGCAAACCTGCGTCCTCTTATAGACTCTGGAACTATGGGAACGAAAGGACACACAGAAGTTATTGTGCCGCATCTGACAGAGTCCTATAATAGTCACGTAAGTGTTTTAAGACCATTGCTTACCTTCTGTAGCTAGTTCCATAATGCCCTCTGATTCTTTAATCACTTATATATCTGTCTAAAATAAATGGTCTATTTGAGTTGCTGAAGATCAGTACTATTAGGAAATAATTACTTCCTTGGTTTCTGAAGAAAAGCTCACAGGATATAAATTTTGAGCAGACTGGAGATATCATGTCTACTACCTAGCTGATGATTATGCCTAGGCCAATAATTAAAAGCAACTACTATATGAATCATGAAACACAAGCTTTGGAAAAAGTCCTAATTCTGAAGCATTTCCAAGGGACTGACTGTATCTTTATTTTTTTTTTCCCTACGTGAAAATTTCCTTCTGAATAAGAATCTAGTCCCACAATGGCATTCCAAACTGGTTTTGTACTTGTGGGTTTCCTTCTTAGAACTGCTTTCTGCCTGCTCATTCTGTTCTTGGTGAATATCACCTCCACAGGTAGGTAGGATGAACACAAGCCTCGGTAGTAGGAATTAGTTTGCCAGTTTCTATGAGCATACATAACGGTTCTGTTTGAATGAGGAAGGGGTAAATGAACCTTTAAACTCTTGCAGTATCCCTCTGTTTAAGTTCTTGTGAAACTGCCTTTACAAGATAGAAAATCACTGGTTGAAAACAGCATGAAATGATGCCATGTGGACACAGAGACAGGATTTTGGGCATCCTAATGGTCTTGCTAGAGTCCACAAAGAAAGAAGTCTTCCTGGCCTTGAGTGAAAGGGTGTATTTCATCTTGAGACTGTATGTGAACGTGAACTGTACATCTTGGGAAAGCTGACTGGCAATTTCTTCTGCTGTTTGTGTTTCAGAATTCAGTTTTGCTTTCCAGTATTGAGTTTAGACTGTTCTTCATAAACAGAAAGTGATATGTTAGTGTTCACAAAACAGATTTTGTTCTAGGCATAAATAAGCCACCTTGTATTTTACAACAGTGGAGTTCTAAACTTATGTCTAGAAATTCTTGGTGATATTATTAGCAATAAGCTTAAATAAGCCTGCACTTACATGCAACTCTCCTTAATTACAGCGAGATCCACCAGAAGAAGAAATACCTTTTTGCACCTTAAAGTCTTTCCCAGCTGCCATTGAGCATACAATACAGTGGGCAAGAGATAAGGTAAGGGAATAAGTTTACTGGTGTTCAGCATAACTTAATGTGTACTTGAAAAGGTGGGGGATCTGATGCACTTCTTGCAAAATGCCGTATTTGTTCTTTTTATTTTCTAGTTTGAAAGTTCATTTTCTCACAAGCCTTCATTGTTTAACAAATTCTGGCAAACCTATCCATCTGCAGAAGAAGTTTTACAGGTAGGGGAATGTTCCCAGGGTAAAATACACGGTTTAAACTAACGCTTTAGGGATTTTGTTTCTATTTAAGTTCAGTGAGATTTGGGTTATTTTCTGACTTTATTCAGAAAACCTGAAGACTTATTTGGCCAAGTTATTAGCTGATCTTTCGTGGGAACGGTATTTCTGATGTGTCTCATAATTAAGATCCAAAGTCTCATGCATGGGCTGCTTCTCTAGCTCACACGTGCTCTGTACATGATGTAGAATTTCAGAAACACTGAGGCACTGCTAGCAAGTGTATAGTAGATGTCACACTGTGCAACCAGCGGGAAAAAAATGAAGGGAAGACTTAGTTTCAAGTGAATTCAACTATGTAATAAACTAGATTCAATTGCTTAATATATTTTCTTGTAAGTCTATAATGGCCTATGGTCCATAGGACTGTGTGAAAATAAGTCAAGTAGACCACAGCACCTGGGGAAAAACCCAGTGGAGAAGATCACCTAAAGGATGATATTTCACAAAGTGACCCTCTGTTTCCTTTTGCCTGTAACTTCCTAAAAACATATTTACTGTTTGACTGGATTGGGAGGAATCTTGTCTGTTTTAAGATTTTCATATTTCCTTCTCTGTCTAGAGAATAAAATCAGGGGAGAGCTTAGAAGGCTGTTTTCATGTTATTAAAACACTCAGTAGAAGACCCCGAAGTTGGACTCAATGTGTGGAACTAGCAAGAGTGAAATTTGAGAAGTATTTTAGCCATAAGGTAGGTAAGACTTGGAAACGAGGTGGCACTAGGCTGATGAGGATTTTAGAAAACTCGGTAGCCCTAATAACTAGGTGTCCAAGTCTTTGCACTCACTTCCATCTCTTCATAAATAACAAACTGTACTTGAAACTTAAAAATGCTGCATCCCTTCCTCTTTCTACTGTAGCACTTTTAAGTCTGTTTTATTAACTGACTTCTAGTGGGCTCTGTTCAGTAGTCTCTATGCAGTTTTCTTGGCATTTTTCCAGCTTCCTAGGTATTGTGTCTTTCCAGAGCAGCAGGATTATCAGATGTCTTTTACTAAAGGACAGTGACTTTTTGTTTCCCCCGCTAAACTTTTTTTACTGAACTCATCTTCATATCCCTGATTTTCTAAAAGATGTCACAGAAAGGTTGGCTGAAATAAGAGCCAGTCATTCTGAGAATCTGGTCCACAGTATTGCTTAAAGTGTTTGTGTCTGTAATTTTGTAGGAAAGATGTGATCATGATGTTGTGTATTAATAAACATATCATATCTGTGCGTATGGAAGCCCTGGTGGTAGTTGTCACATTGAGAAAACATTGCATTCCCAATTGTGAATCAATATGCAAGAATCCTAAAGTGACAACAGGGTGAGGGGAATGCTTTGCTTGTTAGATTGATTGTCTTGCTTGGACTGTGGACAGATGAGGTGACATTGTCATCTTTGTCCTGTGAATGAATGGGCAAGTCACTGTCTAGTAGCACTTGTGTCTTTAAGCTCTCCATCTTGACACAGGCATCTTAGATTTTCTTACCTCTTTAAATTACTTCAACGGCATATTGGTGTGTCTTAAAAGCTGTATCAAGATTTCACATCATTACTAAAAAGAAGCTTAGTGTGGTCGTGTCAATCTGTATATGACAAATTACTAAAGCTACTCTGGCTTTTCCTCTAGGCTCTTCAGCTCCTTCATTCATTTCCCCTTGATACAAGATTAAAAGACGGAAGTAAGTACAAATGCCCCTTTGTGCCTGTTGTGAATTTATGGCATGTCATGCGTTGCTGTTTCTGATTCATTAGGATTTCATCTTAAGTCTGTCTTCTTACCAGGTTTGTTTTGGCAGTCACCAAAGAGGCCACCTTTTCCGGTGAAGTTTGAATTTAATGATCCTTTGTAAGTATGATACTGCCACTGATGCATTTTATAGCATCCTATAAGTGCAAGGCAATGGCTTTATAGCATGAGAAGTTGGACTGGTATTTGATAAGTATTAGTGCATAGTCTTATGTTGTGGCAGATTCAGTGAGCTGTCTCATACTTTTACTGCAGATAATTTAACTTTCACTGACATGGGATTGGAGGGTGCTGTGAGAAGTTCTGACAACATCTAATGTGAAATGGCTTAGAACAACCCATTTCATTTATTTTGTGACTGCAGAATTACTGAGTTGTTGCTGTCGTACCCCCCTCTGGCCCCCATTGGCCCACATCATGAAATGCAGGATGTGCCAAATTAAATTGACTACTTAAAATGACCTAGTGGAGGGACCCCTTTTCTTCTTCATCACAATTTGGGTCTGATCTGGATGGCTTGGATATTACAGATAATTTTAAAAATTGATGTGGTTGAAGGATTGAAAAGCCTTTATCTGCTGCATATCTACACCTGCTTTGAGAAACTGTCTGGATAGCCATTTTTAGTCTGGGTGAAAACTGAGACGATGGCAAATATCAAAGTATTTCTGAGGTGAAGATTTTTATTATCATATTGATGAGCGTTTGTAGTTGTTTTCCTGACTGCGGAGGTTAAGGAAATATGGTTTTCACTAAAGAACCTCTTCACTCATCAAAGTTTGCTTAGTTTTGGGGAGGACTTCTGAGTCCCTCAAAATCTGTCATCTGTTTTGTACTGTGTGCACTGAAGGGTGGAAATTGTTGCTCTGTGTGTGTTTTCAAGACATCTTTGAATACGATTGCAAACCCGCGGGCGACTAAAGTAAAAAAAACCCAACCAACCAACCAAACAAAAAAACCCAATTATCTTCTTCTCTTCTTCAGGCACTATGGTTTCATTGTGAGCGCAGCAAAACTCTTCGCAACAGTGTACTGTGTTCCTTTCACAGAAAAGGTAATCCATACTGTAACAGTGCTCCCATCGCGTAACTTGGATGTACGTGTTCAGTTTTGGTCCGATGTCCAGTTGCCAGTTCTTTCCAAGAACTGATTAAAGTGATTCTTAAAGTAATCTATCCTTCAGCACTGGCTCTTCAGCAACTGATTACATTTAGTCGTCTTTATTTAAATCCCTAACCTGCAGAAGAAATGAGTAGTGTACTGGGTATTTTCAGTAAGCAGTAAATTCAGGAATTCTTGTTTTGGTGGACCTATTTCCTGTGCCACATAATCTTTTTAAGGTATTTTTTTAATTAAGTGTCTTAGCCATGGTCTGGGAATTTTATTTTTTACTATTCACAGCCTCTGTGTTGCTTATCCTTTGTTTTTCTTGATACCCTTTTCCTTTTCTAATTGGATCTTCCTGTAAGTCACATTTACACTTCAGTTCTGTTCAGTTTTCAAGTGCTAGGCACTTCACACCACTCTGGTTCACTGTGGTAACTGAAACGTCACTTGGTGTTTCAATGATGATGTTTCACTGAAACGTCATTGAACGTTTTTGGAATTTTTTTGTTTTGGTATTCTTTGAAATGCTACTGGATATACAGTCTTTTTTGGGAGTCTTTTTGAGTTGATGTGAATTTAAGTTGTTTTTCTTCAAAACCGTAACAGGATTTGTCAGAGGAAATTATTTTCAAGATTATTTCAGCTGTGAAGGTACCAGAGTTCAGACCTTCAAACAAAGTAAGTGAGATATTTAGTTTAAAGAAAAAATGTAATCCACAAGCAGTGTCCCACATCTCCAACTACTTCTTGCATTGATGCTGATGAGAAATAAACACAAATAAAAATGTGTATTGGGGAAATAAGAGTGTGGCATACAGGACTGCTTTAACTTCATATAGCTATGTATCTATGTACCAGATGCTAAATGGAGGATGTGGAGGGTTTTGCCTTTTGCAAATGATTTGTGGTAGCATCGTTTTCCATGCACGAGTGTGCTTGTAAGTCTGCAAGCTTTTTTTAAAGTTTATATGAGTCTATACTATTTTAATAAAAGTAGTAAAATTTTATTCATAAGTAACTTTAAAACAATCCAAGACTGCTGTCAACTTTTTATTTTGTTTCTAGGTAATATAAAGGAAGTGTCGTTACTTTTTTGTTTATTTTTGAAGTGTTAACTTCAAAACAGCTTAAGCGTTATTGTGCAGTGGCTAGCATTTGTCATCACTTAAAATTAGGAAATATTCCAGAGTGTATTCGTATTTTCTTGCCCAGTGTTAACACTTGTCTCATGAATGCT
Source organism: Burhinus oedicnemus (assembly GCA_008921705.1). NCBI lineage: Eukaryota > Metazoa > Chordata > Aves > Charadriiformes > Burhinidae > Burhinus > Burhinus oedicnemus. Next base: position 119,081 of record VFFE01007252.1, read on the forward strand.
TGCCTTGTGAGACAAAACTGATACTTTGACTCAGAATCACAGAATGGTTGAGGTTGGAAGGAATCTCTGGAGACCACCTAGCGCAATCCCCTTGCTCAAGCAGGGGCAGCTAGAGCAGGTCATCAAGGACTGTGTCCCATCGGGTCTCTCTGAGGCTGGAGACTCCGCAACTTCTCTCTACTACCTGTACCAGTGTTGAACCATCCTCGCAGTTTTGGTTGTGGTGTTTTGCTTGTTTTTTCTTATGTTTCTTATGGAATTCTGTATGCTTTGATTTGTGCCCATACCCCCTTGTCCTGTCACTGGGCAGCAGTGAAAAGAGTCTGGCTCTGCCTTCTCTACTTTACCCCATCAGATATTTATACACATGGATAAGATCCCACTGACCCTTGTCTTCTCCAGGCTGAACCATCCCAGCTCTCTCAGCTGCTCTTTGTATGAGAGATGCTGTAGTCCTTTGATGATCTTTGTGGCCCTTGGCTGGTCTTGCTCCAGTAAGTCTCTGTCTGTCTTGAACTGGGGAGGAAAGACTACAGGGAAGACAGGAAATGTAGTACACTTCGCACTTGTGCTGTACAAAGTTCACGTATTTTATTACTCAAGCACTGCACACACTTGCAGGTTGTACAGACTGATGAAACAGCAAGAAAACCAGATCATATTCCAGTCAGCAGTGAGGATGAAAGAAATGCTATTTTCCAGCTGGAGAAGTCTATACTATCCAATGAAGCTCTGGAAAGTGAGTAGTGCAAACTAGCTTCATAGCTTTGTAACATCCTGCAATTGCACTGCCAGTAGTATGACATTCAGGTCTTCAGATAAAGCAGTTCTGTAATTCTGCAAGAAGACGATAGCTGATATCTAAAGCTTTCTGAAGTGCTGTGCAGATAACTGTTCTTATTGCTTGACATTACCCTATTCTTCTGTATTTCTGAGATTCTTGCAAGTTTTAGGGTTCTCTGTTATACTTGTGTATAAGTACAACCCTGATGACAGCAAGCAGGCAGCAGTGAATTGAACTCTGAGGAGGGAAAGGGTGCTGGCTTGATCCCAGATAGACTGAAAGCGATTCTGGTATGAGGAGGTTGAGAAGTTACTAGTTAGAATCAATCTGAAATTATGCTAAATTGTGAAAGCTGTTAGAGTTGTCTTCAGCGTCTTCTAGATATGTTAAAATGAGGATGTTGGAATCCCATTTTTGTGCCTGGCCACGTGAAGAGGTCACTGGGCAACAACAACATGCATGCGTTTTTAGTCTGTGAGCACAGGGGTGAAAGATTAGCTTAGCTCTAACCCATCCCATGGAGTGTCAACCCTAACCTCTGTCTCCCATGCTGCTGAGTCTATAGTGAAATGGTTACAGATAAACAAAGCTAATAGAGGGAGTTCTCACAGGATGGAGCTATAGCAAGATGGGGCATATAAGAAACATCCATAGGACTGTCCAAAATCTATTGGTGGTGTTGCAAGGAAAATAGAATTATGGAGCTCTGTTGAGACTTCTTTCATTACTCACTTTTAACAACTCGTATTGATAGGGTCATTTCTACTGCATGGGAAAGCAAGTTCTAAGTAAGGCACCAAGCTACAGAATACGAAGTTTTTAATTTGTTAAGGTTCTAGTTCCTTATAACTTATGTTTAGGACATCTTCAGGTTTCTAACAATAATTTTTGCTCTCCCTCCCCCCCGCCACCCTTTCCTTCACGAGTAGGTGACTTGCAAATGAAGCCCATCTCCTTTGAAAAAGATGATGATAGTAATGGGCATATAGATTTCATAACAGCAGCATCAAACTTGCGAGCCAAGATGTACAACATTGAACCAGCAGATCGATTCAAAACAAAGCGCATTGCTGGAAAGATTATTCCTGCAATTGCAACAGCTACTGCTGCAGTATCAGGGCTGGTGAGTATGCTTTTTAAAATGCGTATTTCTCTCTTACTGTTCATTGCCTAAAACCACTGTTGTCTGGATTTTGATTAACACTAACCTGACAGAGCCTTGTTAAAGAAATGGATTTATTTCAAACTTAATAATCTTTTTTTTCCTAATGTACCAATAGAAAAGGTCACTTTTGGTTCTAGATGTGGTAAGCCCTTGGTGCTTTTATTTCTGATTTACTGACCGGAAAGAGGAGTTGGAGATGAGCATTTTGGTTTGTTTTCTGCAGTTAATACTAACTTCCATCAGAGTGCCACTGGCAAGAGTGGAAAGCATCTGTTCTGTAGTAGTTCACATCCATGCACCTCAACGGAACTGCATGCTTTGTGGAGGTGTCTTGAATTAACCAATTTTGGAAGAGTCCTACATTAGGAACGCTTTTGAATGTTTTAAATATTTCCATTAGCAGCAATAGAATTTACTTCTGTGGTGTACTGGGTTGCATTTCCAGATATGATTTACTCTGCCAATTGGACAAAGGCTGGTCTCATTAACAACTTACTCTGTAGTTGCTGGCTTCTTAACTAAACTAGTGTTGATAACACAGTACCTTAGACCTGTGTTTGGTCTCATGGAAGTATGGGATTCTTATTTACTGCAGGTTGCACTGGAACTCATCAAAGTTGTGGGTGACTATCCAGCTGATGCATACAAGAACTGTTTTCTGAACCTAGCCATTCCCATAATGGTCTTTACAGAAACTGCTGAAGTAAGAAGAACAGAAATCAGGTAGGAAGGATGACAGCAGAAGGGCGGTATTTGGAAACCTGCTAATTGATGCTTAGAGCTTGGTGAGCCGTTACAAGGAGTATGAAGTTTGTACAGTTATTAAATCCGGGTAACCAGATTAAGGCCTTACGTGCTCACATAGCAGAACTGTGAATGGAACCACAGTTCATGGTCATACTCCAATTAAACGTTATAGATATTCAAGGTTGGTTTGTTTGGTTGTTTTTTGGGTTGTTTTTTTTTGTTCTTTAAACTTGGAAGATCATGAATCACTTAGTGCTTGCTATCAAACTCTTACTCATTTACCACATACTGCTAAGTGGTATTCTTAGTATCGCCAAGGGTGTCCCATGATGCATTGCTCAAGAACTTCCTGTTTGGAAACTGCAGCACATAACTCTCCTGTCCTAATTTTAAAAATAGTGGTTTTAAGGGCTTAGTTTTATTTTCAGTGGAAGCTGTTGCTAGTGAGGGTTTAAAAATCTAGATGAGTTAGATGTGTGGCGTGGTTCTTAATAAACATCTTGTCTGCACAGACTGGACACACATCTGCATCTTAGTCAGTACAAGAGCTACTTTTCAGTAGGTCTGAAAACTAAGTTCATTGCCAGATACCATGTTTACCCAGAGTTCTTACTGTGTCTTGTGCTTAGCCAGGTCAAAGGGCTGGAGAAATGGCAGCAGAGAGGGAAGAGATTTTTGCTCAAGATAAAATAGCAAGGCGCTAGAAGACATGGCAGTTCTTCAATACATGTTTAAAGGAAGTGCTTGGGTTCATGTTCTAAAGTAACAACCTTTCTCTGTAAAACAGAAATGGGATATCATTTACAATCTGGGACAGGTGGACAATTTATGGGAAAGAGGATTTTACTCTGTTGGACTTCATAAATGCTGTCAGAGTAAGTACTGTACTGGGTTAATACAAGACAAGGGGAAAGGGTTTTCTTGTTTTGGGTTGTTGGTTTGAGGGGTTTTTTTGGTTCATTTTTGTTTTGTTTTTTTCTTTCATGAAGTTATTGTTCAAACCAGAGTAATTCTAGAAGGGATTAATGTCAACAGGAATGTCTCTAAGTAAATGTGTCCAAGGCTACTTTCAAATTCTTTGTTAATTCAGTTGACTCAAATGTATCGTAATAAAACTTCTGTCAACATCCATGCATTAGCAAGTTTTCTGGTTGGGATCCTATGGTTTTGAATAAATTAGTTGTAGCATTAGCTGTAGTAGTATCTGCTGGCTTGTGCAGCTGTCCTAGTCCTTTAATAAGCTTTAATTTGTGAATTCTAGGAGAAATATGGAATTGAACCAACTATGGTTGTACAGGGAGTCAAAATGCTGTATGTTCCTGTGATGCCAGGTCATATTAAAAGATTAAAGCTGACGTAAGTATAACTGGAAAATATATTGAGGGATACAAGTACATGTACAAATTATGGTCACTGGTTGTATCATAAGATGTGTGTCTGATAGTAGTGTTTTCTCTCGAAGTGGTTGCTAGTCACTAGTATTTGGGAAAGAAAAAAGTAATTTCTTTTTGGAAAAAAAAGGAAAAGGAGAAAGTGAATTAAGTTCTGTGGTGAGGACAGAAGACCTGGCCAATACTGCTGTAACTGATGAATGCCAAAATGAGAAACCCAAAGAAGTCTGACAGTAAGGTTTTTTTGGGTAAAGAATGTACCTTGGTTCAAGCAGAACAAGACTAATTGAACCTTTTTAAACTAGCTTAAAACTAATGGTGATACTTAGCAACTTAGCTCCGAAAGAATGAGAACACTTATTTGGGAAGGAGTTAATGTATTGGTTGCAGATTGAGATTTCTGTTCAGTTCACAGTAATTCCTTGAGATTCTAGCTCACTTTAGCCCTTTTAAAAATGAAGACAAGGCATTGCAGTGCCGTTCACTGATAGAAAATTGGGGTATATCAAAATGGAAGTTTGGGAGGGTGTGAGGGCAGGGTATTGATTTTTGACTGAAAGGCCTTTGCAAAGTAACAGCCAGGTCTCACCTAAGTTTAATTCTACCTTATACGTTGATTAAACTTCTTTAGCTCAAAATTTTTTCCTCGCAGCTCCTGTGAGGTATACGCTGGTCACTGCTCACAGGCTTTGCTAAAGCAAGTAGATGTGCTAGCATTTACTACAGATGTACTACAGATTCATCAGTACTGTTTCGAAGGTCTGCTAGTAGGTAACGTCAGGCAAAGCAGTATATGTTAGGGCAAGCTACTTCAAACTTCCAGGGAGAGAAGAGCTTGTAAGTTGGTGCTGCCTTTAGAGTGTCTGGGATACTAAGATGTGAATTTACAGCCTATCTCAAAATAAGTTGTTTATATTCCTTCTCCTACAGCTGTATAAATAATTTTGAATGAGTGGGGTGTGTAATGAAGTCAAAGGCATGGTGTGAATATCAGAATTTCTTATTACTCTGAGACTCAGTTCAAGTTTCCATGTAGTTGCAGCAATTTAGGGTTCTGTTACAAACAATCCCAAAAGCCTTATAGGATATTTGCACAGCAAACTCTGGTCTCACTTGTGTGTTTATTTTTTCTTAAGGTATTTAAAATTCATCCTAGGCTGGCCCTGAAATCCCACTGCCAGTCCTCTTTCTGGTATGTTAACAAACTGTTCTTCATTTCCCTGTAGGATGCAAAAGCTTGTGAAACCATCAGCTGATAAGAAGTATGTGGATTTGACAGTATCGTTTGCTCCAGAGACTGATGGAGAGGAAGACTTGCCAGGGCCGCCAGTGAGATACTACTTTGTTCAGGAAGATAATTGACGGTAGAGACACAAAAGTCACTCCCAGACCATTTGTTCTGAAAGGAGTGTGCTTATTTTCAGCTGTTAAAGATGGTACTATATATTTCTTTTTGGTGAAGCCTTAATTAAAACAAATGGTGAAAATCAGTGGCTTTGCACTGAAGACAAACTGGATTTATGTTTCATCTGCTCCCATTTTCTGCAAACCTGTTTGCTCAAAGGAGGATTGGTCACTCCATGAGATGGAATGTCCAGTACAGTCCTTACCTTAAAGACAAGATTTGTATTAATTTGTGGGGAGCTGAAGAAAGCAAGAAGAATGGTGAACCTAACAAATGGTCCCCACGTGCAAATTAGGCACTGCTTAGAGAAGAGTGCAAAAAATGGGGAACCATTTTATGATATTCCTGGTGTTCTAAGAACATCTCAAATCCATTTCATATGTTACTTAATTCTCAAACACAAATTTCATTCTTGCCATCTACACGTGAGATTTAATCCATCCAAAAGGTTTAAACTCCCACTTAAAAGCAGATGAACTGCTTTATTGTGCTGTTGGTGCTCTTTTCTGAACAGTTAGTGATGCTGTGTGTCAGAGCAGCTATCTTATGTCAGTCTCAACATGGAAACACAGGGAGGTAGGTCTTGAGTAGGTGTAAATTGTCACAGCTCCCCTGACGTCAAGAGGGCTGGAATTGTTGATTATCTGCACTAAGACTGTTCTTTGGGGAATACTGCAATATGGGGAAAGTGGAAACCTATTGGAGAGCTGAGTTAACGCTTTCAACAATAAAACTTTGTCTTCAAGAAAGAGAAAATGTTTGGTGTGGTTGACCCTTTCTGCCCTCACCAAATGAAAAACACTGTAGCAAATGATGACTTTGAAAGGAGGAGAAGGCTTTGGATGTTTATCATAGCAAACACTGTTTCCTCAGCTGCTCCTTTTGGTACCATTTCCTTATAGCGAATGGTTATGCTGTACACCTGTCCACAGCACAAGTCTGAGTTGCACTGAACACTGAGGATTTTATTATGATCATCAGTCAGTTGCGAGGATATCTTAAGTATAAAGAATCTGTTTAATCAGAAATAATTAGGAACTAGCTTTGTTGCTGTGGTGAAGCAGAGGTGCATTACAGAAACATCTGTGATACCACGGTATTTTCTCTATCATTTAAACACTGGATAGTTGAGCTGATAGTTCTTTTTTTCTCCCAATGATGGTAGAGTGAAGTGAGGTTAGAATAAAAACCTATGAACTGGAAAACCTTTTAATGTGTTTAAGCTTTAGAGATTGTGATTGCACATCATCTCCTGCAGCTGTTGCAAAAGCTATTGACTACTTAGCTATTTATCCTCGATCATAATTTATTAAGTGTTAGGGATATTTTCGCATTTAACGAACACTATTGGTCAGGAATTTACCTCCTTTTTTCCCTTTTTGGTTAGTTGTAGTCAGGAATAACAGTTATTAGGCTGGGAACTTGAATACTGAGATGTATGGAACTGAATAGCTGGAATCAGTGCAGTTATTCCAATATTTGGGATTTAGTCTTACGTGCGGGATACCTTCTGGAAGGTGTATATAATCTTACAGTCGGTCTAGTTTATACATACAGTTTTCTAGATTAATAATACTGCTTTTTAAACTACCTAACTTACTTCCTTTTTTTTTTAAGAACTTTTAGAGAAACTTTTTGAAACAAGAGAAAAAATAACTACATTTAGAGTGCAGAGAAGGCACAAGCAGACAGTAAGTCTCCACTTCTAAATAACTAAAATGTATTTCACTCTGACAGTATTAGAATCTGAACTCTTAACTGAAATCACTAATTAGTGCTAAGGATCACTTAAAGGTTTAGTCAAGTCAAAAGCACTGTCACCTCTCACAGTTGGAGACTGGGAAGCAAATGAAGCTTTGAGTAAATATATTCTGGTACATCATGCTTATGCTTTCAAAGTAAGTAACATATAAAAATAGTAAAGTCTCAGTCCTTTGCTAGAATGCCATCTGACGGTCCTCAGGGTTTAAAGTAAATTTTCAGATACAATTCATGGGATGGCTTTTATTAATGAAAATGCATACAGCTTTGTGAAACCGTTGCCAGAAGGTCCAGGTTGAGGTTGGCAGGAATCAGGACCAGAAGTTACAGACATGGTTGTATTTCTATGCTGCTCTTATTGTGTGTCACTGTTGGATGGATGTCTGTTCTGTGGGTGGGTTCTGCTCAGTTAAACAGCTGCTGATGGAAAAACTGAAAATGCACAATGGCTCCAGGTATTTATTTGCAGACCTTTAAAACTTTCTGGATATGTTAACCTACGTAAAAAATCTCACAAGTAATAACCTAAAGAGGACTTGATATTGAAGAACTGTGCATGTCAAGTGGCTCATTAAAATTGTTTGTCATGTTTTAAAACTTTCTGAATTGCTGATACGGAGAGTGAATGTATTTATATTGAAGGTTGTGCAGAGTGGAATGAGCCGATTCAGTGTGACTTTGTTTGATACAGCCCATTTCTCAATCTGTTGCTGCTTTTTATCAAAAGTCTCAGCAGGTGCTCAGCATGATCACACTGAAAGGACTCAGTCAAACCAGGCAAGTGAATTTCGGGGTGCTAGTCTTCCAGATCTCCAGCGTTGTCACTACCAGTGCTAGTAGTGCAGAGGCTCATTAGCACTACCTGGAATCTGAGAACTGCTTTTTTTCCCTTTTTTTTTTTATTTTTTATTTTTTATTTTTTTATTGTACTGAAAGCTTGTGTGTGTCTAGGCCTGTTTGATGCTCTGTTCCCATGGAGCAGCTAGAGCTAGCCATCTCCCTGCATCAATGAAGAACTGTCTTTCCACTAGAATACTTTGAATAACTTTCCTTCAAAATGTTATTCTTTGAAAGAAGAGTTGACTTGCAGAGATGAAGTTTTATATCAGTATTAAAGATCTTTCTCACTCAAACGCTTTCTTACAGAGTTTGCTCCTATTTATACTAGCTTTCTCTTAATTTTTCGCATTCTTAATAGTTGCAGGAATGTTTGTGCATGCAAAACATGAGGCATTTAGCACCCAACTCTGCTGTTGCCTGTGGTTAATCTCCATCTTTCTTTAAAGCTAGGAGTAGTGAGGAATCTGTGTGAAGATCATGCTACTGTTAACAAGACTGTTTTGGCAGATCTGTTGGATTTAGGACTTTATTTACTTACAGAAGGAGTAGAAAGTACATGTTTTCAGCTTTTTTCCCACCCTTTTCCTATGTATGGTGAATATGCGAATGTCTATTAAAAAAAAAAAAAGTGCTATTCAAGAATGACTACATAAAAAGAACAACTCTGGCACCAGCTGGGCCTCTGTGAATGCAGAAACCCTGTCACCTCATCATGGCATCTCACATCCTGAAATAATGTTTGAGCTAGACAGAGAGTTTGTGTATCTGTCTGACTTGTATCAAACGTAAGTAAATGCTTTAGGTAAGTTCATGTTCTTAATTTTCCTTGTGTCTTTGAAACAATGTGGCTGTAGGCCAGTTGTTTGAAGAAAGGAATTGAATTTCAGCCAAAAGCTTATTAGCTTGAAAGGTTTATCCATCCATGTTAATTATCTCCTGTATTGCAATTACAGAAAGCATACTCTGCTGCAGCAGTGCAGCAATCTAAACATTTGTCCACAGGTTGATGTTTTGACCAGATAGCTTTTGAGAGTTTATTTTAGTAAACAGATCTTTTGGTATCTTTTGTGTGGTTGGTGAAGTAGCTAGTGTGGGTGTTTATCCATGCTGCAGAAAGCTTATTGAAGCTCAAGCTTAAAGGTGTCATGAGTTACTGCATTGATAACACAGAATCACGGAATTCTCAGAGTTGGAAGGGACCTCTAGAGATCATCTAGTCCAACTCCCCTGCTGACGCAGGAATGCCTAGAACATGTTACTCAGGACTGCATCCAGGCGGGTCTTGAAAATCTCCAGAGAAGGGGACTCCACAGCCTCCCTGGGCAGCCTGTTCCAGTGCTCTGTCACCCTCACCGTAAAGAAGTTTTTTCTTAGGTTTGAATGGAACTTCCGATGTTCCAACTTGTGCCCGTTGCCCCTCGTCCTGTCGCTGGGAACCACTGAAAAGAGTCTGGCTCCATCCTCCTTCAACCCACCCTTTAGATACTTCTGAGCAAGAATAAGGTCTCCCCTCAGCCTTCTCTTCTCCAGGCTAAAGAGTCCCAGCTCTCTCAGCCTTTCCTCATAAGGGAGGTGCTCCAATCCCCCAATCATCTTTGTTGCCCTACGCTGGACTCTCTCCAGTAGTTCCCTGTCCCACTTGAGCTGGGGACCCCAGAACTGGACACAGTCTTCCAGTTGTGGCCTCACCAGTGCCGAGTAGAGGGGGAGAATGACCTCCCTCGACCTACTGGCCACACTCTTCCCTATGCAGCCCAGGATTCCATTGGCCTTCCTGGTGACAAGGGCACATTGCTGGCTCATGGATAATTTACTATCTACCAGGACCCCCAGATCTTTTTCCTCAGAACTGCTTTCCAGCAGGTCCACCCCTAGCCTATATTGGTGCCTAGCATCCTTCCTCCCCAGGTGCAGGACCCTACACTTGCTCTTGTTGAACCTCATTAGGTTCTTCTCTGCCCAGCACTCCAGCCTGTCCAGGTCACGCTGGATGGCAGCGCGGCCCTCTGGAGTGTCAGCCACCCCTCCCAGTTTGGTATCATCAGTGAACTTGCTGAGGATATGCTCTGTCCCCTCCTCCAGGTCGTTGATGAATATATTGAACAAGATTGGACCGAGTATTGACCCCTGGGGGACACCACTGGTTACAGGCCTCCAACTTGACACTGCTCCATTAATCACAACCCAGCACATTATTCACAACACCAGCAGAACTGTCTTGCTAGTAAGTGAATCATTTTGCATGGCAAAAGTGAGATACAGTGCTAAGAAGTAAGAAGTTCCCACTTCTCACAGCAACACACGAGTTTCAATTTCATACTGAGGAAAAGCTGCAACTCTAACCTGATGCATACTGAGCAGCACCATCTTCACAAAGGGATCTTAAGTATTTTCGTGAAAAGAGTGCTAATGTCTCGTGTTATGTTGTACTTTTATAAATACAGTAGGTGTTCCTTCATATGGTCACACATAATCTATTATTTAGAAACACATGGGCATTCTTTTACAATAACCTTCCCAAGCCTTGACTGACTTCCATAATCCTTGAAACAAGTAATATTTAATTTGTGATTCCCAAAGGAACATGATGATCAATCTTGGTCTGGAAGTAAGAGCAATTCTATGTAGAGCACTCCCTGTGCATGTAGCGAAGGCGCTAGCTTGATTGGTACCTAGATCATAGCTGTCTTCAGCTAAGCTTTGTGAATGCTCCTGCACCACTGTCACAGAAGGGTGCAGTTTATTTGGTTGGGGTTTTTTAAAGAAAAAAGCCAGACTCTGGAGCTATTCATCTTCACTAACTGTGAAGGAGTGTAGCTCAACAGTGGGTACCTATCCTGTAAGCACTTTATTCAGTCTAGCTGCCTGGCAGAATTTAGAGGCTAAACATACCAAACTTGGATCTTCCTGCTTATTACTTAAGTTGCTTGTTTTGAAGGCTGGATCCCCAGTCCAAGAAGATGGATGCTGTGCCTAAGGCTGGGTGGGGTTCCACAACTGTTTGGTGTGATCAGCAGGACTCTCGCATGCCCTGCTGCCTTCCCTCACCAGCTGTGCAGTCTTGTCTTCCTTGTGCACTCGTTGGGGCTGGTCTCAGCTCGTGGAGAAGGTAGTTCAGAGAGCTTAACCAACAGGGACACTAACTTATCTTTGTTTAGTTTCCTGAAGTAGCTCATGGCAGGGTCTGATGAACACCGCTGCTGGCATGTAGAAGGGGTGGGAAAGTTCAAGTGGGCAGGAGATGTCTCAGTTTGCTTGAATTTATGCCCTCCCTCAGTTGCATCACATGGGAAATGCCCCAGCTGCCTTACTTGGGATGTTCCAGGTCCTGTAAGGGTTGCATGACCTTGCAGAGAGACTGGAACCCCCAGTTTAAGTTACCCTACACTTGCTCTTGTTGAACCTCATTAGGTTCTTCTCTGCCCAGCACTCCAGCCTGTCCAGGTCACGCTGGATGGCAGCGCGGCCCTCTGGAGTGTCAGCCACCCCTCCCAGTTTGGTATCATCAGTGAACTTGCTGAGTCGGAAATGGCACTGATACTGTTACAAGTGTGTAGACAAGAAATGGGGTTTTTAACACGAAGAGTTTATTGCACTGTGAGCCAGTAACAGAATTGAGCCCACAAACAGTCTGCCTAATTTCAATACAATATTTTTCCATCGCATTTTACAGAGGCAATGTGTCCTCTCTTTCCCACTCTTTTATTCTTTTTCCACATTTAATCTTCTGCAGGAGTTGGGGTTATTTGTCCTCCCCAAATCTCAGAAGTTTATCTGGGAGAAGCTGTATCACGTTCTTGTTTTAGGGCCAACAGAGCTGTTCTAGAAATTGAGAAAGAGTAGCTTGGGGAATGCCTTCTCTTTATCTTCAATAGTTCAGAGTTCCTGTGCTTCTTCCTGTGCCTCTTTCTTCTGGCAGGACTGTTCCTATGTGTGCCTTCAGCAACTAGCTTGCTTTCAGAACACCGGGTCCTCTGCAGCATGTGTCTGTACGACATACGGTTTCAGGTTCCCTCGGGTTTGGGTCACAAAGTAATTGACAACATCCTGAAGGCTTGGGAGTGTCACCTGTTTCACCAAAACAAAAAGAGCCAACCAAACAAAAAACCCCCACTAAATAAAACATGCTACCTGTGTTGAGAATATGTTTTCTAAAACATGCTGGGAGTTTGGGATCCCTAACAATGTTTCTCAAACAACTAATACTGGATTTCCATCCAGTCTAGGACGGCCCCCTGCAATCCATGGTAAAATGTTGACCCTTGAACATAAAACTCCTTCCCTTCCATCAAATGAGTAAACAACTAAAAGAGATCGCTGTCTGCACTGTTGTGCTCTTCAGTGACTGCTGGTGCTCTTCCAGCAGATGGTGTAACACCAGATGCTTTTTCAAACCAGCAGGATGTTTCTCAGGCCGTGAGTTAAACATGTCTGAAGAAAAGTGGAAGAGAACTATTTTAAACCAAATAACTGGGTCCATACAGCCTTGCTCACACTTCAACTAAGTTAATTTTATTTCTTAAAGTTAAATGGAGTGCATTTTGAACTTCCTCTGACTGCAATGAGAGGTCAGTTTTCAGACTTCTTACTGAAGCCTGAACTGAAAAAAAAAAAAAAGTAATTAAGCAATCTTGGGTGTTTGTGAGTGGTTTGATTCTATTTTTATTAGAAGATGCTGATGTCCTACTTTTCTAGTTCTTAAAATATAACTTGTTCTTTGAAATTAGGTTAGTTTGACTAACAAGAGAGGTGAACTCTCCACATACTTTACTTTGACTCACAAATTACTGTTAGGAATTTACTAAAGCTTTTCTAATTTTCTGCGAAGTGGTATTTCTTGCACCCGCTTAAGAATCTTCAACAAGGGAATTGCTCACTTACCTGTCTTTCCAATTCGATAACATAACTTGTTCCTTTAGACATCACTTTGTAGTGCTTTAAGCGTGGGGCACTGAAAGAAAACGGAAGCTGATACGCTGCCCGAAATGAAATACTTTTTGATGTATCATTGTCATTATAAACTCCTTTCCAGGAGCAATCCGTGTGCTTTGTAATATCCCCAGAGCTTATTGAAGGTGTGTGGCGGAGTTTGTTTTTTACTGTTTTAGTTTAGAAACACTGAGAATTGCAAATGTCATTCCTGGTGTCTCAGATGCCTCTTGTTCTGAAGCTCTGCAAAAGCTAAAGCATGGCAATTCATTGAAATGTGGTGTGGTTTTAGACTAAGTTACTGTTTGAAAATACTTGTCTCTCTTTTTTTGTTGTTCATTTTACAAAGGGGTATGGCTTGTTCCATTTTCGTTCTGCGTGATGATTTCGTAAACTGAGTAGGATTTCATGGCAAACAGGGGAAACCCATTTACCCAAGGAAATGGTCTTTTCCTGGCTGATTGTTATTGCTTCTTTATTTAATTGGCTTTGGAGGAGGATAGAACCAAGAAATCAGTCTCAGGCCCCATTTGTCTTGCTCAAAATAGCCTGAAGGCAAGGTATATGTCAAGAGATGTCAACTCTGGGTATTAAGAATTCAGCTTTTAATACAGTGCATACTAGTTAAGAATGGGATAATATCTTGTGAAATCAACCTACTCCAGCTTGTGTCGGATAGTGATTGCGTAGTTCTTGCTGTCGCTGCCAGGACGTAGGATCAAATTCCCACATGAAGGGTTCTTCTCTAACATCTCTATCGCTTCTTGCCGAGATACTGCATAGAAGCACCTGCATAGAAGGGAAGAGGGAAACAGCGTAAGAGTTATGCTGGCAAGGCCACATCATTCTGAGATGCGTGAAGAGACGCAGTCTACCAGGCTAACACCACTTCACAATGCTAGGCTTATCCAGGGTAACTAGCCATGGCTGCCAAGAGGCATGACATCTGAACAAGTCTTGCTGATTAATGCTACTGTAGGAGCATAATTCAGGACAGCAGTGCTTTGGCCTTCTCAGAGACACAGTGAAGCTTTCATATGTATATGACGCTTTCTGGACCCTTGGAAAGAATGTGAGAAGATTAACCTGGACTTACCTTTAATTTCTCAATGGTAATCAGTATTTTCTCATAAGGGCAAATACAGCAGTCCAACGTGTGGCTTTCTGAAAAGTTTTTTAAGCATAGCAATATGCTGCGCTCAGCCTTTTCAAAACACATTGTAGGAAAGCTCCAGGAGTAATCTTTCCCTTAGAAAATCTCTAGAAAGGCCTTAAGGTAGATTTTGTTCATTGAATATTATACAACCCTTGTACAACAGCTGAATTTTGAACCTCTGCATGGAAATACTTTGAAGGAAGAAGGGAAGGCTCTTTAGTCAGGTTGGGGTTTGCACAGTTCAGTCAGAGCTTACGCTGGCATAGTGGCCAATGGACTGCTGGGAGGGCTCTTTCTGTTCAAGGATGCACTGGAACAGTTGTTAAGTGTAATCCTTCTTTTCTTTTCCTTTTCTAGCACTTCATGCATTCTTCTAAGTTGCTCAGGTAGTAATGACGCATCTGGTGGAACTGATAGCTGAAAATGAACAGCGTAATTGAAAAGAAAATGAAAGAGTGGACAAGTATTGTGAGCAATTGTTTCTGTGTGCACATCATAGCTAATTTCTGAGCGCAGCTGCTGCGCAGAAATCTTTCTTACCTGCTTGGTTTAAGCAGCTGTGATAATCTGGAAGGTTTGGATATGCCTCTGCTTTCAATAAAATGCTGCACGTGTATTTTTGTTAGAATAGTGAAATAAGGATATCTGTGTCCTGATTTAGAAGTAGTATGCATTGAAAGAAGTGGGAATGACACAGGAATCCACAACAATATTTTGCAATTGCTCTACTGCAAAAGGCTATGTAAATGTAATTTAAACTATTTCAGCCATCCTCAGCTTTTTAAGTGATTTAGCTAGGCCGATGTAAAATCACTTGTGAACAAACTTCATTTACTTTTCCACTAGTCATTATTAAAGAGGGTCTTGGTATTTTCAAAGTGCATTTAGCTAAGAGTAGTAGTGGAATAAAACACACGGCTGAGGGGTTCTCTCAGGCGTGCAGTTTGGCCACTTCTTTGGTTATGTCTTTATCCCACGATAAAGATCTAGAGAGTTGTCTCTCTCAGAGCAGGCTCCCTTTTTCACAGCTGCGGGGCATGGACTTGTGTTAGAAGTCTTTTCCTTCCTGGACAGCAAACAGTGGATTGGGAACTGTGTCTGACCATGGCAGACTGTGTATTGCAGATGAGCTAGGGTTAAATCAGCCTGAATTTTGCTCTCCTCAGGAAAAAAACAAAAACCAAAACAACAAACCCCCTCAACAGTTTACTGCGTGCAAACACCTTAGAAACAAGGTGTAGAAGCCAGCTTCTGGCATGAAGACAAAACCCCCTTATAGACACTTGACATGAACTGAGGTATAAAACTCTTCCATACCTCTGTTACAGTGAGAATAAAACCGTTCCATTCTTTCCCACATTCACAGTCAGCCTGAGAACAGAAAATGACTGTGTAAGAACAACTACAGCAACAACAAAAAAAGTATATTTCATGTGGAAGCCTCAAATAACTCTCACCCTTTTAGAAGTACCATGCCTGGAAATGAGCTCCCTGCCAAGCCACATCACACCCTGAAACGCTGTACTTCCCGGTACTCCATGTTCAATTAGAGGGAAAGAGGTGGGAAGGTAAAAATATTATATGCTCCATTGGAGTAAAAGGGGAAGGTTATGTGGATCCAAGGAGAAGGTCATGCTAAGGTGATAGGTGAGTCTCCAGTATAAAACCTTCTAGATAGTCTTTGAGCACAGCAGTCTATATGGCTTCTGAATGGTGGAGTGGCCAGATATTTTATGACCTTGGTTTTACAGATGACATGGGCCTGTCAGTGTGGTACTTCCTGGTTGCTCTTGCATATTTTCTTGTTCAATTCTTCGCTCATTTCATACTCCCAGCTACTCCTGAGGAAAAACTTCTAATGTCTCGAGGGGGAATTTCCCTGATGTTAGGTTCCTTTGCACTGCCTCCCTCTTTTTACCTTCAGTTCTATTTCCCCATTTGACAGCACCAGGATGAACTGTGCAGAGCCATTTTCATCTGGATAAACATTGGTTGCTGAGGTCAAAGCTGATATATCCAATTTCTGTGAGTACTAAGGAGGGGGGAAAAGAGAAATAGCACAAGTTGTGATTTTCACCAGAAATCTAGCTGCTCTCCAAAGGAATTTGTTTAGAAGAAAATAGAGTGAAACTTTTCTTTTTTTCCGAGAACTTGGGTTTAGTATAACTGATAGATGTGCCAAAGCTCAGTCCGTTGCTTCTGCTTACAGAAGCTCTTCTCACCAACAACATACCTTCTGGATTTTTCCCATCCTAACCTTCATAATCACAAACAGGTTAAATCCACAAGACCTCCCTGAGTTATTTGCTTTGTGACTCCAACTAAACCCTCAGCCAGAGTGCACAGCAATAATACCAAGCGCTTTTTCCTCAGCTGCATAAAGGTAAGTCATGTTACATACCACTATAATTTTACCCTGGTGCACAGCTGAAGAAAAAGCACTCAGTAAAATCATGGAGCAATGTGGATACATGTGTAGCTCAGGTGTCAAAAAAAAAATATTCCTTTTTTGTTTTGATGAGGCAAATTAATATGCTATAGTTTGTTTCACTCTGGCTTTTTTTTACCCCAGCCCTTCTATTAAAATGTTCAGTACTATTTTTTTGGACTATGTGAATGAGAAGGGAAAAGGTACCAAGGGGTGTCTGGAGTACAAAAGGATTACTTGATGAAAATAACTGATGCACTTAATCAGATGAGTAGTTACAAAGATAGCACATTACTCACTGTCGGGGCTTTCTTATCATCATAAAAGAAGAGCATAGTTCCTCTGAGTTCTGTCCAATATGCTTTAAATTCCTGTCAGAAAGGAGGAAGTGTCAGTTTGTGAAGACGATTTTTTCAGTTCCCAACAAAATGCTGAAAGTGAAAGAACTGCTAAGAAAAAACTGTGTTGTCATGTTAGTTTCCAATGTTTTAACGATCATTAAGGAGCAAGTATGTATTTTGCAAGCAGTTCATGCAAAAAAAAGGTCAGTAAATAATTCTTTACAGGCAAAAAGACATATAGGCTCTAGGCTTTGTTTTCTAGTATCCTAGTCTGGCATGGAACTAGAAAACTTTAACTAATTTAAATGTTTGTCAACAATTTGTCAATTTAAAGGGGGTATGTAATGGAAGGAAAATATATTTTAAATGCCACTTTAAAATCATGCTCTCCCTAAAAGGCATACAAGTGGAAAATAGTGTGAGATGAACTTCTGTAAAGACTCTAATCTTCTGAACACCATTGTCTTGAAGTGCCTATTTGCATTGAATTTTGATCCTGCTAGTTTACTTGCTATAGGGAGAAGATCATGGAGCTTGACTGATCTATTAACTGGACTTCCTGTATATGAAATGGTATTTTACATGCTTTGTCTTTAAATTACGTGTAGCAGTGTTCTTAAATCAACACCATGCCAAGGTAAATATGACTGTCTGACTATTCTAACTGTTCCCTAATGCAGTCATGCCAGAGTGATGGGAAAGGTTTTTCTGTTTTCATGTGCCCCTGATACCCTGAGAACTATAGCCGTTATTGGACGCTGAATTGGGAAGGCAACTTCTGTAAAACAGAAACTCTATTCTAGTTTTCAGTTTACTTACCTGTTTTGTGTTTGTTGTTTGGTTTTTGGGTTGTGGGGTTTTTTTGTTTTGTTTTGTTTTTTGAGGCAGGGGTTTAAAATACAGTTACAAAAATTGAGGAAAAAAACCCCAACTTGTGAAGTCTGGATAGGTCAAACAAATTAAGGTGAGCAACATTCCCTAGAGTATTCTGCAGGTGATCCTTGCTCCTTACCCTGCTAGCTCCTAACTAGTCTTTCTGGTGGTTTCTGTCAAATTACTACTGTAAAATTTCTATAGCATTAAGCCTCTGGACCGCAAACTCTAAGCACTGCAGTGTTGTGTTAAGGTAAATGTCCTTGTTAAACCATCTGCCCCTGACAAGTTAATGAAGGCTGTGAATGCTTGCTGTGGTATGGGGCTGGATGTCATGGGAAATTTTTGAACTGCACCTTATGAACTGCGCTTTCTACTCTACAGAAAAGTAGTAACAGTAGTTGCCCAGGAGCACTTGTTATTGTTTCACAGCCATGAATATGCTTTTCTCTTTGGTGTCTGGTCTCTCAAAAGTGATAATACACCTCGTCAGTCCCACATAAGTCTCTTCAGATCGGCTGCACATTATTACTCTGCCCTGTTAGGTTTTGTTATTCCAGTATGGTATTTACTGAATCTCAGAAGAAGGGATTGTTCAGGGGGGAAAAAAAGGTTTTACAAAAAAGGATATAAATAAAGGAATGTAACAGGAAGCTTTATTAAACTTTATTAAACTGTTCTCCTGCTAGATGCAACAAAGCAACACGTTGAATAATTTCTAGTGCTGCAGAAGAATTAACAGGAAGATTATTAGTCTGCTTTTTGTTTATTGGAGTTCCTGCTTTCTGTGGTACCTGGTTGTTCCTGTGTTTGTGAACCACCGTGCTATTTTGGTCTCTTGATTATATCTACTTTTAGCACTGTGTGACTCTCATTTTCTCTACTGTCTGTGCTTCTGCATCTACAGAGATGTGAGTGTAGGTACAGTAAAAACGACTTTGTAACCCTAAGTACAGGGATTGTGATTATCAGGTGCTAAAAAAAGGGCAGTCAGCTTTATTAGGGATATGCTCTGAACATACATGCTATTGTAACATACACAAGCATGTAGGCATTTACAGATTTGCATCTTAAATAGTTATATTGGGTCAAAAAAATCACTCTTATTTTCCCAGTTAGTCCATGTATGTTAACTCATCAGCTCTTACTAACAAGAAAGGAACAGATGTAGAGAATCTCACATATACTTCAGATCTCACTGAAGACTTCAGGATGGATACTGTTCTCCAGTAAATAGGGGATGCATCAGAGCAATATAACTATGTCAAACTTTGCTCTAGGTATTGAAAATATTGCATTAGCTTTTCACTATGGTGGTAGCTATGAAATCAGTCAAACTCAATCCACGTTTCAGTAGGTAATAGTAAATTATAATGGGATCCTGGAGATACTGATGGTTACCTTACATAATTTATTTTACTCCCCCTTTCCCCGGCACACAATATGAACAGAAAGAACTAGATGTCATTATTTCATTGCAACCGTTTGTGTCAGCCAGTGCTTAGAAACATTTCCCCCCCACAGACCTGTTGCTCCTAGCCATACATTTTTTAAGAAATATTTTAACACATCCACTTCCTGGGACTGTGTGCCTTACCTGGCATCTTGAGTGCCGGACAGACAGATAACCTTGGAAGTACAAAGGCAGACCAGTGATCCTCTGCCTCTCCTGGAAGATTCGCCGGGGGGCTGGCTGGGGAGTTTCCTCAGGCTGTTCTGTAATGTCTCTCAGCATCCTTTGGATATCGCAGCGGGATATCTGGATATCCTCTATTGCTGCACCTTTTTTTTTTTTTTTTTTTTTTTTTTTTTTTTTTTCCCCCCCTCCCCTTC